>JARHVA010000675.1:1350000-1747500 GCA_037957365.1 Torreya grandis | reverse complement strand
CAAGGAATTTCATTTCTCATTCATGCTTAGGTTCACCCTTCATGTTTCTCATAAATAAAAAATTTTAGTGCCACAAAGTGTGGTGGTAAGGGTTGAAATGATACCTCTAATGCAAGAGGGTTATGTAAGAATATTGTGAATCAAACACATTGGATGCCTTCTAGGTGTTCTTCTAAATGAGATAATTTTTTTCCTCCAATGCTTTAATCATTTGTAATGAGGATTTTAAAAAATACCCACCTTGGTTAAAAGTATTCATTGAAGTTGACATCAAGGGGGATGAATATGTATTCCCACTCAATGGATGTTCAATGTTTGATGTGATTAATGGACTTGAAAGAGGAACATCCTCAGTATTGGTCTCTAACGTATTTGATATTTGACCATGCTAGATGCTTATTATGTTATAAGTGTTTAAATTAACTGAGAGTGTCATAAGTGTAAATTTAAGAAAGGTGACTTGCTATCATAGGGATTTGAATTGATGAATTTTATCTCAAACATATTTCAAGAGGGCTAAAAATTAAGGAGTCAAATTCCTATTACATAATTTAATCATGTAAATTAAAAAATTTAAATAAACTTATTTAATAAGAATAATTATAATAAATGATAAAAAATTGTAATTAGTTTTATATCTAAAAATTATGTTTATTATTTATTTTTATTTATGTTTAAATATTTAAATATTTTTACTATATAATTTGGGTTTAAATATTTTTCTAGAGTGGTTAGTTTTTGCCTCCTCATAAAATGAAACATTTTTGCATGAAATTCTATTTTACTAAATTCCTTATTCATATCTAAGAGGTGATAAATAAATACATACTGATAAAAATATTTAAACACAATCACAATTCCATTGAAAATATTTTGACTATTTTCTACAAGTCTAAATCTATCTAAATCTAAATAAGGTTTTATCCTCCAACCATAGGAATAACAAGAATCCCTCTAGAAATTACCAAAATGAACCATGCCAATTTTTGTTTAAAATTCCACATTTAAATAAATTTTAATGACTTGGCATACATGTTTAGATTTTTTTATATATTCTAATTTAAATACAATCAAATCTTCAGAAATACATATCATACTTAATATAATTTTGACTACTTCATGTGCCCCTAATATTGAATTAAACAACCACAAATCATTGTGGTATTTATTTGAAAAACAAATATTATCTATGACCCATTCTTCATATCTTTTTCCCCAATTAATAAATCCATCAATGAAGGATATCTCTCTATATAAGGTGTGGCCAATATGAGCCATTATTTCTATAATGTAATCAATAGTGTCAAATAAAATATTGTATTATTAGTTTTTTCAAATAGTGTCAAATAAACTTCTAATAATATTTTTTTGAATGTATTAATCCTTAAATTATATATTAAAAAAGGTATGCTATGTGAACAAACCCTGGATACATAAATTATAGTATAAATCCAGAATAGTCTGAAGTCAAGATTGTCTAGAGCCAAAATGATTCCAATGAAAGTGTGAATTATTAATATGGCATTGAAATGTTTAATGGAAAAATTACACGTCCTATTTTCACTATGTAAATACTTAGATTTTATGTTAATTAAAAAAAGTATGCTGAGTCAATATAGTCTAGAGCCAAATTTTTGAAATTATTGAAGAAAATCAATTATGGGAAAACCCTAAATTTTAAATTATTGAGAAAAAACTAAATCAAGGCCAAATTCTCCTTACTATCTAAAAATTTTAATTAGATTTTGGGGCTTTTATAAAATTAAACCATAAATTTAAAGATATGATAAATCAAAAATTCATATTAATAATGTCTTTTTATATATATTTGAATAACATGAACAAAGTCTATTATACATCCATCATTATAAATCACCAAAAAACCACCAATTGTGTTGTGGTATACAATAAAAAACAACCAGTCTTAGAATGTTATTAAAATATAAAACATCTATTTATATCTACATAAACTGATGAACCATTCTCTAGCTCACTTTGTGACACCTTCATCATCTACAAAAATATCTATCAAGAAACACATCTCATAGTGACTTTAAAATTGAAGTTAGTAAGCAATCTGGTCTTAAAATGAAAAAACTCTAAATTTCTTTGTTTCCAAATAAACCAAAGGATTTTAGTAGAGAAATAAAATCATTGTTAATAATGTAGAAAAAATATTCATTGGTTCCAAAATAATTTTACCTTAATTTTAATTAGTTAAATAGAAAAATTATATAGGACTAGATCGAATTATAACTCCAAATACGTCATAGTCAATTGAAATTTGATTGTCATTTTTTTGTTGTATAATTTGTATAAGTTAAATATAAATTTTTTTTGAATTTTTTTTTGGCTCAGTATCTAAATAGTCTATAGACTATTTCTAACATGTATAAAAACATATAAATACACTCTCACTCATCATCATCACATTGTTATCACTCTAGAGTGCACCTTGCTTGAAGATGTGTAAAACACACCCTCACTCTAGCTAATACAAATGGAAATTATTAGAGTGTGGGTGAATATATACTAAGAATAACCTATATAGAGGGTTGGTTCCCTTAATATTTATCAATTAAATTGAATTTACTATGATTTTGGGATGAAAAGGGGAAGGTAAAATTGAAAGGAAAACTTGTCTAATTTGGTGATGCACCTAAATTATTTATATCCTATGGAAGTTGTTAAATATAATGCACACATGTGAACCAATAAAATTACTATATTACCCTTAAGCATAAATATTTTAGATGAAGGATTAATAGAACTTTAGATTACAAAATTCCTTTTTCACCTCTTCAAATGACCTACAAAAGGTGAGATAGAAAGTAATAGGTGAGGAATGGACCTACCAAAAGGAGATATAATCTCACTTATATGATAATAAAAAATAAATTACACTCTATTATATATCAAAACTCATATTCAAAATAAAAATCTCCTTTATTGATGTATGGTCTAGATTACAATTTCTACTTCAACTCTAAGAATAATGAAAAAATGGCTTGAAAAAAGCCAATATATATGTCTCAACACCTAACCTAGGCCAAAGTGGCATTGAAAAGGGATAATGGTTAGTCTTGGTTGACTAACTAAATACTGACTCATTTTACAATGTTTAAAAAATTCATAAAATCTTCAAACTCCACAAATTTTGCATGATCTTCAAACTTTGGCATAGGAATAAGGTGGTGTGCCTGAGATTGACAAGTCAAATCCTCTCCATGTAAGATGATATGATAAAAAAATAAAAAAAATTGAAGTTATTTTAATTTTATTTGGAATATGAGAATTTAATCCTTTACATGGAAATCAAGACTGGATGTGGCACTTGACAATTAGTCAACTGGACATCAAAACTAGTCAACCCCAATTAGCCTTCCCTTGCATAGATATGGATCTTGAATAATGAAATACACATTATAATTAATGATAAAATAATAAATATGCCATGTAAACTAAAATTTAACTCCTTGATGACCAATTCCAATGCCAAACTCAAACTTGACAAGTTGATCAACTAAGCCATTTAGAACAAAAAGGCGTAAAGGCTAATCTGTACTTTTGGTCACCATTAAACCTATAATAATAAGCCATTAAAAATATAATAGGAAGATATTAAACCTAAAAAACCAATAAATAAACCTATAAAAACTTTTTTTATCATCAAATATGTGATTTTGATGAGAAAACATTTGCCATTCAGTTAACTAGGTTGATTAGGCCTATTTTGCGCCATTTTCTAGCAGTCTGGCCATTTTGATCAAGATATTAGTGACACCTCTTTAATTTTTTATGATAAAATTAATATTTTATGATGAATAAAAATTCTTAGGATTTGATCTCCATTTATTATATTTCATTCAACTACCTTTTACTTCATTTTACATGCTTTTTTCACAAAAACATGATTTCTTCCCTCATCTGTATAGATCCATGCATAAAATTAGAATTTATGGAATAATATATAATATTAATTAAAATTTTAAAAATTTTCAAGATGATTCCTGATTATTTGATGGAAATAAAATCCACTTTTCTCAAAACTAGTTTTTAGGGGTTTACGAGGGTTTTAAAGCTGAATCTTCAAACTAGTGATTCATGAAGTATAGACCTAAAAATCCCTAAAAATTTAAATTTATAGGTATCAAATTTACCCCCATAATATCCCTAATAAAATTGGGTTCCCATGTAAAATATATGAAAAGTTACCATGTGGATGAAATTTACCTGCAGGGTTTAGCTTGCATTCTGGGATGCCTATGATCTTAATGATTGTTAATAAATAAATTCCCCTCAAATAGTATTAATTAATAATTAATTATAATTTCATATGGGTCATAAAAATATACTAATATAATTTGTCCAAACTCCACACGTGGTGAACAAAATGAGCATCTAAACAGGTGGCTTGAAAGGGTGCCTAGAACTGTAAAAAGTGAAAAACTTCACCAAGATGAAAATACTTTCTTATAATCTTTGAAAATCCTAAAAAAATAATTATTTTATCTTAAACATGATATAAAAACACTCTAAAAGTCTATTTTGCTTAAAAAGTCAAAAAATGCCTTTTTGGTCCATGTGCTTATTTGCCTACATAAGCTTGTATGAGCATAGTTTGCATAAAATTTAGAGTTTTGACACTCTTTTAAGGTATAATTATGATTTAAAAACATTATTATAATTATTTTATCACCTTCACATGGGCTTAGAAACTCTTGTATCACTCTAGTGATGCCTACTCCAATGGTGACCTCAAATGAATAGGTTGAGGTCTGAGACAAAATAGTGAGTATCACCACTCATACAATGGACATGAAACTTTTTCAGATTGTTATGCAACTCATGATGAAAATTTTTAAATCAAATTTCAAGTCAAAATCCCACCTATATCTCTTATAAATCTCAATTTTCCCTAAAAAATGACTCTATGCATAGACTATCTAAAAAATTGACTAAATTTTCATGTTTTGAAAGTGATTTCATGGTGTTTATAGGATATAAATGTTAAAAACATCTTCATTTATCTCAATATCCCCTTAAATATTTTTAGAAACTCCTCTACTCCTATTTTCAAGCATATCAAGACCTCTAACAAGGCATTTAGGCTCTCCCATGACAAGGCCCATACTGTTGTAGGTGGATATTGATGTGGTTTGAGCATATTTTAGAGGTAAATCATCTTCTTAAATATGTTTTTTAAATAAATTTATATCAAATTTAATATCTTAACACATCTCCTTCAAATCAATTTGACCCCAAAACCAAAATTTTAAGTCCCTATATTATTAAAAGTATGACAATGTACTTGTACTATCACCCTTAATTCATATTCATTAATGCCATTGAACTATCCATTAACCTTAAAACTTATTTTAACAATATAACCATATTTATTACTTTTTTTTAAGATTGGCATATGATCATAGGCCTCATGCATGTTGTAGGTGTACTTTGTTAGGTGGTTGTAGATGAGTATCTCTACTTGGGCCTTTGAAACTTGATCCTATGTTGTTCCTAAACCATATTAATGAAGACAAAAATAGTGATACAACTAGTCCCTATTCCATTTTCATAGTCCTTCAAGTTGTCATGATATGGATTAATTGAGTTTTGACGCTTGTCAAGTCTGTAAGGTTTAATAAAAGGTTACATGGTATCATTTTTCCTATTGGTATGACTATAGATTATAGCATAAGCCTTTATAAACCCCTCTATACTGGGAATTTAAACTCATAACCCTAAAATTTAAAGAGACCCTTATGAAACTTTAATACCTAGCAAAATAAAATATGCATAACCATAATTTTGAGCTCTTTGAATGCTATAGGCCTGTCAAAGTATGGTTGTAGGTGTACTTGGAGAGGACTGGTTATAGCTGTTTGATTTAGTGATAAAACCCCTATAGCTTCTTTTATGATATTTTGACCTTACTAGGTCACTCTATGCTTCATGATTCCTTTTGTACCAAAGGTCTTAACCATATCCTTCCTTGAAATAGACCCTCTTTCCACTGTACCTAACTATCTTGATTATCTTGTACAAATAAAGAACATGGTTAAAAGCATGGTCTTTGCCTCAACTTCAAACTTTAAGATCATAACATGTTCTCACTCCTTTAAAAAACCTAACAAATTTAAACCCTTGTAGTCAAATATCCTATCATGATCAATGTTTTACTCCTTTATCCACTTACTAACATGGTTATAGGGTACTATTGTATGGATAATAGCCTGTAGGTCCATATTAGGGCTAACTGTAGATATTAATTTATCCTCTTCAATAATTCCTAGAAACCTAGCATTCCTTGACCCTTTTATATCATTACTTGAAATTATAAAACTTAATGACAATGATTACACTCTTTGACCATTGAAAATGTACTTTAGATTGCCAAACCTTTGGCTGTAGCATGAATTTGATTGGCTATAGGTATAAATGACTATAAGTCTGAGGGTCTTATTGATTGTTATGACTCCCTTTAAGAGTTAAATTTATTTCACCAATTCAAAATAATTTCCTATTAAATCATACTCCACCTAAATCATACCACTCCTTTGATCATAGACCTTGAAATAGGCTTGAACAATGTTTTTTCTTTCTTATCACCCCTGTATAGACTAAGACAAGGAGCATTTATGGGTTGGATAGTGTGAACATGCTAATAGGTCCACTTGAGTCATTAGGTCTATAATATTTGGAATGGTACATCTCCTCCACTATCATCTTAATCTCTTTATTAGGTCTCCTAGGTTTTAACCCTACTTGGTTGTAGGTCATCATAGGCTACCTATAGGTGAAGGTTAAAACTTATTTTCTATGCTAACAGGTTAATTTAAGACCTTATGTCTTATATGGATCTTCTTTTTTGAATGATACCTATCCATTCAAGACCCTCTCAAAATCCATTCTCCAATACATTCCTTCAAAACCTTAATTAACCCTTGACTATCATTGATTGTAGCCTATCTTTAGATGTGTATAAACTAATTTTTATTTTTAGGTCTAAAAGCTTTGAATTTAACCTCTTTCACTTTTTATATTGAGTCATTACATTAAAAATGTCATTAAAACCTCCATAATCCTAGAAAAGCATTAAGCTACCAAAAGATTGTGTTAAAAAACATAGGCCTATAGGTGTACTTGTTGTAGATGTGCTTTCTAATAGGTATATTTTGTCATCATGACATTGGAGCTTGATTTAAACCTCCTTAAACTTATGCTCTTAGAGCCTATTAACAAAGATCAAGATCCCTTTTCTAAAATAGAATATTGATCTTACATTATATCATGATGAGTCCCACAAGAATTAGGCAAATCTCCATTATCAAATGCCTATGTTATGACTGTATTATATGGATTTAACTAAATTTGACCTTGATAAATATCACTACTTATGATCATAGTCTCTGTCTTCCCATGGATTAGAACCTTGAAAGATGCATTGGAGATGGAATGTTAATAAGATATCCTTCCAACATACTTTTGGTTTTTGTACTTTATCAAGCTTATGACTATATTTCTTTCCTGCTATAACTCACCCTTTATGACTACATTTGATGCTTCATTGGCCTACACCTACTTGATCATGATTTTGGTGGATTCTTGTCAATCATTTTTTCTATCCAACAAAGAAACTATGGAATAGAGGTGGGTGGAAGGGTGAAATATGGTGAAAGATGATGAAAAAACAATAGTGGAGATGGAAGAAAAGTGAAAACATAGTGTAAAAGGTAGACTATGGTAGTGGTATGGGGTGAGTGAGGTAGAGGTGAGAAATAAGCACTTGGACCCATGCTAAAACCAAGGTGAGGAGCTAAACCCAAACATGAAAATATGATCATCATTCCACCTAACATTGAAAGCCATTGGAGGAGGGCAAGGGACTAAAATTGAAACCTAGCTTTCTTCAAAAACCTTAAAATTTGAAAAAATTCCTTAAATAATATTAAAATAGATCCTTTAGGCACTTTAATAGCATGGAGATGGGCTTTATTGTCCATGAAAATTTAATAATATCTAAGAATTACACATTGAAACCATGAAAAATTGATGAAAACCTTTAAAATATTAATTCTTGATGATTTGAAGCTATCTTCTTCTCCTTGGACCATACTATTCACCCTTACAAGCTTGCCAATACTATAGATTGACTGGCTGAGTTTGATACCTCTATTTGACCTTGAATTAGATGAAGAAACCTTTAAAATTCCATGGAATGGTAGAGAAAATTCCTCAATATTCTAGAACAAGTTTATTTTCCATTAAAATTTTCCCAGGTGTGGAGAAAATGGAGAAAAATAGTTCCCTTTTTGATTTTAAGGTAGCATAATTTGACCTAAATTCAATTGAATGATTCATGAGCTTGGAGAATCTAATTGAGAAACCACTTATACCATTAGGAAGCCTTTTGATCTAGTATTTTCAATCCAAATTTAAGATCTTTACCTCTCCTCAGCAGTCTGTACCACTAAAAAACATACAAGTAGGTCTCTTTGTGCCAACTAAGCAAGTAATATAAGAAGGATGGTTTATGGCTTGTATAGCCACAAAATTCCATGAAAATCCTAATGAATCTTGGTAATGACCTATATATGACTTCTCCTATGCTATATTATAGATAATCCATACAAAATCCATACTCCTCTAGCAAAATAAAGGAAAAAGAGTATATTCTTGCCTTTAAAAGACTACTAAAGCCTTCCACCACTTTAAAAAGAAGTATTAAAAAAAATAACATGCCATAACATGCAAAAATTCAAATTTATAACCATTTTCTTGTTTTAATATGGCTAATTGGCACATGTGGGGTGAAATAGGGGATTTTTGGGCTATTTAACATACCAAAACACTTTTTAATGATTTGAAATTTTAGAATTAGGCTATATTCACCTTTTTAAACCTATTAAAAGATCTTTTGTCATGATTTAAAGATATTTTAACCCATTTTTTATACTTTTTACCCTATTTTTCAACATTTTTGACCAAAATTTATATTTTTAGACCATAATTCACTAATTTGACCAACTACAAAGGAGTAAGGACTATATTTTTTAAATTTTTGATTAATAAGGTATTAATTTGACCTTGATAGGTCAAATTAATAAAAAAAATTGTGACTTTTTTGGGTTGACCATCTTTTTGGTCAAAAGAACTTAAAAACTTTGTCAAGGATAAACTTGGATAAACACTAAAACTAGGAAAGCTTACAGACAAAAACATAATAGGAGAAAATAACACAAACAATAATAAGCATGTGCACATGTGAACTTATAATAAAGGACAAAAACAACTAAAAAGTTAAAAAAATATTAAAATCATGTGTGGATGTGCCCTTAGATAAAATAGTAAAAGGTAGTCTATTATCTAGAACCTAACCTCCACCTTGTTAGTCCTCTTAGATCAACTAGAAAGCTATTTTATGCACCATTGATCCTTGAAACATATTTTATTCCTTTTTATATATCTCTTATGCAAATGGGAGAACTTGTGTGTTCATGTATTCTAGATGATACAGCTAGGCCTCCAACTTCCATTCTCAGGAACATGGATTAAAGATATAGATCCAAGATCCAATCATATTCCTCCCATATCCTTCTTTGTTGCATCAATAATACTATCTCTACCTCATTCATAGGCTGATTATGATTTGACACATTCTCATTCAATGATTATGTTAGCAATTCAACTGGCATACTTGGATTAATGTCTTCATTATACTCTATTTGAGGTAATACTTTGTCAAAGTCTTTAGATTTTTTATAAGCATACAAACATGGTTATAATATGAATTTAATTTCTTCCTAATGAATAACTACAACAATACTCTTTATAAGACATTCATCAATCTCTACTTGGGGTGGAGATGGACTATCAAACTTTGCACAAAAACTCTATAAATCATCCCAAAAGGCCTCTTCATCATGATCAAATGAAAGGACATCAAATTAATTTCCAATCTTACCATTTGAAACATGTTGATCACATATTTATACCTTTTGGATGAATTCAAATGAAATTTCTTGATCTGTTGCACTCGCTTCATCTTCATCTTCTATAGAGAATGACATCTCATCTATCCATTCAAGTTCCAACTTATCTTGCTTTGGGATATTTGAAATAACATTGCCTTATTGAAGGTCCAAAACCTTGGTGGAATCTTTAGATGAATCATCAACCTATTGTTCCATCTCACCATCAAAATCTTCCATCTTAAGCTCTTTAATTTCACTCATGAAATCATGGTATAGATACTGCTAGTGATCATCTTCTTCAAAAATATTATCCATCTCACCAATGGCTCTTTAAGAGTTGTATTCATGGATTATTTTTGAAGAAAAAATTGTTTTCACTTCATTTATAAAAGCTACTACAAGCTCTTGAGAAACCTCGTACAAGTAATCTTCTTATTCATCATGGAAAACTGAATCCTTCTTGTCCTTTCTAAGTGGTGTCCCAACTATTATTTCTTCTTCTTGATTAGTCAAGTCACCTTTCTATTCTATCTATTTGGATACATCCTCTTCACTTTCTTCACAGAGAAGTGGTTCTTTCTCCAAAAGTGGCATGCTAGATTCCTAAAAGTATTCAATAAGATGAGAAAGATCTACAAAAGTTACTTTAGATACCTAATTTTGCTCATGAGGTTGTTCTTCTTGGATCACCTTCACCTCATCTCTCTACTACACTTTTTCTTGAATGGTTTTCCATAAAGGAAATGATTTAAGCTTCTATTAAGTAATGAATGAAGGTTAAATGATCTCTTGCTTGAATTCAACATCCTAAATGATGCTTGATTGTTCCTCTTTCTTTCTTGAATCCATGATTTGGTTCTAAGATGGGAAAGATAAAGGATCCTTGTTGACCTTTTGATTCTAATTCTCCTCCTATTTCCTTGTCTTCAGCTGCAACTCTCTAATTTTTCATCAATATTCTCTTAGAATATCTTCTCTTAAAAGTGGTTACTAATTTCAACATTAGGCTATCCTATAACAATCTCTTTCTTTCTTTGATAGTTCTCTTGGATAGATATCTAAGAAGGGAATGTCTGAGAAACACATGAAGAACTTGGAAAACTCAAATGGGATCTTGGAATGGTCTATTGAGGAGGAATGGATGGCATATAAGGAGAGTGAGATTGAATCTATTATTCAATGAGGCCTTTCAACTTGTTCTAAATACTCTGAATGTAACCACTTACATCCATCATCTCACCAATGAGATTACCCCAATTTTCTCTCTCAATAGGTGCCCATTACTCTTTTATTTGTTGTAATGACTCTCTTAGATGATGAATCTAGTGAGTATGGGTATCTTGGCCATAATATCTGTATGAATACAACTCTAGTGCATGCTTTTCAAGGCTCAGTAAAGTTTGTTTAAGTGTTGTTATGGATTGGAAAGATGCAAAATGGCCATGATAAGATTGGTAAGGGGAAATATTATGATGGATAAAAAATTCATATGGAGGTTTAGGGCAGTAGTCCTACATATATGACTGATATATATCCTCAAAATTTTGGTGAAGATCATAGTGTGGCTAGTCATACTGATCATAATGAAGATAATATGGATTCGTACTAAAACAAATCATTAGAGACCATTAGTAAGACAAAATTATGACAAGTACCACAATAATTATGCAATTCCCCACTATCAAATGCCTATGTTATGATTGTATTGTATGGATTTGACTGAAATTGACCTTGAGAATGATCACTACTTATGAGAATAGTATTTATATTACCATGGATTAGAACCTTGAAAGATGCATTGGAGATGAACTGTTAAGAAGATATCCTTCCAAAATAATTTTGGTTTTTGTACTTTATCAAGCTTATGACTATATTTCTTTCCTATTGTAAGTCACCCTTTATGACTACATTTGATGCTTCATTGGCCTACACCTACTTGATTATGATTTTGTATCCAACAAAGAAACTATGGAATAGAGGTTGGTGGAGGGGTGAAAGAAGTAAAAATATGATGAAAACACAAGACTGGAGATGGAAAATAGGTGAAAACATAGTGGAAAAGGTAGACTATGGTAGTGGTATGGCGTGAGTGAGGTGGAAGTGAGAAATAAACACTTGGAGACATGTTAAGACCAAGGTAAGGAGCTACACCCAAAAATGAAAACATGATCATCATTACACTTGAATTTAGAATCCATTTAAGGATGGAAAGGGACTGAAATTGAAACTTATTTTTCTTTAAAAACCTAAAAATTTGCAAAAATTCCTTAAAGAATGCTAAATTGGTTCCTTTAGGCACTTTAAGAGCATGGACATGGGCTTTCTTAGAAAATAATATTTAATAATCTCTGATATTTATGCATTGAAACCATGAAAAATTGATTAAAACCCTAAAAATATTAATCCTTGACAATTTGAGACTATCTTCTTCTCCGTGGACCATACAATTCACCCTTGTAAGCTTGTCAATACAACAGATTGACTGGTTGAGTTTGAGACCTATGTTTGACCTCGAATTGGATAAATAAAACCTTTATAATGACATGGAAATTTATATAAAGTCATCAATATTCTATAAAAAGTTTAATTTCCATTAAACTCTGCCCAAGTGAGGAGAAAATGGAGAAAAATAGTTGCCTTTTTGGTTGCAAGGAAACATAATTTAACCTAACTTTAAATAGATGGTTCATGATCCTATATAATTAAATTTATAAACCACTTATAGCATTAGTAATCACTCTAAGTATAGTTTATTTACCCCAGATTTGAGATATGTACCTCTTCTAAGCAGTTCATACTGCTAGAAAACCTATAGGTAGGTTTCCTTGTGCCAATTGAGCAAGTAATAAAAGAGGGCTGGTTTAGGGCCTATATGGCCATGAAAATACATTAAACTCTTGATGAATCCTATAAATTACCTATATATTACTTCTCCTACCCTAGTTTGTATAGAATCCATATAAAATTTGTACTCCTCTTACAAAATAGAGGAAAAAGAGTTTATTCTTGCCTTTAAAAGACTACCAAAGCCTTCCACCACTTGAAAAAGAAGTATTGAGAAGAATAACTTTACATAACATGAAAAAATTCAAATTTATAACCATTTTCATGTTTTAATATGGCTAATTAGTGTGTGTTAGGTGAAAGAGGGGCTTTTTGGGCCATTTAAAATAACAAAACACTTTTTCATGAAGGCTATTTTCACCTTTTTTACCTATTCAAAGCTCTTTTGTCATTCATTAAAGACCTTTGAAACCATTTTTTATTCTTTTTACCCCATTTTTTGACATTTTTGACCAAAATTTGCATTTTTAGACCATAATTCACTAGTTTGACCAACTATAAAGGAGTAAGGATTGGATTTTTGAGAGTTTCAATTGATAGGATAGTAATTTGACCTTGACAAGACAAATTAATAACACACATGTCTATTCATGATCCCCTTTACTAAATACCAAATCAGACCAAATAATTTTAGACACTAAAACCATTAATAATATTTGAAGATTAATCGCTCAAAAATCATAAAATTAATCACTCACATTACTTGAAAAACATCTAAATTAATTAAATTAATAATGATAACCAAGTCATACTAATTAATTTTAGTATGAATAAATTTTATCTAATTGAATATGTTCATGATTGATATCTGGCATGTTGTAGGCCACTTAGTCTAAATATATAAAGTGAGTACATTTTTCAAAGAGTAAAGACCCTTTGGTAATGTCTATCAACTTAAATCTACCAAATCCATTTGCTTTACTACCCATTGTCTCATGCCAAGTATCATCTATAACTCCAAATTTAATGCTTTATGATATGTGATTTCAACTTCTACATTATACATATAAATAATGTAGGAGATGAATTCCTTTTAGATCATTGAAATGCTTGCAATTATAATAAAATTATAAATTATCAAGTCAAAAAAAATTATACAATCCTCCAGGGTATGCATGGAGCAAAAATTTATAATTATAATATTTTTTATGACTATAATTTAATGAAATGTCAATCTAGTTAAATATTTTGTACTTATAAATTTCATCTACCAATCCTGTTAGGTTAAAATTTACCCAATTTGAAAGGGAAAGTCACAAAGAGGCAAAAAATTAAATATATAGAGAAGTGAAGTAGCATGCATTAATGCCTACCAAACATTAATTTTTGATAAATTTGGTCATCGAAGTAGTCTACCTCAATCCCTAAAATGACATGTTTTTTGGAGATAGTATTATATATTTTCAAAAATATATATAAAATGATTTCTTATGATATAATATATTTTATAGTATTATATATATATTGAAAACAATATATAATACTATTAGGTTTTAGATATTATTTCAATATAGTAACTTAATATATGATATAAAATAATCTATAATATTAAATATATTGAGATAATATAGTATTATAGTACTATACTTTGAGATAATATAATTATTATATTTTTAATATAATATAATATAATATAATAATTGAATAATCATATTTGTCTATAATATTATTTTTGTACTATTCATAATATATAGATTTATTGAAATATATTATAATGAAATATATAATATATAATATTGATCTATAAACTATATTAACATATATATTATATGATATAATAATATTTATTAATATTAAAATATAATTTATAAAATATATAATCTATATATAATATTATATAATTAATTTTTAATATATAAAAATATTATGATATATATTATACAATATTTATATAATAAATAGTAATATGTGTGTGTGTGTGTGTTTGCATTGGTAAGAGGGGTTATGTGAAGTGAAAGAGTGTAAATCGACAATTAAATATAGTTACTCCAAACTCATGAAAATGTCAAAATAAGTTCAATTAAAGTAATTATGGGTGAAAACCTTTCAATATATGAATCACTATGCAATGCTTTAGTCTACGATGGCTTTCATTCTTTGTGTGAATAGATAGCCACTTAGCACAATATATACATCAAATCTGCAACTCCCTTGGTTTCGATTAGGGGGCATATGTATTCACTAGATAAGGAGCTCAGTTGTTGGTCATTAAGTTTTGTCTTGGTGATTGAAATATAAAAATTTCTTTTGTTACAATGGTTTTAAAAAAATTAGAAGTGACTAAGAGGAATTTTAGATTTAGAAATATGAGAAAAATTTGAAGTAGATATATATATTTGAAAGACACCATCTATTCCATCTATGCCTACTATTATACCACCACCACTTGTTTCACCTATAGATACTATTAATTTTACACCTTTAAAAAATATGGATGAAACTCTGCTTATTGTCTAAGAGCCTATTATTTCTAAATCATTACAATCAGTTCCAAAGTTTTATGCTGATATTATTTCTTATATTTCCATATTTGAACTTCTATAATTTTCATTATATGGTCTTGTAGTGTATTATTGGCCATTTTTTAATTTTCATGATCCCATGTATGTGATCCAAAACCCATGGTAGGAGACCCATCAAGTTTAATTTTTTGAGATTTCATATTCGTCTTGAAGCTTATATCTCAAGGAAAAACATTTGTTAGTAGATGCCTATGGCCCTGGTGGAAATCACAATATGCATTCTCATCATATCCCCATGGAAGAGGTTTACTAATATCAACCTCTAAATGTGTAGGGAGATATATGAGTTGACACTAATCTAGCTTTGTAATAAAAAACACCAAAAGATTTATGAATTTAGTAATTTTTTACATGGTTCATTCTTTAATATAGCTCATTGTGACACCACCATGTTCACTACTTGATTGATATCATATTTTGGCTCATTCAGATTAACTTTATAAGATGCATTGATACTAAATTTTGTATTGGATGAGGCTAATATAGTGGCCCCAAAATTTTGCTTGTTTAATGCAAGGATTTTCCTTTCCTGGTCATGTTGCAGGGTCACCCTTGTTTCTCATAAGTAGGAAATTTTAGTTCCACAAAGTGTGGTGGTAAGAGGTGAAATGATACCTATAATTCAAGAGGCTTATGCAAGACATATAGTAAATGATACCTATAATTCAAGAGGGTTATGCAATACATATGATGAATCAAGCACATAATTTGGATGTCTTTTAGGTGTTCTTCTCAATGAGAGAATATTTTTCTCTAATTCTTTAATAATTTGTAATGAGAATTATGAAAAAGCCCCACCTTGGTTCCTTTACCTTGATTTACAAGACTTTATCTCAAGTAAAAATCTATATCTAAAGAAATATATAAAATTAAAGTCTACATATATATGGAAATCTATTTATGGACATATTATAAATAGAAATTATTCATGTGATAGTTGGAAATGATCTTGGTCATCATAGAATGGACCAATCAGATATTAGAATACCTTAGAAATTCTTTATAAATGAGTCTGTAGTTTAAAATGGAATTGATCATCTTGGGATATACCAGTTAATCATCAAAATGCCCTTGAAAAGCTTCCCAAATGAGTCTGTTACTATTTTATTGGAATAAAATCCTCCAAATTATACAAATCTACATTTAGATACAATTTATAAATGGAAAGTCTATATATAGAAATAGTATATATAGTAAGTGTTCTGAGGTAGTTGAAAATGAGTTGATCATCTTGGGATGTACCTATTAAATATCAAAATGCCCTTGAAAAGCTTCCCAAGAGATATAATTAAATCTTGTGTTTCATCTATAATTTCTACAATCTTGATAAATGAAGTTTTTATGATTATTGTATTGCAATATTTTTTCAAGAAGAGTAATGTTGCTTGGATTACTTTCTTGTTTAAATTCAATTGATTTTACATGGATTTCATTTGGCCATGTATTTTTGACCTAATTATTTGGCTTTAAAGTTTAAGTACTTATTTGTTGGCCAAAATGTTTAACCCTAACTCTACATTGAGATATCATGGCTTGTTCTCATAAATTAAAATTTAATGTTTATATATTTTTGTGGTGCAAAATCCTAATTTCCTCACATAACCATTATTTATATAAGCACACAAATTACTTTCCTAAGAAATCTTTGAGTTACTAGATATGATTTTGTGTCACTTATTTTAATTACCATTTTGGGGTCAAATTCATCTCCAAATATTAGTTTGTAAATTCAAGAAACACAAATAACTCTCACAAGTATTTGAATTGGTGAATTAAATTATCTCAAATTTATTCAAGAGGGATAAAAATTAAGGAGTCAAATCCCTATTAGATAATTTAATCAATAAATTAACAAATATAAATCAATTTTTTTAATAAGAATAATTGCAATAAATGATAAAAATTTGTAAATATTTTTATATTTAAAAACTATGTTTATTATTTATTTTTATTTATGTTCAAATATTTATATTATTTTATTAAATAATGTATGTTTAAATGTTTATGTTTAAATATATAAATAATTTTTATATGTAACTTTTTATATAAACTTTTAAATTATTATATAATTGAATAAATCAAAAAATAGGGTTAAGTTTATCTTTTTTCTCTTGCCATTATTTTATTTTTCAATTTTTTTCTCCCTTTAGAAGGTCAAAAAAATTATTTTATTGACTGTTAGGTTTGCTATGGAGTTAATGGTGGAAGCATTGACCCCATTTTTTACTATCATTTCTGCAGGTCCTTCTCAGGTATTTAATCAATATAATATATTTTTTTACTGTATCTAAAATGTGTTATTTTTTTGGCTTTACATGTACCTTTTATTCATTATTTACCACTTTAAGTTATGAAAATTTTGATATTCAGATAGACCTAGATTTTTGCTATGAAATGGCTAAGATAATGAAATGGTAGAGATTAGGATTATTTAACACTTGTATTCAATAGGGACCCAAATGATGAATGTGAGGGAGAAGAAGAATTTTTTTATTAACTATAATCAAATAATAATAGTAAACAAGTATCATGATTCAAGAAGGTTTCAATGGTTCCACCATATCTCTATCCACTCACATCATTCATCTATCAGCTCTATTCCAGATACTATGATTTATTTTCATTTTATACTAAGTTGATGTTGGAAACAAAATGATTAGGGGGTTGAATTAGTCTTCAAAACTTTTACAATATTTACCTTTTCATTCATGAACTACCAAAAGAATATAGTAAAATAGCAACAAGATCCATAAACATGAGAGAACATAAAACATAGAATAGTTATTTGAGTGGGAAAATATCAAGGGGAATAAAACCCACTGATGATGCAAATGGACTACATTCCTATAATTCAAACATAAATATCTATTGAAGTACTAAATTCACTTGTAACACTAACCCCAACTAGTTATGTACCAACTTGACTAAGCTTAAGCAAGCACACACTTATAAGGAGACACCAACCCCTTAGATGACTCAACACCAAATCAACCAAATAAAAAATTTGATCACCTTTATAAATATTCTTTTCTCATAAAATATATGATTATCTCCATCTTCATCTCTTCATACACACATATCCTCCTCAAACTGGTCTCTAGCCTTCTTCGCTTAACTAGGTATCTTCAAGACTTGGTTAGGTCATATGACCTTGATAATAATATACAATACCCAAATAATATATTAATATTGGTTTATTTATACACTCATAATGGTATAAAATACCTACTTAAGATCTTCAAATTTCTATCTCATTCACTTTAACACACACACTCACTCTAGACAATTAAGCCTATTAGGCCTTGTTCTTATACTAGGCTCTTGCTCATACACATATTGGTTATCCATTAACACCTTACCACTTATTTTTTAAATAAAATTATCCTTATAACATGAAATAAAAATTAACCAATCATTAAAATAGGTTAATCATAGCATATAGGACCAAAACCCCTATTAGGCCTTAAGGAGACCTAAATCAATTAGGTTTTCATTAACACACATTATTCTTTGAACACCTTGCAAAAATCTCAAAATTATCACATGATAGTATAATATTATATTTAAATTTAATATAAAAATAACAATATCATATTTTTTCCATGATAAATTTTATCTCCAAACACCACTTGAAGCATGTCATTAGCACTGTTCACAATTAGGCTTGTACATATCCAAAAAGTTTGTATTGAACAACTGAACCAAAAACACAATCTTGTCAAATAACCATGGAAATTTTTTATATATAGAGATAATTAAATACATAAACTACTTCACCAAGTTTATTATACTTCATTACATAGTGAAAAAGGACTTAAACCCTTCTCTGTAAGTCACCCACTCAGAACTATCAACTAGATTTACAACATAATCATGGAAAGATGAATTTATGATACATGAAAGAGCATAATTAATAACTTCCAATTAATTAATATGATATTAAAAAACATTATAATAGCTTAAAATAAATATATCATAATATATAATATCAATATTGGCCTTAGAGATTAATATCTTGACTTCACTGGACACAGACCTCACTGAGTTAAATAAGTCAATTTGAGAGTAACTTTATGATATATAAAATCATCTCCAAATATTTTATCCAATCTGGACATGTATTATAAGTCTTGAAAAACATCCCAATTAATTTTTATCCATCCCTAATTTTAGGTTGTGGAGCTAAAAGCTTTACTAATGCAAACATGGAGGAGGTTGTTGAGGTTTCTGAGGTTGCTGAGTTGCAGAGCGAGTTGCAGGGCAACCGATGTTAGTCTGATCAATTGACATCAATCATATTATAGTGCAGAGCAACCAAAGTCGATTATGGGTTGGCTGACATTAGTCAGACAGGAACTGACAATGGCAACTTGTGTGTGCATGCATTTGCATGCAGCTCAAGAACTAGTATATTTTTGGATAGTCAGTTTGCATGTAAAGACTTATTTTAGTCTTAGAGCTGTGTTTCTAATTATTGTAATTAAGAAAGTATAATTATTGTTTACATGAGATATATATAATAGACTCATGGAATGTATTGTAAAATTATACTAGAGTGAAAGAGTAAAGATTAGCTCCTTCAGAAGAGAGAGAGCAAGAGTTTTAGATAGCCAAGAGGGCTTATAGAAGAGAGCAGGGATTAGCTCCTCCTAGTTCCAAAGGGGTGCCAAGTGTGTATGATCAAGGAGAGTTGTAGGTTGTGCAAGTTCTGGTAGAAGATCCACTAGGGTAATGGTTAAAGAATCATAAGGACTTGGTGAGGCAAGGACAAGGGTTCTTTAGGGTGTAGAGACATCTACATGGTAAGTAAGGTCTGGTGATTTCTAGGTTGTTGCAAGAGCAGAGAGATCTACTTGGAGTATAGCTGTGTACTTGGTGTACTAGCAGTGTTGTTACTAACTGGTGGAGGTGAACAACAACTCTGTGTTTGAGTTGATTGTTGTGACCATAATTGAGAGAGTGAACTGTTGAAGGAGATTTACTAGTGAGCCCTAAAAGTGTGGGAGATTTAGAGGTGTGGGAAGAAGTGTGGCATCTTATTTATTGTATTTCCTTCTAGATGAGTATTAATACAATTGGGTATTGTCTCTCATATTCCATGTTGTCTCATATTTCTAGTTACTTATCATTCTAGTTAAATTTTGTGTTTAGTTGCTAATACAAAGGTAATCAAGTGTGCTCTTAGTGGAGCAGTAGGATCCTGACAGTTGGTATCAGAGCAGGTGGACCAAGTTGCTACCAATCTTGACAGTTGGTATCAGAGTGAGGTTGTAGGTTCATCAGAGCTTGGGTTCACTAATAGGGGGTTTCAGATCTGGTTAGTGTTTGTTGATTACAGGTCACTCTCAGGGGTTTCAGATTGAGTGGGAGTATAGCAATGGCAGAAGAAAGTAAGCTACAAATGGAGAAACTGAATAGCATGAATGGTCAATCACTATTTGATGGAAAGAAAGAGTAGGTAAAGAAATATTTCTGGTTGGTAGAAGATCAACATGAAGGAAATGAAGAAGTAGATGTTGCAGGTGTTGTTGCACAGGATGCTCTGGATAAAGTAGAATCTTGGTCTATAGATTTTGTTGCCTCTTTCCATGCAGCTCGAAATAGAGCATCTTTTCATGAGTATGTCCAGGGAGACTTTGGAGAGATTTATTTAGGGGTTTGTGAGCCTTGTCACATGGTTGGCAAAGGGGAAGTGAAGCTAAAATTGTAGACAGATAACACATGGGTGTTAAATGAGGTCATGCAGGTACCAGTATTGGAGATGAATCTAATTTCTTTAGGAAAATTGGGTGATGAGAGATGCACAATAACTCTCACAGTGGATGTACTTGAATTAGATGGTGGTAAGAAATTAGGTATCTTTTATCTATCTATTTATATTATTGATTCACCTTTTGTTGCAGAGATGTGGCTTTGTAGGCTTGGTCACATATGTAAGAAGGGAATGCATGTTCTTAAGCGGAAGATAGATATCTTTGACAAACTTAGGAACTAGAAAGCCTTAGTGTTCATGGAAGAGATGACGGATAGAGATTATCTAAGGGGACTGAATTATTCTGAGCAAGGCTATGTTAATTTGGACAGGGTTTTGATCTAAGGTGAGCTCGCAGGTAAAAAGTCATCACTCACAGGAAAACATAGTTACTAACATCGGTCATGGGAAAATAGCATCGAATAGATAGGTACCGATGTCAGTCATATGTAGATCAGCAAAGTCAGTGGTGTCAAGCAAGTGGAGACCAATGTTGGTCAGGTAGGAACTGATGTCGACAGAAGGGTCAGTCGCAGGGAACTGACATTGGTTTGGTACAGACTAGGAGATGGCCAAGATTAGTCACTAGAACAAATGTTGGGTAGATAGCAAGCTATCAAGGGGTCTCAAATGCCCATGTGGAGGACTGAAAGGGTAAGTGAACTTCATATTCATTGTTCACCTTCTTTATATTACTTATTTCTCACTGATGGTCAAGAACTAGAAATATGTGAAGAGGCAATGCAGGTAGAATCTAGGAAACAGTAGGAGCATGGCATGAATTCTTTGAAAGACAACCAAGTGGGAGTTTTGGTAGAGTTGCCAGACAGGATAAAAGCACTGAGAAATGAATGGATTTCTAGGTTAGAGAAGAGAGTGGATGGACATGTGAGACAAAAGGCTAGGGTATATGGTCTTGAGCAGGCTGCAAGGCAATAGAGGTTTGATAGGGATATGACTAAGCATGGATTTATGCAAGTTCAATGTGACCATTGCATTTTCTTTTACCAGGTTGGATAATGGTCGCAACATTATCTTGTTACTGTATGTGGTATGGTTGCTTGTTACAGGTTTACACATGCAGGGAGTTTCTGAGCTAGAGGTAAAGTTAGTTCAGAGGTATGTCATGAAGAATTTGGGAGCAGCAAAATTCTTTGGCATAAGAGACATGGAAGATCACAGGTTGATTTTGCCTCCAGAGGGAGCTGATGTGAAGGAGGTGTTGGCGGGGTTAAATATGTAGGATGTAGAACTAGTAAGCACACCAAGGGCTGGACAGTTTAAGCTATGCTTAAAATAGTGTTTGAAATCACATGAGGTCTGGTGTAGACCTAAGTTTTCCCAAGTAGTGGGAGTTTTCAAAGAGTTTGGAGCCAATTTGGGGAAGGTGGATTCTCAAGTATCTAAGAGGTACTAACAACAAGTTAACATGTTATGCAGGGTCAAGGTCTTCACTACATGGAGTTTTAGGTTCGGATGTGGCAAGTTACTTGGATGATAGGAGATGCACCACAGGTTGTGTGGTGGTTGGTCTTCAAGATTGAGCTTAAAGAGGGATACAAGCTAGGAAACAAATTAGATGGTGTACAGGTATAGGTACAAGTGCAGTTGTTTATCTCCAAGTGGGAAATTATTAGGTTGTGGAGCTAAAAGCTTCACTGATGCAAACATGGAGGTGATTGCTGAGGTTGCTGAGTTGTAAAGTGAGTTGTAGGGAAATAGACGTCAGTCTGATCAACTGACGTTGGTCATATTATAGTGCAGAGCAACTGATGTTGGTTATGGGTCGATCGAGATCTATCAGATAGGAACCGACATCGGCAACCTATGTGTGCATGCATTTACATGCGGCTCGAGAACTAGTCTATTTTTGGATAGTCAGTTTGCATGTAAAGACTTATTTTAGTCTTGGAGCTATGATTTTAATTATTGTAATTAAGAAAGTCTAATTATTGTTTGCATGAGATCTATATAATAGACTCATGGGTTGTATTGTAAAATTGTACTAGAGTGAGAGAGCAAAGATTAGCTCCTTCAAAAGAGAGAGAGCAAGAGTGCTAGATAGCCAAGAGGGCTTGTCTAAGAGAGTAGGGATTAGCTCTTCCTAGTTTTAAAGGGGTGTCAAGTGTGTATGATTAGGGAGAGTTACAGGTTGTGCAAGTTTTGGTAGAAGATCCACTAGGGTACTGGTTAAAGAATCATAAGGACTTGGTGAGGCAAGGATAAGGGTTCTTCAAGGTGTAGAGACATCTACATGGTAAGTAAGGTTTGGTGATTTGCAGGTTGTTACAAGAGTAGGGAGGTCTACTTGGAGTATGGTTGTGTACTTGGTGTACTAGCAGTGTTGTTACTGACTGGTGGAGGTGAACAACAACTCTGTGTTTGAGTTGATTATTGTGACCGTAATTGAGAGAGTGAACTGTTGAAGGAGAACTACTGGTGAGCCCTAGAAGTGTGGGAGATCTAAAGTATTTCCTTCTAGATGAGTGTTAATACAATTGGGTATTGTCTCTC
The DNA here is from genome assembly GCA_037957365.1 of Torreya grandis. Classification (NCBI taxonomy): domain Eukaryota; kingdom Viridiplantae; phylum Streptophyta; class Pinopsida; order Cupressales; family Taxaceae; genus Torreya; species Torreya grandis. Next base: position 1,723,891 of record JARHVA010000675.1, on the reverse strand, counting down.
ATATTCTGTGTTGTTTCATATTTCTAGTTACTTATCATTATGGTTAAATTTTGTGTTTAGTTGCTAATACAAAGGTAATCAAGTGTGCTCTTAGTGGAGCAGTAGGATCCTGACACCTAATCTATGATAATGCATCCCTAAAAAACTCCTCACTCCTACGTAATTTTCTCATTGTCTACACCATTAGGGCTTTTAGTGATAGATTAACTTATATGACTAGTTTAACACCCATAAGGGATAAAACCTACTAAGGAACCACAATGGAAATAATATAAAATTCTCAAGATTTAACCTTCATATAATTATCAACTTTTATTCAATGAAATCTGCTTACTACAATAAATTTTGAAAAGAAGGCCTTTCTTATAGGGTCTACTCACTCTCCTATCAAACAATCACACTTAGAGATGCCTAAGAGAGTTTGATAAAACCTAAAATTATTTACATATCCATTACAAACCATTATAGGATTTTTTGATCGAGATATTTCTTATCAAGTCTAAGTTAGGGTTTTATAGAGGTTTATGTAGACACATAATAGTGGCCACCAATAACCTTTGACCAAGATTCAGATTAATTTCTATCAAATATAAAAATTTGGCCTAAAAACACTAAAACTCATTAAATTTTTCCAATTTTTCATATAAAAGTGTTTATTTTAGCTAGAGTATCACTAAATGGGGAAATACAATTTATAAGATAACTAACTTTAATAAAATCATTTCAAGTCAAAATGACATTTTTACACCTAGGTGCTTTGAATTGCTCTTTTCTACCAACTTTATTACATGAGATATGTGCTTATATTATTTTTTGTTGGAAACATCCTAAATGGGATAATGGATCTAATTAATCTAATGTTGCTTTCTAATTCCAATATAGTCAAATTTTGAGCCAATAATATGACATTTTGACCAATTTGATTTATTTGAGCACCAATTACCAAGATTTGCCCCAAAAATGACTAATCATGTTTAAACCTAATTAATTTGAATCATGATCCTAATTAAAAATTCCATGGAATTTGTTGAATATTTCTTTTTGGAAATTGATTATGAGTTTCTACATCATCAAGTGACATTTTTTTGAGAAGGCATCCCTAGGCCATAAATACAACAAATATCTAATTAAGACCTCCTATACCTCTTTAATTCCTCTCTATCCCTAATATTTATGAGGGAATTTATTAATTTTAGACACCAAAATTGAATGGATTCTTATCCACACATCTTCATCTTGAGATGGATGGTCTAGGTTTATTCAGATCAATTATAAAAATATATAAATATAAGGCCTCACAACCATAATTTTTAGCTTGGATATCATAAAGTTACCATGCACAAATGATTCTAAATCCTTGTACAATTGGTGTTATTATTCCAAATTGTTGAAACAATCCAAATCCATCACAAGCCAAAGGTGCCAAGGAGAGAAGGAGCCAAACAACACCATTGATGAAGGATCTTTGATTCATAAGCTAAGCAATCCACTCTAAAAACCATTTGAAAGATCCAAGGAAGGTGAAATAAGGTTTATTTCTTGTTTTAATTGTTACTTTCATATGTATGTTTGTTAATAATCTCCCCCTAGTGTCTAGGCCTAGAGATGTCATGCTTGTTAGTGTGTTATTTTCATTTTGATTTCATTTTGAACTAACAATTGATATAACATCCTCTCTTGAGTCAAATTCATAGTTCACATAATGGCATGCCTAATGGGACCTATCCTAATGAATTTGATAAAATAAATCTTATAGGCAACCTACTAAACATTTTAATGCAGAATATTGGAGTGTTAGAGCAAAAGGAGTGAAAATTTGAGTAAAAAAACATTTTATAGAAGTAACAGTTTTATCACTGTGGAGTTGTGATGTTGTCCTCTAGACCACAATCCTATAACTGACATAGTCATGGTTTTATCATTCAATCATGATATTGAATTTTAACTATGTTTTTAGACTGGTCTGTTCTCTATCTATAGGTCAGGTTGCATTATTGTAATATTACAACTTGAAAATCATAATATTGTAATACCATGATTTTATAAGTTATGATATTGTTGATTTAAATCATGGTATTATATTTGAATTGGAAGTAGTTAGCCTAGGTCATTAGGGTTAAGTCCTAATACTGCAACTCTCTAAGTTATATGTTTGATTTTTTAGCTATGATATTTTTTGTTAGGGTAGTGATATTATCAATTTATGTTGAATAACCCATGAGTTGTCATATTATGTTAACCAGTCATGGTTTTATAGAGTTGTGGTATTAGGCTGTGGAGTTGTAGGATTGTACTATGTGAATTTAAGAGCTCAATTTTCAAAGTTACTTATTTCATTTGAAAATGTGTTTCAAATATAAACAACACTCTAACCATTTCCTTGTAGGGGATACTTGAAAAGTGTCAAATCATGTTTAATTATAAATTTTTAAACATCTTTTAGTATGCTTAAAAAGAATTAGGAATCTTTCATTTGGTGCTTAAATTTTTTTAGGGTGTTTACTTGAATAGTTTTTTAATTTTTCTCTCAAAGTTTTAAAACTTAAGGCCAAGAGGCCAAATAACACCACCAAATATTTCATTTTAGTGATCTAAAATTCTAACTCACCTCCAAGTGAAAGTTATTCATTGTTTTCTTAGTTAGATTTGTTTTTGCAAAAAGGAAGTTGTGCATGTATGCTCTCCCCCATCCTCTATAGGGAACTTGTGGGATCAAATGTGTCATCTTAATTGCAAATTACCTTAGTTTAAAGGAATACAATATATGTTGTGAAGGATCTCCCTAAGAATTGTATGGATTTGGTGATCTATAAATAATGATAAAACTATTTTACTTAATTTTTATTTCATTACATCTTGGCTTGTGAGGGGGACATCATTACCTCCCATAATTTCTATAAGGAATATTTGACCTAGGAATTCATCACCCAACATCATCTTCAACCCCTCTTTTTTTTTTTTTGGGGGGGGGGTGTATATAAATTAGGATCCCCTTATTGGAATTATGGTTTGAGTGGTTAAACCATATCTATTAATATAGATTAAACCCATGATGTATGATTATGTTGGACATCACACTACACTAAGTGAGAGATGGATGTAGTGGTTGTAAAAATAGAAATACCTTTTAAAAAAATCCATATAATGCAAACCTAATTGATGTGTTTCTTATCTTTTTTGATAATGTGAAACTTGGTAGACATGGGATCCATCTAGAAACATGCAAAACTTGTTAGTTTAGTCAACCCCACTTTGCCACACATTTTCAGTTTAGGGCTTAAGATGACTACTTAGTTGGTTTTTGTCTTCATCAGATTACTTGGTCTTGTTTGGAATCAAAATGTTATTGTTAACAAAAACCTTAAACCAAACACATTGTCCACCACATTTCTTGAACAAGGAGGCATTATGTTGCCCAAGTGAAAATCATTTTTTTCCTTGTTCGAAACTGTCATCTAAAAATATTGTGTCATATCATCCATTTTGCCATAGTTATATTTCCCATTTGAATCTAGATTATTTTCCCAAATTTTATTAAGTCCTTCATTGATAATTTAAATTTGAAATTGCACTTTTATAAGTTCATAAGGTTGATTTATTATGTGGGTTCACCATTTTCATTAAACTTGAGGGAACTTACGTTCAATTTCCAATTTAATTTGAGGGTTGTTTTAAGACTCATAATCATTATCATCATTTGGTAGGAATCAAGTTATCTTGTGTATCTCTCATGCTTTGTTTCCTATGCTTTATTTCCTAGGCTACATTTTGTACTACCAATCCTATTTTACCATTTGTCTTGAGTCCATTTGATACCACACTTTTTCCTTAGATATTTGTCAAACTTTGTGTGTGTGTGTGTGTCATTTGAGTTGAGGAGAGTAGTGTTACGATACCAAAATCATGTTAAACCATTTTGCCTTAGAGTCTTAAATCAAACATTTATCACACATTTTGATAATTTTAGCATTGTTATGCTATTTAATTTGTTTCTTAGACCTATTTATATAGAGTCCAATTTTTCCAAATTTGAACAAATTCAAGTGTACTTTGTGAGTATTTATCTAGTATAGTTACATCATTCAATTTTGTATAACTTATTGGTTAAAAGAGTCTATTTTTATTCCATTATTTGGAATAAAATAAACTATCTCTATGTGCCTTTTGTTTCACACCTCATACCCATTGATCAAGTTTATATCTAAGATTCAAATGCCTAGTTTTTGTTACAAGTGTTTCAAATCTGTTAGATTAAATAAATCATCTTTGTTTAAAGTTTAGATTTTGATGTGGTTTGGCAGAAATTCCTAGCACATACCTTTGTTTGATCCTAGATTTTGATTCCACATTTTCCTGAAAGACCCAACAACTTTTGTTTTTCCTAGATTAGACTCATTTGAAACACTTTGATCCTAAAAATTGGCCTTTTGATTTTTGGTCCATCTACTTGACCATTTTGTGTGAGATGTGTAACATTGTGCATTTGATGTTATCTTGTTTTATCATGATTCATTGCATAATGTTTTTTGATATACATATGCATCCTTTTTCCTAAGTTAGAACAAGATTGAGCCTCTTTTTAGACATCACTTTTTTAGAGTTTTTAGAACTCTATTCCTTTTGGTCATGAAACATTTACTATGGATCCCAACATGTCTTCATACACTCATAATGGTCTCATGTATAATCTAGGATTTAGAAATGTAGTTGCATAAGAAGAAATGGTTCAAAACCCCTATACAGACAATGTTGCTTATGAGATGGATCCTTATCCATCTTATAACACTAAAATAAGGGTAGAAAATTTTGCTTATGAGATGGATCCTTATCCATCTTATAACACTAAAATAAGGGCACAAAACCAATACCCATTGGCTCATTATTTGGTTAACACACATCCATACTCAGAGTAAGATAAGGCACAAACATAACAATACCTAACTATGATACCTATAGTTGAAAAACCATTTCCTCAACAACCATACTATGTTACTACACCATCAACATATGATCCTTATCTTTTTTAGCATCACTTATTGGAAAACAAAGATGAGATTTTGGTTAGAGATATAGAAGTAGGGGCTAATTTTTTAGTAAACTTCCCCCATGAGAATTTGATAAGTATAGTAAGAATGCCTCACACCATACTGTATATTCAATAAGATTCTTTAAATAATCATTTAGCTCTAGCCCAAATGGTATATCAAGACCCTAATATGCTTGTCAAAGGAAAGGACCTCATTGAGGATCACTTTGTATAGATACAGATAGCATAACAAACTTATTTGAACCTAGGGAATAATTTTAATAATTTGACCATGTCAAATAGGCCTCTTATTGACTTGGTTCCTTCAATAGGGGTTTTAATTAGATTAACAGGTCAAGAAAATTAGGGTGTAGACCCATTCACATAAAAAACTTTGGTTGATAACTTGTTTCATATTCCAACCATCGAATAAGTGTCTTCCACTTCTACATAGAGTATTGAGAAAAATGTGGTAGAAATTATGCAAGTAATATCTAATCCAAACCAAAGTGGTGTAAGTACACAAAAAATTAGTCCAAAAACAAGTGTACCTTTAGTTAACACCATGAGTGGTTCTCCAAATCAGGGAGTAGGAGTTTCTACATCATAATCTCAAATAACTACCACTAATCCTCAACTCGTTACTTCTTCAAGCACTAAACCAACAAGATTTGATAGCTAGCCAACAACCAGTGTCATGCTTCAACAAAAATATATATAAATCCTAATCTACCCCAATAAGTAATGAGTATTATTATGTAACATAAATCACCATCCAATGTATCAATGTAGAAGAGACAAAACATCTTACCACCTCAATAGGGGATAACCTATGTTTCACCTCACTATATAAAAATGAGCATACCTCTTTCCTCATAGACCAATATACCAATTCAAATCCAAATGATGTCTAATCAATAGTGTATGACTATTGGTTAGAAAAAAATATTAAATCTCCAACATGCATCCACTTTCCAATTGGGATTTGTGTAAAAAATAGGTTCTAATGTTCCTCAAGTACCAATCAAGAAATCTTTACCTTTTATGCAAAACATGCAACTAGTTCAAAGATAGGGTATTGGTTCACAAGTCCTCCCTTAATAACAAGGTTTAATTAGTCGATAGTAGGTCCTTATTCAAAACCAATAGGCATAGTACATCACTCCTATCCATATCCTTCCCTCTCAACTATAATTTACCTAGAATCAAGCCACATATCCAACCCTAACTAAATTATCACATCATAGTATGTGTAACTTCAATAATCAAACCCTAATACACATATGCATATTCTTGGTCCATTTACTAGCCAAACCAACATTCCAAATAAAACTATACCTCCATTACATTTTGGTCAAAGTGCTCCACTTTTGACTACTTAGCCTCCACCTTAAATTAATGTTCCCTCTAGTTACCTAACTCAATAAATATAATAAATGAAGGATGCCATTACTACCATCTAAGTTGGGAAATAAACCAAAAATTTTAAGTTGGATGATGTGTGTTCTTACTCCTTCAACATGGAGTACTTACATATACCATTTCCTCTTAGATATGAGCCACCAAAATTCAACAAATACAAGGGGAAAGGTGACCCCAAGGCTCATTTGATGGAATTCTTCATCACGTGCTAGATAATGGAATATAAAAACATATACATATTACTATTATTCCCAATTATTCTAGTAGGACAAGCCTTGGAGTAGTTTTTAAAGTTGCCCAAGAATTCAGTATCAAATTTTGATGATCTTTTAGACAAATTTATGCAACACTTTTCATACAATCTCGAGCATGAGATTTCACTATTTGACTTAATGCAAGCAAAGGAAAAGGCCAATGAAAATATTTTCAAGTTATCTATAGTGATGGAGATCCCTTTCTATCCATTTCACCCATAGTTTACCAGACAAACAATTAGCTATTGTGTTTACCAAAAATTTGCATAGTGAGATGTCATATCATTTAGAATTAGTGTATGCATACCTTTAAAAATATCATTGACAAAGTTTTATTGATCAAGAAAGCCCTTATTAACAAAGGGACCATCAATATTACTTTTTCAAATCAAAATCAAGGTATCAATCAAGGAAATGGCCAAAACCAAGATCAAGTCCAAATGTAAGCATCACAACTAGTACAGACTCATAACTATTAAAAACCCAAGCCTTTCAACCACAAGAATAATGTTGTTGTAAATGGAGTAACATAGTCAAGACATATCCAAATGGTATAAACACCATCTTATTAGCACACACAACATATGCAAATTACTCCTAACCCACAACCTTTTCAATAAATGTAGGAAGCATAATAGCCCAGGACTGCACACCAAATGTAATAACCATTTCCATTACAATCCCCTCCTCCAAGGAGAATAGTGCCTACTCATCATATTTTTAGTGACCTTGGATAACCTATTAAATATGTGGTTTGTAAGATCACCACCACTAATATGATTAGCTAGCCTATAACAAAACATTATCATGAGGGTGTTCATTATCTTGATTGGTACCACCAAAATGAATTATATGAATATCATCAAGTTAATGGGCAAATTTTTGATTTTGTGTGCAAATCAAACATTTAATTCAAAATATGTTGGAGAATGGGGAGATAACATTAGATTTTGGTTATTTCAATTCTAATCATAAACTTAGAATCTTTCAAAACCCTTTTACATATCATAACAACTAACCACAATAGTAAAAACAACTAGTGCAACATAACCACCAATAGTTTTAATAACTAAGGCCAAACCAACATAATTAATAAAATCACCAATAGAAAAACCAAACGTGTCCAAAAAAATGGATAAACCACCAATAGTTTTAATAACTAAGGCCAAACCAACATAATTAATAAAATCACCAATAGAAAAACCAAACGTGTCCAAAAAATGGATAGAACCAAGTTTATATTGGAAAAAACCAACAGACCTACCATGTAGTTGCACATGACTATAATAAGATTATAGGCCATATTACAGGAGGTCACATTTATACCATCTCCATTAATCTGAGATCAAATAGAAATTGATCAATACCTTTAATAAATAATGTCAATCAACCAACTCACACTGATAATCCTTCCTTGACCTAGGACTATATACAAGCATATCAACAAGTAGGGATTACTAATTTTTGAACCTATATTGGTAACTCATTATTACCTTATGACCATGCAAAAGTGTACCAATAATTGAGACTTATCCTATCTAGTCCCCCACCATCACCATCATTTTTTAGAAATCATGGTCCTATATCTAATCTTGAATATGAAATCATAAATTATAGGTCAAAGATTACCATCTTAGGCCCATAACCATATTCCACTTCACCCATCACCCAACCAATTGTTTTACATTAGAATAATCCATTTAACACTAACCAAGAAAAAAAATTTGATAATGTGGAACAATTGCAAAAGATTCCATCACAGATATCCATTTTAGATTTGTTTCATACATCAACAATATAAAAAAAACATCTTAAATGATTTCCTTAGCTAATCCACTATTTCAAGTGACATATTCCCTAATAAATTTCAAGCTTTGGTTGGACACATAGCTCCAACCTAACAAGTGACCTTAAACCAAAGTGATATGTCATCCCTTGGCCCACTATATAATAATATATGATACACTAAATTTTGTATAAAGAGGTAGAAATTGAAATGTGTCTTTATAAATAATGGACAGGTCTAAACATAGTGTCTCTAAAGCTCATCAAGATTCTTGGGTACATGATAATAGATCTCTGAATAGAAATAATCACCATTATATCCTATAATAATTAAGAATGAGAATCAAAAAGCACCATCTATTTACCATTTATCCTTCAGCCCTTGACCCATGATACACTTTTCCATGTACTAGATCTTGATTTGTCATACAATATGCTTTTGGGTAGACCTTGGTTACATGATGTTCATGTAGTCCCATCAACATTACACTAATGTATCAAGTCTCCCATTCAATAATGGATGTTTTCATACCATAAGATTTTCATCTATATGAGCACTAAAAACATCTAGAAGCCAAGTTTAAGAGTTATAACTACCATTTCAACATGAATTAGTTACCAAATGGGATAAGGGAAAGGTAATGCTCCTTGATTTACTAGAGGACAACTGCATTTATCTTAATACCCTTGATTGACTTTCCCATATGCCACCTCCTAAAATATCCAATCATTATACCATATCACCTAATGGCCTAGGAGAGTATTTGATCCATAACACCTTTCAAATTACAAACCTTCCATAGAATCCCAAATCCTTTGGAAGACCTAAAGCTAAACTATTTTTCATGGAATGACAAAGAAAGGGAAAAGGCAACCTTCATAGTCAAGGACCTATCACTTTTATACTGGTATCTAGCCTAGAATAGGACCCTCTTTGACAAAACAACACCAGATCTAGTGCACTAATGGAATAATTGGCTTGAAATAATATCTTAGAAGGTATATACTTAATAGAAATCACAAGGACACAAAAATAAGTATTTCATAATATCCTTTGATGTTCCTCAATCAGGAACAACAACCAAAATAATAGGTGACAACAATGTGTATATTCACAAATCAAGTTATTGAGAGAATCTCTCAACTAGCTCCAAGAAGATACATGAGTTGAAAAAAACTCACTCAAATATTTTATCCAATAATAATAAAATAATATCCCTAATTAAGATTATAAAGTGTAAACACTCAAATAATCTAGTTATGAAATAACCCAAACTAGTTAGGTGGGAACACGTTAACACTAACACCCTCCTATAAGCAAATGCTAGGGAGCAAAGAAAAAAAAGCAAGAAGGGGTCCCAATTACTAGGTCTGATAAGGTATCAGATACAAACTAGAAATTTAAAAAAAAAAAAGAAAAAAAGGAAGGACTATACAAGCTGCCCCCAAGGACAACTTCCTTCACCCTAAGATTTTCTAGTAACATAAGATAATGAGGTAAATCCAAGGGTTTACTAAAGATATTTACTATTTTAGTAGTTCTAGATACAAACTCTAAGTGAAAAAATCCATCCTAAATCAAAATTGAAATGAAGTGCATGGTTATCTCAATATGTTTAGTATGTTGATGCTTAATGGGATTATGTGCTATTTGAATAACACTTTGATTATCATACTAAATGATAGAAGGAGATTCTTGTGAAAAACCAAACTCACCAAGCAACTGATGAAGCCAAAGAACTTTCTAATTAGCCTTGATAACACCTTAATACTCAACCTTAATAGATGAAAAATTAAGTATAATTTATTTCTTGTAAGCCCATACAACTGGTATGAAGATAAGTTGAAAAAATAAACGAGTAGTAGATCACCATGTATCACGACATCCTCCCCAATATAAATTTTTAAATCCCTTAATATCACAAGATCCCTAAGGTGAAAAATGTATACCAAAACTCAAATTATACCTAATATAGTGAAAAATATGTTTTGTTTCTTGCCAATGACCCTCATGAGGCTCATGAGAAAAATGAGAGACAAGGTTTACAACAAAAGTGAGATCAGGACAAGTGTAAGTGAGATACAAAAGACTCCCAAATAATTATCTATACAAGGTGGAATCTACCAAATTAGACTTATAATAAATATTCAATTCAACACCTAACTGATAGGGAGTAGTAAATGGCTTATAATCATCCATATTGAACCTCTAAAGCAAATATGAAGCATAATTCCTTTGTCTAATGGAAATACCATCTAAAGATTGATGCACCTAAAGACCAAGGAAATAATGTAATAGATCCAAGTCTATCATATCAAAATTTTCCTTTAATTTGTGTTGGATGTCCTAAATCAAAGAATCTAAGCTACTAGTGAGGATTAAGTCATCAACATACAAAACTAATATCAACAAATCATCACCATTTTTCAAAACATACACGTTGTGAGCAGTCTCACAATGATGAAAACCTACACTCAATAAAAAATGTCCATTTTCTCATACCAATCTCATGGAGCTTATTTGAGACCATAAAGTGATCAATGAAGTCAACAAACTAATGAAGAGTCTTACATGAATCCCTGAGGTTACTCCATATAAATAAACTCATGGAGATCACCATGCAAAAAACCATTCTTCATGTCCATCTGATATACAGGCCATTGATGAGAAGCAACAAGAGAGAGAACAAGGTGAATAAAATCCATCTTCATAATAATAGCAAATGTCTCATAGTAATCTACCCCTTCAACTTGTGAAAACCCCTTAGCCACAATACATGCCTTGTATTTATCTATCGATCCATTAGATGTATATTTGGTCTTCTAGACCCATTTACATCTCACAAGTTTTATTCCCTTAGGAAGAGGCACGAACTCCCAAGTATTATTCTTAAAAAGAGAAGTATATTCATTATGCATTATAGCATCCCATTATTTTTATCCAAATGCTTGTGAAAAATGAATTGGATCATTATAAATTGCTTGGATCATAAGAGCTATACCAGGGTAGGGATGATGATTAAAAAAACTAGATGTCTTAGCTCTAGTATGTCATAGATCTTGTGGATCACCAACCAAATCAATATTAGCATTTAATATAGACCTCAACCATTTTGGAATGGGTTGAGGAGGAAGAGAAGGATTAGGAACATGATCAACATTAGGTAGCCCATCAAAAATATCATCTTTGATAGGTGTAGGAAATGAAAATGGAGAAGGAAGAACTTCATGATTCAAAGGAGCCTCAATCTCATCAACATGAGCATCCTACCAAAATAAGACATCTTTTGTAGTGGGATTGAAAAGATGATATGCCTTCACATGATCATAATGACCAACAAAGATAAGTTTTTGCTTTTCTTCTCCATGGGTTTTTGAGTGTCATTAGGAACAAAATCCCAATCCTTGCATCCAAAAAATGCAAAAATTTGACAGGTCAAGTTTTTCACTCGACCATGCCTCTTCAAGAGTAATCCCTTATACTACCTTATGTGGTATCCTATTCTGAATGAATTTTACATAGTTCATAGCTTTTATCTAGAATTTAGGTGATAAGTTTTAAGACTGAACCATGCAATTCACCATTCATTTGAGTTTTCTATTGTTGCATTCAACAACTCTATTTTGTTGAGGGGTGTAAGGTATAATATATTGATGCACAATAACATGATTAACACAAAATTCAAAAAAATATTTGCTTATATATTCCCCCCATTATTCATGCAGAGTGTTTTAATACGATGCCCTAATTAATTTTCAAGAATGGATTTAAAAACTTTGAAATTATCTAAGACATCACTTTTGAATTTCAAAAAAAACACCCAAGTCCTTCTTGTGAGATCATCAATAAATGTCAACACATACTTAGCACTATAAGGAAATGATGTAATATCACTATGCACCAATTCAAGATGAGCCTTAGCTCATTTTGTTTGTCCCTTTGGAGAAGGATCTAGATGTTGCTTACCTAACATACAACTTGAGCAAATACCATCATTAGAATTCACCTTTAGAAGACTTGTGACCATATTCTATGAAAAGAGTTGTTGTAGATATTTATAATTGAGGTGACCAAAACTCTCATGCCACAATTTGATCAAAGAATCAACATGAACAACAAGTAAAGATCCTACAGTATTATCAAATTTCTCAAACATATACAAATGTGAATGTGGGTCCACCACTCTTATAACAACAATATCATCATGATCATGTAGTTCCCTGATTACAACTTTATCTGGTGAAAATTCAACAATTCTACCATCACTAGAATTAAAAATTTGATATATGGAAATAAAATTGTTATAAATATTGGGAACATATAAAACATCTTGTAAATGCCCATTGGGCATATTTACAGTGTCAGAACCCACAACATCAACAAAAGAAGAATTACCCACAAAAAATTGTGAAGTGATACAATAAAAAATTAAAGTCAACAAATCCATAGAATGTGTAATATGAAGAAGCTCACAAAGGAGAAGAAGCTCAAGCAGAAAGAGTCTTTCCATTTTTAGTATTGGAAGAGGAATAAGAAGATGGAATAGTTATCTTGTGTTGTTTTAGTCCCTTTTCTAATGCTTCCAATTTCAAATAACATTTGGATTTTGGATGGTTTTTTCCTCCACAAAAAGGAGCATGGATTAAACACTCCCATTTTAAATGACTTCTTATATTTACCACTGTTATGCTATTTAGAGGAATTAACAAAGGGAGATGAGGGTTTATAAACCACATTTTGAGATGACATAGGATTATTAGGAAAACTTTGATTGGGTTTGTGTTTCCATTTTTTCTTAGGAGAACTGGCTACAAGTGCATGATTTTAATTAGGCATAGCATCAATAGAAATCAACTTTGTTTGTTCTTATGAAAGACGTTCACAAAATTATTCAAATGTTGGCATTTTAAACTAATCACCCAAAGCATCCATAGTAGAAAATAAATTTGATGTAAAGACTGAGAAATGACTTTTTAGCTTAGTTAAGACCATATAAATGCATTCCTAATCTTTTTTAATTTTACCACCAATTGACAACTAACTATGAATTTCTTTATATTTTGAATGAAATTCTTCTATGGAAGAAACATTTGACAATGATAAGGAATTGAGGTCAAGATCCAATTGTATCAATTTGAACTCATTAATTTTGCCAAATAGATTCTCAAATTTGTCCCATACCTATTTTAGTGTCTTCACATCCATAATGTGAAACTATAAATTCTCTACCATATTCAAATAAATCAACTTGAGTGCCTCATCTTATCTATAGGCATACACATACTTGTATTTATTAGTTGTGAAAGTAGGTACAATAGCCATATAAACTAGCCATAGCCCTCTTGATTGAAGTAATTATTGCACCTTTGTCTTGCACACATGGTAATTTGATGAGTTTAAAGTCTCAAATAGCCTATGGTCATTAGAATGTGAAGAAGAGGAGGAAGAAGCAAGATAAACTCCTGACATTTTAGGCAATTTATCAATACAAAAAATGCTCAATAAAATTTTGTACTAAATAAAAAATCACAAATAATACCTCCCTCTAGTGGTAAAAATGACAATACAAAAAGATGACAAATCTAGAAGACAAACTAATCTTGATCCAGAAGGCCAAACATGTATCTACAAATATTATTTTGACTATTAAAACAAAATTGCAGCAAATACAATGCATTTTTTATGTAAAGAATGATAGAGGGAGATTAGTCATTATTTGATCAAATACAATAATTATTGCATGGGAGATATCTTGATGGTGGATGTCTATGGTAGGAACCAATCCTAAAGTATAGAATTGAAAAAACAACAATATAGTAGTGACTGTTTGATACTCCAATGCAATAGTGATCCTTCAATGCTCAATAAACTACCATCATGGAACCATGCATAGGCCTATCAATCATTTTGTGATAATAAGGAAACATGCAAGTCAATAGGAGTTTTTTAGATGTTTGTGTTAGAAGCCAATCCCAAACTCAACCTAGAATGTAAAAAACATACAATGCATTAGTCAAATGACCAATCCATAGATAAGTCAAATGATCTCATTATTGCTATTCAACAACCCATCAAACATCAATTATAAGGATTAGCTGGCAATGATAACTTGTAAAAAAAATTAATTATTTAATTTTTTTTAGATCTGGAGTATAGGTGATGTAACTCAAATAGAAGCAAATGTAGATGCATATTCAATCAAAAGAGCAATGCTTATATCAAATTTGATCTTAAAAATGAATCTAATTTAAAAACAAAACCTTGTGCATAAAAATAGTCATGCAAAATAGCCAATCAAAAATTCACAATGCTATAAGAAGATATAATAATGCAAAAATATTGTACAACCATCATAGAGAACACCAAATAGATGTACAAATTTTTCAAATGGATAACTATCCATGTTGAGTAATGGTTGCTAAAGATAATCACAAGTTTTTGCCAAAAAAACTTATCTAAGAGGATTTAAGAGTTGTACTTTCTCTACAGTGACCACATGCTCTGATACCATGATGAAGCCACCATTAGATCTATAACAGTAATAGAGTAACCAAATTCAAACAATATCTCAAAAAGTATGCAATTAATATAACTCACAAGGACACAAAAATAATTATTGCATAAAATCCTTGATGTTCCTCAACTGGGAACAACAACCAAAATAATAGGTGACAACAATGTGTATCTCAACAAATCAAGTTGTTAAGAGAATATCTCAACAAGCTCTAAGAAGCTACATGAGTTGAAACAAACTCACTCAAATAGATTATTCAACAATAATAAAATAAGCTCCCTAATGAAGCTTATAAAGTGTAAACACTCAAATAATCTAGTTAGGAAATAACCCAAACTAGTTAGGTGTGAACACATTAACACTAACACTCTTGAAGTTGGTGAATCAAGGTTATAAAATGACAAGTACATATATTTTTAAAAAAATACAAAGTATCCTATTCCTAATACGATCATGACAAATCAAGATTATGAAAGAGGAGGCCTCGAACCAGATCAATAAAGAACACTTGAGCTTATTTCTATGACTAAGTATAAAGGACCCTATGGACTTACATTTAAACTACTTGGGGGTGACCCCATGTACCTTAATCAAGTTCCAATCCCTATGACTAGTGATGATGATGTTGATATTGAATTAGAGTCTACTCATAACCTTTTTGATGACCTAGCTGAGACCAACCTATTTGACACTCAGTCCATCTATACCCTTAGAATAGTCATTTGTCATAACCCAATTCCATTATATTATCCCCAACTGATAGATTGGGGACAACAAGAATATGATGCATCAATTTATGAGTTTCAAAATGATGAGGCTTTTTGTGATTTTCTAGGCCTTAGAGACAATGTTCCATTGGGGGACCATAAATTAGGGTTCTCAATCAAGTTAGATCTTGATGCCTATTTTGGAGAGCAAGTGAACACCCTTAACCAAAAAATAAAAATAAAACATTAAGGTCCCAAAGAGAAAACCTCTTTGAGGCTATTTTGGACCAGGGAAAAATTAAATAAAAAGGCTAGTCTAGTGGTGAAACCTTATTTCAGGTGCCATTAGATGGGGGTGTTCAACCTTCTTTAAGTATATCTCAAGAAACCACTAATGACAAACTTATTTATGAGTCTGAGTTTAGTTTTGAATTAAAAATCCTTTGATCGAATCATTCATGAGTTTATAATAGTCTTTATTATGTGGCCATACCTCCCATTTGGGGAATCTAATTCATCATGCCTAGGGGAACTCCAAGAGCTATTCCTAATAGAGGACTCTAATGTTGCTAATAAGTTCAAATCTTTACCCATTATCCTTGAAGATAGTTCAACCCTTCTAGTGGAAGATACAATAGAGGTTAACATCAGGTCCCTATATGACCAAAAGTGGATAAAGTTAGGTGCATCCCTTAATAATAAGGAATGAGAATTCCTTACATCCCTTTTGAGGGAATTTATCGACATATTTGTATGGGCATATTCTAACATACTAGGTTTGGACCCTACCTTGGTTCTGCACCACCTTGTGCTAAATTAGGATGCCAAACTAGTAAAGTAAATTTTTTTTAAGATGCATCCTTGCATTGTTGTATTAGTGAATAAAAATTTATAAAAAATCTTAGAGTAGGATGTATTTATTTAATCAACAATTCAAAGTGGATCTCCAATGTTATGTTGATCAACAAAAATCCAAAAGGAATTAGAATCTATACTAATTTTTGAGATATACACAAATCTTTCCCTAAGGATGATTTTCCATTGCCAAAAATTGACATAATAGTTTACTCCATAGTGGTTTATGAGATTATTTCATTAATGGATGGATTTTTAGGGTTTAACTAGATCAAGATAGCACTAGAAGACCAACACAAAACAATGTTCACCACTCCATAAGGAACATTATGTTATCAGGTTGTGTCATTTTCTATTAAAAATGAAAGGGACACTTATAAAAGAGCCATAACCATCATATTTCATGAAATAATGAATGACATTGTTGAATATTATGTCGATGACATTCTTGGAAAATCAAAGACTAGGGCCAATCATCTAGCAGTGCTATGCTGAATATTTGAAAGACTACATGAGTAAAAGTCAAACTTAATCCTAAAAAGCATGTCTTTGGCATTACTTTAGGAAAATTTATTGGCTTCATTGTGTCTCATCAATGCATTAAAGTCAATCTAGCCAAAGTCAAAGCCATAATAACAATGTCACCACCAACTAATTTGAAGCATCTCCATAGTTTGTAGGGCAAGATCCAGTCTATCTAACACTTCATATAACAGTTGGCCATCAAATGCTATCTTTTTATGCATATTCTAAAGAAAGGATTCATGTTTCATCAGGATGATCACTATCAGATATATTTTTAGCAATCAAAAGACTATATAATGAATCTACCTCTTTTGTTTCCTCCCATGCTAGGAAAGTCATTCTTATTATATCTATCAGCTATAGACAATGCCCTGAGGGCCCTTTTGGCTCAACATGATGATCATGTAAAGGAGCATGTTGTGTATTATTTAAGCCATACACTAGTTATGTATGAACATAATTATATACCCATTAAAAAATATTATTTAGCTATAGTCTTTGTAGTTTAAAAACTATGCCATTACATGTTAAATGATAAGACCATGATTATTTCAAAAGTGGATCCACTTAAGTATCTACTATCTAAAACATCTTTACAAGGCTACATGGCCAAATGGATCAAACTTTTCAGTGAGTTTGACATCGAGTATGTCAACTAAAAAGCCATTAAGGGGAAAGTTCTTGTAGATCAGCTTGTTGAATCACCCCTTGATGATACAAAGCAAATCACATTCTAATTTATTGATGAATCCATAATGACCATCATTTAAACACCTCTTAAAGATTAGAACTAGAATCTATATTTTTATGGATCATTCAAAACACTTGGATTAGGGGTAGGACTTTTATAAATTACACTGCAAGGGGATCTAATCCCTAAATCATTTAGAATTAGCTTTCCTTATACCAACAACATGGCCAAATATGAAGTACTTGTTTCAGGACTTTGAAAAGAGGTACAATGGAACATATCTCATCTTAAGGTTTATGATGATTCTCATTTAATCATCAATCAAGTTACAAACCACTTTTAGACCAAAGATGACAAGTTGGTGCCATACAAGACCATGGTAGACACTCTCAAACACTAGATTGATGATGTCTAATTTGAACATATACCAAGTGCAAGTAACAAAACCATAGATGCTATGGATACTATTAGATCTTTGATTCAATAAATAGACACATATAAAGAGTATCAGTTCCTCATAAAGAATTTACTAGTGCCAGCTCATACACCTTCAATCATCATTGTGATCTATTATATTATTGGTCTTAGCTCTATCTAGTAGTCAAACCTTTATAATTACCTCCATGACCAAATTATACCACCCAACCTATCTTGAAAATAGTCCAAATCCTTCATCCACTAAACCACTCATTATACCTTACTCAGATCAACCCTTTACCACCGTAGTTTTGATTTGAACTCTACTTTGTTTTTTAACTTTGACAAAATCTACACTAACATTATAAGAAGTTCATGAAGGAGTATGCGTATCCCACACAAGTAGAGAATTCCTATCCAAAAATATCTTGCTTATTAGTTATTATTGGCCCATGATGGACGTAGATGTAGATACATATGTGAAGAAGTGTGATAAGTGTCAAAAATATGTTAATCTGATTCATGACCTAACCAAGACTCTAAAACTAATGTTGACACCATGGCCATTTCTACATGGGGCCTTGAAATCATTAGGAATATCAATCCCACCTCTTTTGATGACCATAAACATATCCTTATCACCACCAAATATTTCACCAAGTGGGTAAAAGCTATATCCCTCATTTACGTGACTAAAAAGCAAATTTCCAAGTTCAATTTTAACCATCTCATCTACCACTATGGTATCCCTTCTAACATTATATTTGATAATCAAGGATAATTCAAGAATAAGTATGTCAAAAAGCTATGTACCAAGCATAAAATAAAATAACATTTTTCCATGACATATTACCCATAAGGTAATGGCCAAACTGAAGCATCAAAAAAAACCATTACCAACATCCTAAAAAAGATTATCAATTATGTTGGCCAAGATTGGCACCTTCAAATATTATGCACCCTCTGGACATACTTCACTAATCATCATACCCCCATGGGAGCCACTCCATACTCACTTATTTATGGCACTGAGGCCATTCTTCTCATTGAGGTTGATTTGCCTTTTATATGCATCTCTTTAAAGCATGCCATGTATGACAATGACTATTGAGTAGCTCACCTCCAAGAGTTAGAAATAATTAATGAGAAATGCATGGCCACACTCAAAATAATTTAAGCATATCATAATCACCTTTGTGAATAGTATAATTAACATGTGAAACATAGAGAATTTAAACTTGGTGATCTTGTCCTTAAAATAACCAAATGAATACCATGGTTAAAAAGAAGCATAAAGGAAAGTTCAAACCCAACTAGGCTAGTCCTTTCATCATTATGACAAACTTTGGAACAAGAGCATACAAGCTCACCAGACCAAATGGAAATGAATTTGATGAGCTGATGAACATTATGCACCTCAATCGGTACTACACTTGATTGATTGGGTGTATTATCTATAAGGCCCATTTCAAGTTGTATCATTTTATCAATCTTCATTTTTGTACTATATTATTTTACCATCTTATTATTTTACCAACCTAGTCACATTTTCCTATCACCTAACCATTCTACCATATGTTTCCCATCAATTGAGTTGTTTCTATCCCTCCCTACCTAGCCCTTTGACCTTGGTTCCATTCTATTGGTTCCATAGTCACTTTCAGCAAGAGGATTTAGATTTAGTTTCAGTAGTTCTTTTAAGAATTTCAAATAGAGGTAGTATTTTGGAGCAGTAAGATAGAATTTTGGTAGTTTCATCATTCATTTCTTGTTTGTTCTCTTTAATTGTCATGCTACTAATTATAATTGTCTATGGGCAAATTAGTATCATTGACTTATAGCCATTTCCCTTTTTAATAGATTATATGATTTTATTAGAATTACTTATGTATATGTGGAATGGGTCCCATTACTGGACATTCTCGTAATCTCTGATAAAATTTTGGCCCTGGGAGATATAATCAGTGTTAGACTAAAATCCCAAATGTAAAAACATGAAAAATTCTAGTAGATAGAAACTTTTACATGATGTCATATCTATTGAATGTAGTTCATTGGATAGTCTGCAAGGCCCATGGTGAAATATGGTAGACATTTATAAAGTATGTAGATAAAAGAATCTATTAGAACTGTTCTTTTATATTTGTCTATAGGCACAAGAATAAGATTATAAGGATTTATGATGAAATTTATCATTATTTTTACCAAGACATTCATGAAAATTATATGCCTAAAATATCTAAGAATCTAAAAATAAGTATAACCAAAATAGGGGATTAAATGGTACTACCCAAATTATACCATAATATGAATTGAAGGAACAAGCAACATCCTCTATGTGTGTGTGTGTGTACACACACACACACACACACACACACACACACACACACACACACACACACACACACACACACACACACACACACATACATATGTATATGTATATATGTATGTATTTATGTGTGTGTATATATACATACATACATATAGATACATATGTATGTGTGTGTGTGTGTGCGTGTGTGTGTGCGTGTGTGTGTGTATGTATATACCCTACAATTGAGTATACAGAGGGAAATAGAGAATGGGATATCATGGCCATTGAATGTTTGGTTTGAAAATCTAAGTGTACACTATGAATCTATAGCTCTCTTATGACAAATAAATTTCTAACTTTTCATAGAGTAAAGGATTTGCCTATGGGAAAACTAGGGGAAACAATAATTTATTATGCCTTAACCATACCAACTAGTCATTCCTTATGTTTCACAATTCCATTTAACATCTTTGCCTATTTTTTTTGAATTGGTTGCTACACTTACCAGATCCCTCCACTATAAGGTAGAATTATAGTGACTTGAGGTCTCTTCCTAGGACTATGTAGGTAACACACAATACTTGTGAAGGTTAGCTCAATCATGCTTTACCCATGCTCTCACCATTTTATGAGAAACCTAAGCCATGATCTCACCATTTTATGAGAAATCTAAGCCACATTATTACTATTTTGTGAGCAATCTAAGCCATGCTCTCACCATTTTATGAGTAACCTAAGCCATGCTCTCACTAGTTTGTGATCAATCTAAGTCACAATCTTACCATTTTATGAGCATCCTTTTAAACTAGCAACACTCTCTCCATTTTTCAAGCTTGGGACTTTTAATGTCTCATCATTCTAAATCAAGTTGAGATACTCAAAAAATTCAAAAAAAATTATAAAATCATTTATAAAAACCAAAAACATTGACCACTACTTTGCCTTAAGGATTATGGGAACCCTCACTAAGTCAAAGTAAATTACTTGTTCTTTAGTTTCCCCATACTCTTTGGTCTTTCATCCCACACACTTTTTATTGTTTAAGACCATTCATCTTTATTCAAAAGCATCCATCATGTTTATTTTTCATTGGTTATCATTTTCTTCCCATTTTACAGGAGAACTACATTTGGCCTAATGTTTTTGTTGGATATTATGTCCATAGAACTATGTAGGTAGCACCCACTTTCCTAGCACATATGGACACAACTTGACCACCCCATTCCTTTTCTTCTATTTCCCATTATGTTTGTTTGTTAAGTTGTCACTTATTTTCTAAGGGAAATCTTCATCACATTATTTATACTAACAATAGGACTAATTGTCATTTATTTCTTTATTTTTTTATTTATTTGAGTGCCTATTTATTTTCTTTCAGTACTATTACATTGATTTAGTCTATGTGTTCATTGGGTGATTCCTTGTGCATTTACACTTGAATCCATCTATATTTATACATCTATGTTATCATCATGGTTTTTATCATTAGGGAATTATTTTCTATTGAGTATTGGATCCTAAGATTCAGTCCTTATGCATATTTTGGCCAAATCCTCATGGTGTTCTATCATGATGTTTACCTTTACATGCTATATCAAAATTTAAATTCGAAAGATCTTCTTAGTAATGGTGGAATCGACATCTCCTTGGCATCATGTAATATCCCTTCGAATATCAAAACAAAAGCTCCAAATTGCTTATCTGAATTTCTGCAAAATATCTTCAAATAGATGAATAAATCACAGTATAATTTCTTATTTATTTGCTCATAAGCTTACAATTAGAGATCCTCTGTCAGGTATACAAAGAATATCGAAAGTTTGGCCTTATAACCTAAATATTTTGCGAACTGGGCTGAATCTGGAACGTCTCAGCCTGCTGTGTAAAAAACACAGTCGCCGACGTCAGTTATACTGCCGTCGTCGGTCGACCTGTAGTGATCCCCTTGCCGACGTCGGTGATGAGTCGACCGATGTCGGTCCCTGTAAGTCTCTGTTCACCGATGTCGGTCCCTGAACTTTCTGTAGATGTGTACGGCTTTTCACAGATCTTTACGGAATTCGTACGGCCACTGATATAACACACCCTGTATGCCTGATCTTGATCTGTAGAATTATGGGCTGATACAAAAGATCTATACCTGGATAATTCTTGAATCAAAACCCCAAAATAAAGAAAATACCTGTAAACCCTTGTGATAGCTTCTGAGTGAAGTTATCTCTCAAATACCTGCAATACTATGATAACTTTTGGGTGAAGTTATCTCTCAATTCGGCAATAGATCGGCTGATCTTTCACAACCTCTGAATCCCACACAATGAAGAGTTGACGTTCTTTAATGCAATTGGAATCCTGGAACCCTTGGCTCAGTCTTCACAGAAGAGTTTCTTAACAAGAATCAATATCAATAATAAGCATAATGAACAATGGCCTCCATGAGAAACCCTTATACCCTCAAAAGATATGCTTGCCCTAATTAGGGTTTCTTAAATTAGAATTAGGGTTTCTAATTTAAAATAGGCTAAATAATTAATTATTAATGAGACCAAATAATTAATATTTGATTAAATCAATCAAATATTAATATCTCCCTCAATATACGTCAGATCCTCAAACCGATCGAAGCAGGTGAATCAGGGAGTGATTCTACACATGACCATACCAAAATAAAGGTGCTCCACTGCATATCAAATATCCCTAAAAAGTAGGAGCTCATGCTCAATGCATCTGAAATACCCTGAATGAAAACCAAATGTAGAAATTCTGTGAATCAAAGTCAAGCCAAGCTCCATTATGACCCTCTATCCATCATATTAGCCTACGAAGGTCACATAATAAGCTAATCATCAAGCCTATCAATGTCCACGAAAAAGGGGACATGACAATCCGCCCCTCCAGAAATTGCTTGTCCCCAAGTAATCTCAGAACAATGAACTACTCGATCCACCTGGATCCCAAATGTAGTTATGCTCTGCACTGCTGTGAATTAATGCAAGTACCTGTAACATCAACAGAAGTAGAACAAAGAGGAACCCATAATCAAATTGGCGAACACAACTCAACCAATCTCTGAAATCACAACTGCCCTGGATGTGTCGATACTGTAGATTGTGTACTTGGCAACTGCAAATCCCATCTATAAAAGATGGTGTTAATCCATCCCATAACTGATCCCTCTGTAATGGTGGCATAACCAACTGTACCATACTATCAAATGTGTGAGAAGAATCAATATGGAGACTCGACTCCACTGGTATCCCAAACTCCTTAGAATCAAGTACTCCCAAGTCCTGAATATGTGTGTGAGCCTCAACCACATGCTCCTCATAAGCAGCTATAGCAACATACTCATCATCCACACTTAGTGTACTAACATCTGAGTACACCTCCACACTCTGAATGCAAGCATCAGACTCATCCTCACTATCTAACTCCTGAGTTAGACTCACCTTAAGACAAAGCTCATCCACAACATCCTCAACTACTCCTGCCTGTGAAGATAATGCAGATAACTCATTACTTGAAGATGTGTTAATATCTCCCTGTACTAGATCAGCATGACTGTCAAACTCATCATGTAAGTGGCTACATGTCATAGGAAAAGCACTACGATCCTTGGGCCTATTAATTAAATTCTTTAACCACATGCAAGCTCTAGGTGAGACATTTCTCCCTTTTGTCCAGACATACCATAAATCTTCTGCCAAGAGTTTGGAAATTTTATCCTCCTCCTCAAACAAGATTGTGAACATAATAGAGTGCATTGATGCCAATATATTGCTAGAATGAAACTCATCTAAAATATTCCAAAATATTTTAAACATCATGCGAATTTCACCAATACAACTTACTAGCATCATAATGTTTTCAAATCCATACCTTGCAAATGTTTCAAGTAATCTTGCCCTCCTTGAGAAATGAGGGTCTCTAATGTTATCCAACTTTTCGAAGCTTTTTACCATGGCATAAAGTACCTCTCTCATAATCTGATCATCATGAAAATCAAAGCCAGCTATGATCCTCATCATTTCACTAATGCAAGAGAGAGCTGCAAGTCTTACCACCTCATCATGATGTCTCAATAATCGGGGCTTCACCAACGAATCAAACGCTGGAAATAACGCTGTTTGCATCTCATAAGTATTTGAATGCTCAACCTTGCCTAAATAAGTGTCCAACTCCTCCAAAATTTTTAGAGTGTCATCTGCTTGCTGAAATGGATGATCTAATTTCTTCTTTGCATTGTGCATGCTCTCTTCCAAATCTTTGACCCCTCTTAGAGCCATACTGATAATCGAATTGAAGTTGGAACTACCCAACACGATGGCAAGACATTAGTTCTGATGTGCCCAACAGGATGGCAGGGATTTAGCTCTGATGTGCCCAACAGGATGGCAGGAATTTGGCTCTGATACCACTGTAATATCCCTTCGAATATCAAAACAAAAGCTCCAAATTGCTTATCTGAATTTCTGCAAAATATCTTCAAATAGATGAATAAATCACAGTATAATTTCTTATTTATTTGCTCATAAGCTTACAATTAGAGATCCTCTATCAGGTATACAAAGAATATCGAAAGTTTGGCCTTATAGCCTGAATATTCCGTGAACTGGGCTGAATCTGGAACGTCTCGGCCTGCTGTGTAAAAAACACAGTCGCCGACGTCGGTTATACTGCCGTCGTCGGTCGACCTGTAATGATCCCCTTGCCGACGTCGGTGATTAGTCGACCGCTGTCGGTCCCTGTAAGTCTCTGTTTGCCGATGTCGGTCCCTAAACTTTTTGTAGATGTGTACGGCTTTTCACAGATCTGTACGGAATTCGTACGGCCACTGATATAACACACCCTGTATGCCTGATCTTGATCTGTAGAATTATGGGCTGATACAAAAGATATATACCTGGATAATTCTTGAATCAAAACCCCAAAATAAAGAAAATACCTGTAAACCCTTGTGATAGCTTATGAGTGAAGTTATCTCTCAAATACCTGCAATACTATGATAACTTCTGGGTGAAGTTATCTCTCAATTCGGCAATAGATCGGCTGATCTTTCACAACCTCTGAATCGCACACAATGAAGAGTTGACGTTCTTCAATGCAATTGGAATCCTGGAACCCTTGGCTCAGTCTTCACAGAAGAGTTTCTTAACAAGAATCAATATCAATAATAAGCATAATGAACAATGGCCTCCATGAGAAACCCTTATACCCTCAAAAGATATGCTTGCCCTAATTAGGGTTTCTTAAATTAGAATTAGGGTTTCTAATTTAAAATAGGCTAAATAATTAATTATTAATGAGACCAAATAATTAATATTTGATTAAATCAATCAAATATTAATATCTCCCTCAATATACGTCATATCCTCAAACCGATCGAAGCAGGTGAATCAGGGAGTGATTCTGCACATGACCATACCAAAATAAAGGTGCTCCACTGCATATCAAATATCCCTAAAAAGTAGGAGCTCAGGCTCAATGCATCTGAAATACCTTGAATGAAAACCAAATGTAGAAATTCTGTGAATCAAAGTCAAGCCAAGCTCCATTATGACCCTCTATCCATCATATTAGCCTACGAAGGTCACATAATAAGCTAATCATCAAGCTTGTCAATGTCCACGAAAAAGGGGACATGACACATCAGCATTAACAACATCCCAATCATATCCTAAATAGAGTAATTAACCACAAAATAATTTTAACCTTTATTGGTTTGGATGAGCATCTCTCTACTAACAGGTCATTCTAATTCATTATTACCCTCTATGTCAAGTTATCATCATCATCATCCAATCAATCATGTTTTTCACAATAGAGATCCAATGCTTATAATCGCCCATGGGCAAATCATTATACATCATCCCACCTACATTTCTCAATGATTATAATCACCTTTGGGAAAACCATTATGTTGTCACCAAAATCTACTTTATTTTACCCAAATAAAGGCATACTTATATATTTTTTGTTTGTCCTAACTAGGGAAGCTCCATCTTCTCAATGATTATAGCCACCTTTGGGAAAATCATTATGTTATCACACCATGTTACCACTATCAGGGTGCAATGCTTATAACCACCTTTGGGAAAACCCTTGTACACCATCTCACTTACATTATCAATGATTTTAACTGCTTTATCAAAATTATTGTGTTCTGACCCCATAATATTCATATTTTTGGTCCCCTTATCTTGCATCTTTATTTTTGAGGGACCATTTTTGACATCTTTATGCCAACCATTCCCTCGAGGGGGCATCATATAATTCATCTATTATTATTGAAGTTGTAGGAATACATGACCTTTTCATTATTTTAGAAGACATTACTATGATTATATGTTTCAACACCTTCGCAAACAGTGGCCACCAATAACCTTCGACCAAACTTCAAACTAATTTTTAGCAAACATCACAATTTTGCATAAAAACATTAAACATATTAAAAGGTTTGAATTTTTCATATACAAGTGCTGATTTTAGCCAAAGTATCACTAAATGGGGTAATTCTATTTATGAAATACCTATCTTTGATCAGATCATTTCGAGTCAAAATGACATTTTCATACCTAAGTGCTTTAGATTACTCTTTTCTACCAATTTTTTTGCATGAGACACATGCCTTTATTATTTTATGTTAGAAACATATTATATGGGATAAGGGATCCAAATCATCTAACATCACCTTCAAATTCTAATCCAATCAAATATTGAGCAAATAATATGTCATTTTGACCAATTTGATTAATTTGAGCACTAATTGCCAAGATTTGCACCAACATTAACTAATCATGTTTAAATCTAATTAATTTTAATCATGAGCCTCGTTAGAAATTCCATGGAAATTGTTGAATATTTATTTTTGGAAATTGATTATGAGTTTCTACATCATCAAGTGACATCATTTTATTGGGAAGGCATCCCTAAGCCATAAATGCAACAAATATCTCATTAAGACCTCCCATGCCTCTTTAATGCCTCTCTATCCCAAATATTTATGATGGAATTTATTTATTTTATCCTCCAAAATTGAATGGATTATTATACACACATCTTCATCTTGATATGGATGGTTTAGGTTCATTCTGATCAATTACAAAAATCTTAATTTTTGAACCAAGCCAAAGGTGCTAAGGATAGAAGGAGCCAAATAAATCCATTTATGAAGAATCTTTGATGCATAAGTTTATAAAGCCACTCTATGAACCATTTGGAAGCTCCAAGGAAGGTGAAGGAAGGTGTCTTTCATGTTTTAGTTGTTTCTTTCATAAGTATGTTTATTACTAAGCTCCCCTAGTGTATAGGCCTAAAGATGTCATGTTTTTTAGTGTTTTATTTTCATTTTGATTTCATTTTTAACTAACACTTGATCTAACCCCCTCTCTTGAGTCAAATTCCTAGTTCACCGTTTAAACTAACTTATAGTCTCAATGATCATTCATAAATATTAGCCCCTTATTATAGAAACCAATGATTTTAAATTTGATCTAGGATCCTTCCCCATCTACCATGAATGGATTAGGTTCTCATTCATCATTTACACATGCCAATAAACACATGAAATTCCTCAAATTGAGAACCCTTCATTTTGTGCACTCAAGATACCTTGAAACACTTTTTCTTGGATTTTATTGAAAACTTTAACCTCATAATTGGTTAAAACACATGGAATAACCTATCACACCACTAAAAATGCTCACATGCTCATTATTACCTTCAAAACTAATCATGATACCCCATAAGCCACCAATTATTTGTTTTATATTTAGGATTTTAACCTGAAAGTCACATTAGGCCATAAAATTGACCTTATAGACATTACCCATTTACTCTCCACCTCACTCACATGCTTAATAAACTAGGTCAGGTAGAGTTTAGAACTAGTCTAGTTACATGCCAAGTCTATAAGTCTTACCCCTATAGGCTTATTTTGAGACACTCATGAGTGCTCTAATGCCTCATATGAAATCTTAAACAAAATCATACATCATATTATGCCTATGTTCACCCATATCACTAGGCAAACATGTTATTTCATGTAAAAGATTATACATCCTATGCAAAAGTCTTCTCAAGTCTCTTGCTAGGTTCAAACAATTGACAACTTTAGAAATTGATCTTAAAACTCTATTTGATGTTTATAATCCTTGATAACATTGCTTATATGTTTCTCAATAAATTTCATTCCTCTCAAGGATTAAATCAAACAAATACATTGTTCAATGACCTCATGAACAACCTTTGACATCAATATCAATTTTAATGCCAAACCTCAACAATAGAAACAATGTTCAACAATATCCCCCTTTTTAATTGATGGCAAACCAAACTAAAAAATCATCATCCTTATGTCCCCATTTTTTTATTTTCCCCCTTTGACATAAATGACAAAGTTATGTTTGTAATTCCTTAGATCACACTCCTTGTAACCAAAATACTCAACACATAAAACTATGAGTTTATGAGACATAAAACAAACATGTTCCCCTATATCTATGCATACATTCTTGGAACAACTCACATTTTATTATAGATTAATGATCATGATTATCTCCCTCTAATTATTTGGTTTCTTTAATAAATTTGAGGTGTAGGAATTACACCCAATTCATGTCTTAGGTGTTTAAAAGTTACCATTGGAAGTGGTTTGGTCATGATGTCTGCAATTTGATCCTATGTAGAAACATATTCCATTTTGACACTTTGCTCACTTGATCTCTTATAAAATTATACCTAATGGTAATGTGTTTGGTACTTGAGTTTATGACAAGGTTCTTTGAGATGTTATAACACTTGTATTGTCAAAATAGATAAGGATAGGACAATCATACTTCACCTTATAGTATTTTAGGTTTTGTCTCATCCATAGGACCTGAGTGCAACATGATTTTGAATAAATGTTCTCAGCCTCACAAGTGGAAAAATCTATTGATGGTTTCTTCTTGCTTGTCCATGAGACTAGACACCCACCTAGGAAGAAGGCTCTAACACTTGTATCCTTCCTATCATCTATACATCCTTCCAAATATAAATTTGTGTAGGATATCAAATTTAACTTCTTGCTTCTTTGATACCATAATCCATACTCCATAGTCCCTTTGAGATAACTAAGTATCCTTTTGATTTCTTGTAGATGATTGTCTTTTGTATCTACTTGAAACCTTCCCATAATACATACTTCTTGCATGATATCAGGTCTAAAGGCAATGGTGTATAACAAAATTACAATCATTGACCTATATGACATATGATTGACCTTTGAAGACCAAATTTAACTGATAAACTTACAACCTATGATCATGGGTGTACTATCTACATTGAAATCCCTCATGTCAAACTTCTTCAACATCTCTATTATATACTTGGATTGTGAAATGAATATACCTTTTTAAGATTTAGTGATTTACAACCCAAGAAAACATGATATTTATCATATCATGGACATCTCAAACTCTTTCATCATCACCTCTACAAAGGCCTTTGTCATGTTCTCATTATTTCCACTAAATATGATGTCATCCACATAGACAACTACTTTAATCTAATGGTCATATTATATTTTGATGTATAGATTAATATCTACAATTCCTCTTTTGAATCCTTGATCTAATAGATACCTATCCAACCTAGAATACCAAGCTCTAGGAGATTGATTTAGACCATATAGATATTTCTTCAATCTGAAAGTATAGTCTTTATCATCTGATATTGAGAAATGTTTAGGTTTCTTAATGTACACTTATTTTTCCAAATTCCCATTTAAAAAGGTAAATTTGACATCCATCTGGTATACTTTAAATCCTTTAAATCCTACATAAGATAGAAATAATCTAATGGCCTCCAATCTTTCTACTAGTGCAAAGGTCTCCTCAAAGTCTACTCCTTAAAATTGTGCATGTCCATTACATACAAATCTAGCCTTAATCTGAGTGACTTCTCCATCTTCATTTGATTTTTTTTTGAACATCCATTTTGTGGCAAGGACGTTCTTATCTTTAGGCATAGAAACTAGCTCCCAAGTCTCATTCTTCTCTATTTGATCTAACTCCTCATTCATAACACATATCCATAATTTTTATTTTCTTGTTTACATAAGAATCTTAGGTTCAATCTTGGATAATAGATAATTCTCTTGATTTAGATTACTTACCAATATTTTCCTAGTTTACATACTTACATTCTTGTTGACAATGATTTGAGATTCAAGGTGGTCTCTTTGAATATGTCTTAAGGGTCCTTTTGAGTCATGTCTCTCTTCAAATTCTTCTTCTTCATCAAACTTTATAGTCTCCTCTACATTTATGAAGTACACATTATTTAAAGTGTTCTTTGATTGTGAATTATATTTCTTTATTTCATTAATTCTCACATTGGTCATTTACACTATCTTTTGCAGTCTCTTGTTATAACATATATAGTCTAAGCCCATTGATGAGTATCCAAAGAATATGCTTTCATTAGATCTATAATAAAACTTACCCAAGTCTTCATCATCTCTTTTGATTAAACATTTGCTCCCAAACACTCTCAATTGTTATAGATTTGTAGGTCTACCCTTTTATAGTTCATAAGGAGTCTTCTTTCCATTAGTCCTTATATATCCTCTATTAAAAATGTAGACAACAGTACTTAACACCTCTCTCCAATATCCATCAAATAATATAGACTCATTCAACATAGTTCTAGCCATCTCTTGAACTATCTTATTCTTATTTTCTACTACCCAATTCTACTAAGGTGTCCTAGCTACTAAAAATTATCTCCTTATTCCATGAACCTCATAGAATTCATAAAAGTAGTTGATCCTCATTGTTATTGAAGCATTTTTATTTAATGAGATGAACTTGTTTATGTCTCCCATCATGTGGATTGATAAACCAAATATATATATATATATATATATATATATATATGTATGTATGTATGTATGTATGTATGTATGTATATGTATGTATGTATGTATATACATATATATATATATATATATATATATATATATATATATATATATATATATACATATATATATACACACACACATATATATACATATATATATATACACACACATCTACATACACACACACACACACACACATCTGAACTAGAATAGAGTCCTCTTTGGTCTTCTGTTCCTCCTTAGCAAATAGTCCATCTTATTTCTTAAGCTCAATATGATATATCCTATCTTGCTTTGGATTCCATACCATTGTTTGATCCTTCTTATACATTATAGGAGCTTCATATTTTTTGTTGAATATTGTGGACCTTCTAACTCTATTAGAACAAAATATTGCAATGTTTACTATATTATGATAGATGTAGTAAACAACATTTTTATACTTACCATGATTCCATGATGATGTATTATTTATAGCATTGGGTTACCTGATTGATATTTTAAGGTTAGTAATATTGATATGTTCTAACTTCTCATGATCTCTCTCAAAATTTCTCAAATTTTCTATGAGATATTCATGCTCAACCTCAAATGAATCTAGCTTTGTCTTAAACTAGTCATATTCAACTTCCTTTGACTTACACCTTATGTTGACTTCTTTTAACTAACTCCTAATATCCTTGATAGTCTTATTTTGGTGTTTCAAATCATCAAGGGTATTCATGAGATCAACTTCAAGATCTAATTTAGCTTCTCTTTCTTCACTATTATAGTGTAATTCTTCATCATACATATTGTCTTCTTCATGTTGATCATAAGACATTATTTTACTTCTTAGGATCACCTTCAAGCAGTTAAAATTACCTCAAGGACCAGGATCTGATAACAATTATTGGAAGAAAAATAACTAAGAGGGATGGGTGAATGATTATTAAAAACTTTTACAATTTTTAGCTTGTCATTCATGAACTACCAAAACAATATAGTAAACTAGCAACACATTAAGAGCCATAAACATGAGATAACATAGCACACATGACACTTATTTGAGTGGGAAACTCTTAAGGGGAATAAAACCCACTAATTATTAAAATATAATACTAATATCATATAAGTCAAACATAAATATTTTTTGAATCACCAAATTCACATGGAACACCAACCCCAACTAGCCAAACACCAACTTGACTAGGCTTTAACAAATATCCACTTACAAATAGGCACCAAAATACTTGATGAATCAACACCAAATAAACCACCTCAAACCTTTTAGCACCTTCAAAAATATTTTTTACTCATACAATAGATGATGATCTCCATCTTCATATCTTCATACAGACCTATCCTCCTTAAACTAGTCTCTGACCTTCTTCACTCAATTAGGTCTCTTCAAGACTTGGTTAGGTCATATGAACTTGTTAATCATATATAGTACCCATGTAATATATTCATTATGGTTTATTTTTATTCTCTTGATGGTCTAAAATACCTCTCTCAACTCTTTAAATTTCTATCTCATTCATTTCAACACACATACTCACTCTATGTAATTAGGCCTATTAGGCCTTATTCTTATATTAGGATCTTGCTCATACCCCTCATGCTTGAAAATACACACTTAACCACTTAGTTTTTAAATATAATTGTAATTAATACATAAAAAAATATTAACCAATCATTATAATAGTTTGATCTTTGCATGTAGGACCAAAACCCCTTTTAGGCCTTAAGGAGACCTAAATCAATTAGGCCTTCATTAGCACACATCATTTAAACACTATAAAAATTCTAAAATGGTAGGAAAATATCACATTTAAATTTAATATACCCTTACCAAGATCATATTTTTTCCATGACACCTTTTAGCTCCAACCACCACTTGAAGTACACCATTAACACTATTCACAATTAGAACTGTGCATACTGATAAAGTTTATCTTGAACAAATGAACAAAAAACATAATATTGTCAAAAAACCATAGAAAAAAATTATATATAGAGAGACTTAAACACATAAAATAATTCACCAATTTAATTATACTTCATTACATAAGGAAAAAGGACTCAAACCCTTCTATATAAGTAGCTCACTCAGAACTATCAACTAGCTTTACAACACAATCATGGAAACATGAATTTATGATACATGAAAGGGAATAATTAAGAAATTAAAATGAATTAATATTATATTAAAACAACCTTATAAAAACTTACATCAAATATATAATAATCTCTAATATCAATATTGGTCTTACAAACCAATCTCATGACTTCACTGTACATAGACCTCACTGAGTTAGATAAGTCAATTTGAGAGAAATTATTTTATATATACAATCATATAAAAATATTTTATTAAATATATACATATATTAAATGTATTTAAAATAATCCCCATGCATTTTTATCTATCCCTAATCCATGATAATACATCCCTAAACAACTTCTCACTCGTGCCTAGTTTTCTCACTATCTGTACCATTAGGCCTTTTAATGATAGGTTAGCTTGTATGACCAGTTTAACACCCAAAATTGATATAAATTACTTAGGAACCACTATGGACATAATAAAAAAGTATAAATCTCAAACCTTCATCTAATTATCAACTTTGACTTGGTCAACTTTGCTTGTTATTATATTTTTTTGAAAAATAAGGCCTTTCCTATAGGGTCCACTCACTCTCCTATAAAATAAATCAAACATAGATATGCCTGAGAGTGTGTAATAAAACATAAAATTAATTACATATCCATTCCAAACCATTTTATTCTATTTTTATCAATATCTTTCTCATTGGCTCAAAGTTAGGGTTTTAAAGAGGTTTAAACCAACTTACAGTCTTTATGATCATTCATAAAGCTTAGCCCCTTATTCCAAAAAAAAAAAATTATAAAATTGATATAGGAAAATTTCCCATATAAAATTAATATATTAGGTTTTCATCTATAGGTTAAATGTGCCAATGAACACAAGAAAGTCCTTCTTAGGTTGATAACCTTTCATTTTGTGCAATTGAGAGACCTTGAAACACTTTTTCTTGCCTTTTATTGTAAAATATATTACCAAACTTGGTAAAAAATAATATGAAAACTTATAAAACCACTAAAAATTCTCAAATTTTCATTATTACCTTGTAAATTGATCCTAATACCCCATTATACCACCATCTCTCTCTTTGTTTTATATGCTTTTGAACTGCAAGTCACATTAAGCCTTGAAACTAACATTCTAACCACTATAAATACAATTTAAACCTCGCTAACATGATAAATAAACTTATCACATTATATAACACTACTTTTTAGTCTTTTATAGGTCTTTAAAATACCTCATGACCCCTTATTAGGTCAGGTAGAGTTTAAAACTAGTCTAGTTGCATGCTAGGTCTGTAGGTCTTACCCCTGTAGGATTACTATAAGACACTCATGAGTGATAAAATGCCTCATATGAATTATTAAACAACATCATATAACATATTATTCCTCTATTCATCCATATCATTATGCCACCATGTTCCTTCATGCACAAGACTAGACATCCTATGCACAAACCTTCTCAAGTCTCTTCTTAGGTTCAATCACTTAACAACTTTGGAAACTAGTCTTAAAACTCTCTTTGATGATTATAAAAATTGATCACATATCTTATATTTTTATCAAAAAATTTAATTCCTATCAAGGATACAATAAAATAAATACATTTTTCAATGACCTCATGAATAACCTTTGACATCAATGACAATTTCAATGCCAAACATCAACAACAAAAACAATGCTCAATAGTTAAAAAGTCTTTTTTTGGCCTATTCCAAGTTATTATTATTTTGATTGTAGAAAATTTACTCATTATTCATCATAAAATTTAATTAATTAATGATTTAATAACACCTAACATCATGATTTGTCCCTCATGGCATGGATTTTTAGTATTTTAAATTAGTCATATCACATGCATGAGAGGGGTTTTTGATTTTGTGTAATAAGAGTGACCCATTTTTGGAGATTTACATAACTCATATAGTGTTTATGTGAATCACTCCTAACCCCTATATTCTCCATGTGATCATACCATTTATTTAATTCCATATACATGTCAAAAATAATTAAACTTTTGT
Source organism: Torreya grandis (assembly GCA_037957365.1). Classification (NCBI taxonomy): domain Eukaryota; kingdom Viridiplantae; phylum Streptophyta; class Pinopsida; order Cupressales; family Taxaceae; genus Torreya; species Torreya grandis. The sequence goes on along the minus strand of JARHVA010000675.1, from coordinate 1,688,356 downwards.
GTATAAGGATGAGAGTCTGAAATTAATGAATCCTTAAATAACACCCAGTGTCAAGATTTATCCCTTATTGCATGTATTTTGAGAATTATAAATTATTCATATCACATGTGAGAGGGGTTTTTTATTTTTTATAATAAGAGTGACCCCTTTCAAGAGACCACATCACTCATTCAATGTTTATGTGAATCACCCCTGGCCCTATGTTCCCCATATGATCAATCAATTTATTTTATTCACTATATACATGGGAGATAGCTAATCATTTTAATGTGAGGAGAATATAGTAAATCCTTTTAATGTGAGGAGGATTTTTCCCTCATGACATGGATTTTGAGAATTTTCAATTAGTAATATCACACTATTCATCTCTCCCTTAGCAAAACCTTCAATCTTGTGCAATTCCATTATAACCTATGTATAATTGGCAATTTAGCTATGGGGAAGAAGAATTAAAATATAGAGTATATGGATGAACTCATGAGATATGATAGATATAGGGTTATGTTTGAAGCCAATGAATGGTTCTAATTATTTCTTAAGTTTTAAGGGTTTGATGAAACCCTTGTCAAGGATTTTCTTCTCCATTTGAAAGAGAAATCCACCATAATAAAGGGTATTCAACTTGAAATCAATAGTCAGGTGATTAGTGAAATATAAAGCATTATAGATGAAGGATATAGGTTATTAATAAGGTCCTCCTTTAATTATCTCATCAATATTTTTCATGAATAAGTGGAACCTCTAGTAGAGTGTGTTCAAGATCACACCAGGAAGGTCAAGGGTATAAATAGAGAAACCATGCTAGAGCCATAAAAATATACAACCTAATGGATAATTAAGTACTTGATATGTGATGGTTAATGTAGTCTATTGGGTTGTGTTACCAAGAAAATACTAATCTATTGAGGTATAGTTCTCACAAACCCCTACATATAATCAATTTATCAATATATTTGGTAGGAGCTATTCATATTATCGCTATGAAATATGTTAGTAGTTTGACCTCCATCCACCACCATTATTTAATACACTTATTTATTCAACACAATTTAATCAAGAAAGAGAATGTAAAATTCACATGGACTACTTTTTTGCAAACCATATAGAAAAAGTAGTTGTTGAGTATTAAAGGATCACTTCAAAAAGCCTACACATCTAACCCTAAGGATCAAAATAAGGCTTATCTTTCTAAAATAGGCACTCTAAAATCAATAAATATTATAAGATCAACCTTAATGTTTGTTACACATAACCCTAAATTTATTTTTGTCACCAAATCTTTCACCCTAGAAGAGGGTGTTCAAGCCTCTTCTAGATTTGGGAAACATGGGAACACTTCCAAGTATTGGGTGTACCTATAGTGGAAGTGAGCCTGTACATTTAAAGGCTAGCTCCCTGAATGTATATTGAAGTTATTATCACCTAAATAGTTGATTACTTGTGGGGGAAAATGATATAATTTACATGAAATGAAACTACTCTAAAGGGGTGATACACTGAGATGATTTCCATATGACCATTATACTTCATGAACTAAGAAACAAGGCATACAAGCTAACTTCCAAGTCATAAGAGATTATAACATGATTGTTTTAATATAGGGGTGAGATTCATGAATGATATCCAAGGTAATCTAACCATATGCTAGTTTTAAATACCATGGCTCATTGTACACATAAAATATAGACATAGACACTTGACAACACTTCATGTGAACTGGTAGAATAAGAACACTTGTATAAACATGAGAGGATAAAGAGAAGAAAGGATAAGAGATTATCACTTTGCATCACCATATATCACTTTACACACTTATAAAATTATTCATGAATTCAAAACCAAACTTGCATTAATTTTCAAAGGCAAAATATAATGTCATTCTAGTAGGGCTTTGCCATACATGGAGTGGTATTAGATTATAAAGGCCAAAATGGTAGCTACATATAGAACCTGAGAGAGAAGTGGTAAAAGAGAATTTCAAGAGTCATAAAAACACTTGTCATCTTAATAGGAGGAGTTGAATATGTATGAGAATGAATTAGAAGATAAACCATGCAAGGTCTAATAGGATAAATGGCCCTACAAGTTATGAAACTCATGAAATGTGGTGTATAAATCCTCATTCTATAGAAGAAAACTACCTTAATCATTTATCCCTTTTGGAATGTCCCATAACTAACTAGGATATATATCATGATTGCAATAAGAGGGAGGGATTGTAGACATTCTCCACCATGTATTGGATACATCCCTAATCATCTATATTTCTCTGAAAGTGATCCATCACTACCTAAAATAAAATAAACTCCTTTTTTACTCACCCCTCACACTTAACCTAAAACTTTACTTTATATTTCCATGAAAATACATAAAAAGGAGTGAATGACACATGTAAAGGCCCTCTATATCCTTAGACTACTCAGGTAAACCTTAAAAGTCCATCCACTTAAATTTATCACCCTTCTTACTATATTTCTCACTTTGCCAGTTTAAATTGGTTGAGATGAAGGTAATAGTAGAAAAAATTATAAGTTTTGATGAATCATGTAATTATAATATAGATTTATATTAAGTCTTGATCATTCTCCCAAAGCTGATTGCATCTATTGAAAGTATTTAGAACAAATAGTACTTCCCATATTTATTAAAAAAATAGAAATTGAAGAGACTTATCCAAGTAATATAGACACTCTATACCAATTTTAAACCCTTTATCAGATCATTAGACCTTCTAAATCCTACAAGTCCTAAGATAGACCATGATGAAGGGGACTGTGTGCAGGGTTTTAGTGTATGGACTATTGGCTATGTTATTTGGGTCTTTCCATAAATTATATCTATTGAAAATAGATTATTGAGGTCATAATTATAATTATTAATGTTTTATAAATCTGTTCCTTTCTTCAACCCCCCACATTCTCTTCATACTCCTTGCTTAGTCAAGATCGAGTGCAATTTTTGACTATCTTTTTGTTTAAGAGGGGTACCTGTATGTAGTCTTATATGGTTGAAAGCTTAAGAGTAATAAAAAAATATATTATTAGAGTTTATTAGGTTAATTATAATATTTTTGGACCTATTTACCTTATATTCAAGCTATTTTAACATCAACACATCATTCCTCAGCCCACTGTTACCTATAGTCAACTATAGTTGACTATGTTGGATCAAATGGGATCATGTAGGTATAGATTGGGCTTGAAAAAATACATATAAACTTATTTATTATTATTAATTTATGATTAATAAGATAATTCAAACATGAATAAATTCCCTTTTTTCATTTTGAGATGCTAGAGTCACCTTGAAATTCCAAACCCTATAGACATCAATGTCTAAAATTAGTGGTGAAGAGTGCATATTGGAGCTCTTCAACAACTAACTTACACTAATAATCCACCCCAAAAAAATTTCATATCTCTTCTCCTATGTGGATTATACAAGTTATAATCATTTATATACATCAAATATCTTGATAACCTTGTCATATGATCTCAATAAAATGGCTCAAGCCTTTATTTTCATGTTTTAGGGATTTTATCCCTAAATATAGTCATTTCATCTTTGAATAAGGTTTCCCAATTTCAAATTACAATATTATGTATTAATAATGTTTTACATGACCTAAAAAACACACTAGGACATAAATAAGGGTTTCATTACATGATTCAACACTTCTATATGACACCTCAACTCTCTATGGTACCACTTGTAGGTGGATTTTTTAGTATAACACTGGCAGTGAAGGTATACTTTCAAAAAATGCATGATTTATAGTCATATAATAAATTTTATTCCCTTTCAAGCCCTCATATGGATTCTTAAAACTCTTGAAAACTTCAAAAAAAGGTCAAATACTTCATATTGATGTGTTGTCCTTCTTTTGAGGTACATGTAAGTGCACTTTGAGTTGTATACTAGTAGTGAGTCATGAAATGATCAATGTACTAAAGGAATATGAATTCATAACCAATTAATATCCATTAAAAGTATTCAAATGATATATTATGATGTTTCATAGCTTGATATAAGCTTTCACACCTCATTTCAATGTTTTACCTTCATGTAAGCACCTATAGATGCATCTCTATGTTATATGACTATGTGAGTGACTAAGTTGACTATCAAAGTCTCTCTTTTTTCAAGTGAAGGGATTTAATTGATTTTTATTGATATTATAATGTGTTTAACATCTCATGAACTATTCAAACAACTTTATGAGCATTATGAAAACCTTCACACACCATGACTGTGGTTAGAAATAAGAAGGTTCACTATGTACTCCATATGACTATGATTTATTCATGATGTTGATTTTGGAGGGTGAGATAAAATGGGAGGGGACAAAGAGAATGTTGGAAACATTGAAATAAACATATTATCATTCTCTAAAACTTTTGTAGAGAAAGAAACATTATGGAAGTAGTGAAACTTGACTGAGATCTTACATGATGACACCTCTTTGCAACTTGAGTTATTTAATAGATGAAAACATTACAAACATGAAAAAAATAATGGGAGATATTAGATGGAGTTAAAATACTTTAAAATCAATCTTAGTAGTTAGATTGTATAGACCTATCCACATGAGAAGGAAACTTATAGGTCATGGAGTTTAACAAGCAGAAAACATAATCAACTTTCAAAGGATGATTCATAAAGAAAATATGAACATATTCAAAATATTTTTATGAAAATAAAGTAAATTGAGTGTACTATCACCCCCCAAAATCATTTGGTCTAAAACTTCTCAAACCAACCATATTAACCATAAACATGTTAATTGGTTCTACATGTCTAGAATGGTGATGAAGGAGTTGAATTATATTTGACCATTTTAGCACTTATAAATCTAATAAAATGTTGAGATGAGTCTAGGGAAGTTTAAGAGTCATAACATAAGATTGTCACATGTGTCACACTACCATATAGGCTGTATAAGTTCCAAAATCCTCCTTTTCAACTGATTTCTTAATTTTCAATTAGAGAACCTATAATTTTTATATGTAATAACATTCCTAATAGGGAATATAATAAATTTGATGTTGGGAAGAAAAATAGGACACATGGACACCTTGAAAACCATTTCACTTTCATATATGACCCCAAAATGACCCCTAAGTGACTCAAGTTGACATAAAACTTAATTAAACCATGACCAAGGCTAAAAATATATGATATGACATTAAATACACAATATAAATTTACATTAGAACCCAATATAAGTTTTTAATATATGGGGTTGACCCATTTTGACTTGTTATCAAAATGGTCAACATTCTTGGTGATTTCCCAATGGTGGTATGCTTGTTATGCCAAGACCAATTTATTAATCTTATCTATTGGGACATGGAGTCACATGTAAACCAAGTTTGACACATAAATTTCCATTAAAAACACACAAAAAATAATGAAAGACATATATAATAAGGCAAACATAAAATAAACACACATGTGTTCACTTGAACACTTATGGAACAAAACACAATTGAAAGAGAACACACATGCCTATTCTATTATTTACAAACCTCACTCTTGAAGTGAAACAACTACTCATACCTCAACCAGGGTCAAATTTGATCCCCCTTACATCTGTGTCACTCCATGAAGGTAGGTTAGCATGAGGAACATGTTCATCATCAATCACTTGCATATGTGTGTGGTTAAGAAGTATATAAAATTTGAATCTCATTAGGCCTACAAGTGAACTATTTGGGACATTAATGGATGATATTTATTACTCTCTAATAGCCTTAATTGGGGATACAACTATTGTGATCTACATCATATCCATTGGATGTTCTCCATAAAAATGTAGATTGGAGTGTAGAACAAAATAGTCTTCTCAACCTTATCTTCTTCTAGGATATGAAGTGCTTAATGTTTGAAATCATCAATATCCTCTTCTTCATGATCTAATACCTTTGGATATGTCTCAATATTAGGTGGGTATCTTGATTGTTATTGAGGTACAACAACTTTTACCTTGACCTCATTATCCATGTCTACAACCTCTTGGACACTAGCATCATCAAATTACTTCATGACAGTAGGTTCTTGATTAGAATAATGACCTTCATATTTATTCTTGATGGAATACTTGTCAACATGATCATTAGTCTCATCAGTAACCTTAACATTAGATGTAGAATATCTTGGAGAAAAGGGAGACTTACCCAACATGTTAAACTCTTTACATATGACATTGATATATTTACATAGTTATTCTTCCTTAAAAATATGAGACATTTCTCCCTACTTGTTGAGATAATCAACATCATGTTTCTTAGAGGTATTAACCAAATCGGATGTAAACTTCTTAAGGGGAGGAGTGACATTACCAAGCTAATCAAAATCATGGCATATGATGTCAAACATTTATCATAAGTCATTCTCATCTATCTCATTAGTGTAATAATCTAAATCATCCTCATAAATGGTAAGGATAAAGACATCACTTTTACCATTATGGTCCTCATGATCATCATACTCATGAATCATATAGTTACCTTTAGTAGCATGAGTATTTTTGGCACTTACCTCAACTCTTTCAAATGGATCTTCATGCATGATATAAGTCCCAAGGTCAGTTTGTTCAAAGTATGAATAACAATCATGTCCATATGTGTTTCACCATACTCATCCAATAACAGATCAAAAATTCCTTTAATTTTAAAAGCTCCATCATCCATATTAGGCTCCTCCTTCTCATTGATCACACAATCCAATTTAGAGATTTTTTTTAATATATGGACTAATATGAAACCTTGCAATATGATATGTTCTAATGGTCACCTTGGTCCCACACCTTATCCTAAAGGTAAATAAGGATGAATTAGCTAAGAGATAGACATAAATCTTGGATATAAATTCTCTTGAAATTTAGATTTCAAAGTGAGCTGGGAGGTCAACAACAACTATGTCTTAGAGGATAGGACAGCTAGGACAATCATCCAAGAAGACCTTCAAGTTTTTGATTAGTTCGATTGTCTTAGTAGGTGTACCATATAATTGGATAAATTCTCTAATATAAGTCTCATATTTTAGGTTGAAATTAGTAGCTACAAATTTGGGCATGACTGATGTAGAGGCTCCACTATCAACTATATAAGTGTACCATATAATTGGATAAATTCTTTGATATAAGTCTCATATTTTAGGTCAAAATTAGTAGTTACAAATTTGGGCATGACTAATGTAGAGGCTTCACTATCAACTATATAATTTTGGACCAACTTGTTACCCAATATGAGAGTGAGATATAATGGTGGAGGTTCCTCATCCGTAGTATCTAGTTCAATAATGGTATTAGTGATATTTTTTAAGACAACATGATTAATAATTTGACTTAAAGAGGATTGACTAGTATAAATAGTGGATAATTTCTTTTGTAACAACTCTTTTTGGCTAGGCATATGGATGGCATCCTATAAATGGATTGATGCTTTGGCATTTTTCAAGGAATCTACTATGTCCTTGAAGGAAAATGATTTATTATAAATTGAGTAATAGATACACATTGAGTAGAATTCACCACATTTTGACTTAAAAGAGGTGTAGGAGCTTTTAAAACTGTCACACCTGAAGCCATGCTTTGCTTCCTTGAAGGATGATTAGATGAGCTTGTTGGAATGCTATTGTCACCTCCTAGATCCTTCTTCTTAGCCCTTGTATTATCTAAAATATATTTTCCTTGATTTATTATAAAAGTGTCTTTCACCAATAAGTTGGTGAAACTTTCTCCATGAGGTTGCCAATCCTCATTTACTTGCATCATGACCTCATCTTCAGCTAATAGGAGAAGAGTAACTCCTCATTGAGAAAAAAAAGATTACTCTATAGCTTCATTATCATCCATGAATTGTACTTATTTCCAATCTTCCCCTTGCACCAAGTTGATATGCATCAGTACCATCTCTCTTGCATTGGTGGTGGAGTTAGGATTGTACACATTGGTAGGCCTATTAGAGTTAGGATGTCATTGATCTCTTCCTATTCCATATTTTTGTTGATAATGATGTGAACTTTGATAGGCACCTTATTTTATATTATCTTACTTAAGTCTAGATCTTATCATTTTAATTTCTACATATGGGTCCATGACATTTTTTGTCTTCTTAGGAGCAACCTTATGCTTGGTATTGACATTAGGAATTCGAGCCACATCTAGAGTATTACAAAAATTATGAGACAATGGAGGCATAGACACCTTAAGAGAAAACATTATAGCTTATGTGAGACCATTTGTAGCTTTGATAGCAATTTCATATGCTTCAAGTAGAGTGAAACCACCCATAGATTGAAGCATGATAGCAATTTCATTACTAATAGCTCTCAAGTAGTCAAGGAACACAAAACTAGGAGGTGGCCTCAAGGGAGGAGGAAATCTAAACCAAGACTTTTAAAACCTCTCATTGAAGTCATGCATTTTTTATTTGGATCCTCTTTTGATCACATTGAGATGATGTATGAGAGAGGCATGGTCACTTTCATTTCCAAATCTTGAGGTCAACAACACTCCAAAATCATCCCATGATGTGATGCATCTACCTTCAAGAGTCCTATACCAATCAATAGGTTTCCATATAAGGGATATGGCAATGAGTATAATAGAAATTTTCCCTTGAGTGACATTATGGAAGATAAAAAATTTGGATATGTCCCTAATGTGTTCACTATGTGTAACATGACTCTCATCATTAAATAAGGGCACACCTTTTGTGGCATTAGGAATAATGACATCATATTCTTGAAGGTGAATTGAATTTTTAGTATTAAAGGTAGGGAAAGCATGAGGTCTAGCCATATATTCTTTAATAAATTAAATTTATTAAACCTCTTCACTCTCTTGGTTTCCTTGGTTATTAAAATCCTCTTGTTCTTTAAAGAGTAGAATAGGATGAGGATATTGAACCTCAAGAGGAAGTTCAAGTTGAATAGGTAGATTAATGGGGTTAAACACTCTAATAGATGATGACATGATGAGAATCATGAATTATGACATCAATTTTATGAAAAACCAATGGCCTTGAACTAGAATTACCTTGATGGAGTCACCAATTACCGAGTAACACACCAATTCATAGCTAATGTTGTCAAGACCAACATTCACCTTGACAAGTTATCTTGAATGCAATGGTCCCATTATGTGTGCCAAAACTATTGTAACCAAATATTACACCCTATAAGAGGGTATTTAATCCTATTCTATATTTTAGAAATATGGGAACACTTTTAGGTATGTGGGTGTACCTATAGTGGAAGTGAGCCTCTAGATTTAAGTGCTAGCTCCTTGAATGTATCTTAAAGTGCTTATCACCTAAACTATCTAATTGCTTGTGTGGAAAAAGGATAGAAGTTGCATGAAATGAAACTACTCTAAAATGGTGATATACCAAGATGATTTCCATCTGACCATTATACTTGTTACACTAAGAAATGAGGCATATAAGCTAACCTCTAAGTCTTAATAGATTTTAACATGAGTGTTTAAATATGGAGGTGATATGCATGAAGTATATCCATGTTAAGTGAATCATAGGCTATTTGAAAACACTAAGACTCATTTTACACTTAAAATATAGATGCATACACTTGACAACACTTCATATGACTTGATATAATTATAAATCTTACATAAACATGAGAGGATAAAGAGAAGAAAGAATAGGAGATTATCACTTTTGCATCACCACATATCACTTTACACACTTAGACACTTATTCATGAACTTAAAACCAAACTTTCATTAATATTCAAAGGAAAAATACAATGTCATTCTAGTAGGGCTTTGCCATACATGGTGTGTTATTAGATTACAAAGGCCAAAATGGTAGCTACTTATAGAACCTAAGAGAGAATTGGGAAAAGAGAATTTCAAGAGTTATAAGAACACTTGTCATGTTGAGAGGAGGAGTTACATATGTAGGATAATGAATTAGGAGATAAACCATGAAAGGTCTGATAGGACAAACTACCCTCCAAGTTATGAAACTCATGAAGTGTGGTGTAAGACTCTTCATTATATAGAATAAAACTACCTTCATCATTTATCCCTTGTAGAAAATACAAAAAATAACTAGGGATATATATCATGATTTAAATGAGAGGTAGCGGTTGTAGACATGCTTCTCCATGCATTGGTTACATCCTTAATCATCTAGATTCTTCTAGAAGTGAGCCATCACTATTTTCAGTCAAAGAAACTCCTCTTTCACTCACCCCTCACACTTGGCCTCAAAATTGGCTTCAATTTTCCCTAAAAATACATACATAGGAGTGAATCACACATGTTAAGGCCCTATATATCCTTATAATATTAGGTAGAGCTTAAAGTCCATCCACTTAAAAGTTCTCACCCTTCTTACTATCTTACTCACTTTACCAATTTTGACTGGTTGAGATGAAGTTGCTTATATAAAAACTTATGAGTTTTGATGAAGAATGGAATTATCATAGAGAGTTATATTAAGTCTTGATATTTCTCCCAAATCTAGTTTCATCTCTTGAAAGTCTTTATAACTTACAAACCATCCAAAAAAGTCAAAGAAATCCAATTTACCTCTTGTCCTTATAAATAAGGAACACCTCAAATAGATGATAAGGGTATATTGAGAGTACCTTAAAATTTTCAATCATTTTAGTTCCCATTCCATCTCATCTAGATATCTCTCCATCCTTGTTTTCCTAGTTGGGTCTTTATTCAAGGTTTTATAGGGTTTAGGTTCATTTCAACCTTAACCTTTGTTCATATAAATGTGACATTAGTTTTGTAGATAAATTCCACAAAATTAATTTTTATGACCTATTTCAACTTCCCAAATCTCATTTAACCTCCATAAAAACTCTCCAAGAAGATGTGAGTCTTCAAAGGTACCTAATCAAGCTTGGTTCCTCATTTTACATAGGCCTAAGTTATTTTTGAGCCAAAATTTGGTTTCTTGTGGACTTTTTTGCATAGTATAATTTTAAACAAATATAAAATATAGCAATAAACATGTTATAATCCATTGGAGTGTCCAAATAAGGTTATAAATTAAACTGACCTCCCATTTGGGCTTTAGACCTAAACCCTACTTAATAGGCCTGTCTACATTGCTGAGGGTTTAAGACACCCTATTGAGCTTCTTCCTTTCATACAAGGTTTATCATGTTTTTTTATGTGTCATAAATATTTCCAAACCTCCATGAAGGTTTATAAAAACCCTAAACTCACCCTCTAATCTCCATTCTACAATATTGCAGGGTTTGTACTCTAGAGAAGTAACCTCTGTCTGAGACAAAATAGAGGTACTTCCCCTATTTATTTAGAAAAATTAAAAATTGGAAAGGATTATACAAGTCACATATACAATAAATAAAAATTTTAAACCCTTATTTAGATCATTATACCCTATAAATCCTTCAATTCCCAAGACAAACCATGATAAAGGGAACTATGTGCAGGATTTTACCATATAGACTATTAACTATGTTATTTGGGCCTTTCCCTAAATTATATCCATTAGTAAGAGATTATTGAGGTCATAGTTATCATTATGAATGTGTTATATATCCATTAATTTATTTAACCTCCCAAATTTCTCTTCATACTCCTTACTTAATCAAGACTGAGTGCAATTCCTAATTGTGTTTCTTGTTTAGAAGGGGCACCCATAGGTAGTCTTGTATGGTTGAAATCCTAAGAGAAATCCCCAAAGATATTTTTAGAGTTTCCTAGGGTCATTATAATATGTTTGGACCTATTTAACTCATAGTTAAGATGTTTTAACATCAAAACATCACTCCTCATCCCACTGTTACCTATAATTAACTGTAATTGATTGGGTTGGAACATGTGGATCTTGTAGGTGTAGATTGGAATTAAAACACTGCATATCAAATTACATTGATGAACCATATGTTAATTATTATTAATTTCCTCTTAATAATATAATTCAAACTTTAATACATGCCTTATTCTCATTTTGAGATGCTAGAGTCACCTTGAAATTCTAAACCTTGTAGACATCACTGTCTAAAATTAGTGGTCAAGAATGCATATTGGAGCTCTTCAAAAAGTAAATTCCACTAGTCATCCACCCCCAAAATTTTAAAATTTATTCTAATACAGGGAGGATATAAAATATAATCATTTATATACATTAAATATCTTGATAAACTTGTCATATGATCTCAACAAAATGGCTCAGGCCTCTATTTTCATGTTTTAGGGATTTTATCCCTGAATATAGTCATTTCATCTTTGAACAAGGTTTCCCATTATCACATACCAATATTATGTATTAATCATGTTTTAAATGATCAAAAAAATAAACTAGGACTTCAATAAGGGTTTCATCACATGTTTCAACACTTTTATATGACACCTTATCTCTCTATGGTACCACCTATAGGTGGATTCTATAATATAACACCGGTAGTGAAGATATATTTTCAAACAATGCATGATGTATAGTAATTTAATAAAATATAGTCCCTTTAAATACCTCATATGGATTATTCAATCCCATGAAAACTTTAAAACAAGGTTAAATACTTCTTATTGATGTGTTAACCTTCTTTTGAGGCCCCTGGAGGTGCACTTAAAGTTGCAGACAGGCAGTGAGTCATGAAATGATTAATGTACTCAAGTAATATGAATTTATAACCAATTTATATCCCTTATAAATATTAAAATTAGATATTATGATTTTTCAAATCTTGATACAATCTTTCACTCCTCATTTCAATATTTTACCTTCTTGTAGGCACCTATAGATGCATCTCTATATTGTATGACTATGTGAGTGATTGAGTTGACTATCAAAGTCCCTCTTTTCTAAAGTGAATGGATTTTAATTTAGTGTTACTTATATGAGAGTGTGTTATAAATATCATGAACTCTTAAAAAATCTCCATGAGAATTATGAAAACCTTCACACATAATGAATGTGGTTGGAAATAAGCAGAAGTTTGACTATGTACTTCATATGACAATGCTTTCTTCATGATGTTGATTTTTGAGGATGAGATATAAATGGGAGGGTAATAATATAATTTTTTAAACATTTAAATAAATTTATCATCATTATCTAAAACCTTTGTAGATAAAGAAACATTTTACAAGTGGTGAAACTTGATGTAGATCTCACATGATGACACCTCTCTATAACATGAGTTTTTTGATCCATGAAAACCTTAAAAACATGAAAAAAAGAATGGGAGACATTATATTAAGTATTTAATATCCTCTATAATCAATATTATAATTTTTATCATAAGGACCTATCCACATGAGAAGGAAATACGTAGGGTATGGGGTTTAACAAATAGAAACATAGAGTCAACTTGTAAAGGATGATTCATAAATAATATATGAAAAATATTTGAAATATTATTAGTTTAATATGACCCCCTAAAATCATTTAGTCTGAAACTTCTCCAACTGGTCATACTAAGCATAAACCTGTTGACTAGTTCTGCATGTATAGAAGGGCGATGAAGGATTAGAATGGTATTTTACCATTTTTAGAACTTATAAAGCTTATAAATTATTATATGAGTATATTTAATTTTAATATTCATCCCACAAGGTTTTCACATGTTTTTTACTCCCCTATAGGCCATACAAGTGCTAAACTCCTTTTTTAGCTACTTTCTTGATTTTTTATTAGAGAACTTATAATTTTCAGATGTAATAACATTATTGATAAGGAATATAAAAAATTGGACATTGGGAAGAAAATTAGGACACTTGGACAGCTTTAAAACCATTTCACTTTCATATATGACCCTAAAATGACCCCTAAGTGACTGAAGTTGACATAACAATTAATTAAACCATGACCAAGGATAAAAGCATATGATATGACATTAAATAAACCCTATAACATTACATTAGAGCCATATATAATTTTATTACTATATGTTGGTTGAATCATTTTAATTTTTGGTCAAAATGGTCAATATTTCCTCTTATTATGTTTGAGTAGCCATAACTAAAAGAAGACTAAATCCTAGAGCTTCTCATATCATCTCCAAACTTTTTCCAGAGCCTGTAGGGTGTCAAGAACTCATCAATATCATAGATGAATATCTTGCATCAAAATTGGTCCAATTACAATCTATAACGAAGGTACTACATGAGGAAGAGAGGAACCTTATAAAAACAATTCACTCCTCCACTTCATCCTAATAGGAAAAGATGAAAGATGATTCTTGTATTTGTTAATGATGAAAGGGATGATGCAAAATTTCTTGATAGTCTATGTCAAGGTCCTCCTTCTAATCTTATACCTAACATAGAAGAGGAAGAAACTCCTCTCTAAAAAGAGGCCTTTGATGAAGCTTATCCATCATTCACTTCAACCCATCCACATTCTCCATCATAGCCACACATTGATAAAGGTAAAGCTCCTATGATTAGTGAGGAAGCACAACCATCCATTTTACCTGAGGAGAAAATATTACATCATGCTCTGGCCATGACAAAACTGGAAGCTTTAGTCAAGCAACAAGCATAAGGCATTGATTTTTTAATATTTTCATTACAAAGTAAGGATATTGCTAACTCATTCTTATTGCAAAGTATAGAAAGATTTAATGAGCACTCTTTGGAAAAGATTAATGAAATAATAGTACTAAGAAAAAAGTAAATGAAGATGAAGATGAGATTGTAATACTACGGAGTTACATAAAAGAGATAAAAGAAGAAAAATGTCACTTAGGAGACATCTCATTAGGTCTAATAGAAACAAAGATACTTAGTGAGAGAAATAGCTATAATGTCTCAAATATTCCCTATTAGATCCATAGTAAACCAATCTTGTCAAACCCTTGTGTCTTATTCTAATGTCAAGAGTCATTGGGATAAAACATGTTTATAGTTTAGGGAATTGAAAGAATAAAATATAATGCTTAAAAAATATAATAAAAATTTTCAAAAAGATGTCACATAGGCACAACAACAAACTAAGCAAGTTAAATAGACCCTCCAATTTACTTGTCAGTTGGGAGAGAAGCTTTTAGCCTATAGAAGCCCTTCTCTTTCTTATAGCTTATTTTTTCATGAAAAATTCTATAGATGGAAAATCCTTAAGATCTCTTTTGGATTTCCTCATGAAATTAATACTCTTGAATAATTTTTGGAAGCATATAATAGTAGTACCCTAGACAATCAATATTTATTGTGTGAGTTTTATCTTTGTGGTATTATCATGGGGAATACCAATGGATTTTTGGTAAATATTTTTGTTGAAAACTTCATTTGAGAAACCTCCTTTCCACATACAGACATCAAATTGCATGGGATGCAATAAATAATGATCATTTGAATATAGAAAAATAAGTAGGCCTATGCATTAGGCCCTAATTCATAGTGCTAAAGAGACTCTTAACCAATTTAGGAGTTATTCCTTTCAAAGGCTAGAGTTTCATGATCATTACCTACATAAAATTTATTATAATATCATGAATTTTAACTTGTTCAGTCATAATCACTTTGAATAAATAGTTATATCAAGCATTCATAGATGGAGCTTATTTTATATTTCATTAAAAATAAAGGGGGTCTTCTCCCTTACAAACATCAGATGGAATCTATGAAGGCCAAAGGCTATCATTAGGATTATCACCAATGTACTTAATTCAAGATGATAATTTTTTTGGGTTGGAATGAGATTTTTTCCACCTCTATTACTTACTCCTATATCTCCTTAGTAGAATACAAAACCATAGAGCCCCAAACCATATGAATAGTGGCTTTAATTTATCAAGACATATATGGGTTTTATAAACCCATCTGAAGTGGTGCTATAAGGAATCTATTCTATCTATGATCTTAGTAAAATTTTGGAGTAGAGGATCCATAAAGATGAGGAGAGAAGAATATAGTTTGAAATGGGACTTACAAAAGGTAATTTGTGGGGGAAATGATGAGTCTAAAAAATGACTCATTATAGCCACATATTAGCTCCTTCCTATTGGCTAATCTACAACTTAGATTGAACATTTCATGCATCTTTAGGATTTATAATGAGTATGAGGTAGAAGATTGGTACTTTAATTTCACTTAGTGTATGTGAGCCTTAGTTACTATTATTGACAATCTTTTTAAACCATTTTTATGTTTTAGTCCTCTATTTTTGTATATATAGGTATTATAATATGGTGAAATAGTGATAGTAGAGTTTTGTCAAGATTTCATGGTTTTAAAGGAACATTCTAGTTGAAAATTTAGCATTTTGGCTGAACTATAGACTTCCATACGTGATCTATGGACTTCATTAGGTAAGCTATAGACTTCATCAGGTGAACTATGGATGTCATCAGGAGAGCTATAGACTCTACCAGGCTTGCTATGGACTTCAATAAGATCTTTATAGAGATTATGCCTTGCGTGAATTTGATGGCATGGATGTCTCTTAATCATGGTTTCTTAGTCGATGGAGATTGTTGGTTGAATATTTTGTCAATCAGTGTACTGATAAACAAAATAGGTCTGATCAGCCAAAGTAGGAAGATTAGTCATCCAAATGTGTAGTTTTACCACATCAGAAGGGGACTGATCTCTCCTCTCATCAAGGGGAGGTTCCCTATAGATAAGCTATATATATATATATATATAGAAAATAATACTCAAGGGTAGGACAAACCATCCATCTCTCTTTTTTTAGAGATGATGCATGCAGATCAAAGGAAAAACTCAAGGGAAATTACAAACATCACTCCTCTTTTTTCAGAAGTACTATTTAGTAAGCCACAAGAATACTCTAGGCAATAAAAACAAAATGTAGCAAAAGATTTAATAACTAACAAATCAAGATGCATCACAAAGTCTCCACCTAAATTGCTCAAGAGTAAGATATGAAGGACAATGAGGGCACAAAGTCATCCCAAAGTCCTTTACATAGAAATGAAAAGAAAACACACTAAAGGAAATTATGGGGGCACAAAGTCTCTCCACACTTGACTCTTCAGGACACCTTCCTGACTACTGTCACTAATTCTGCTTGTTGAATTAAAGGAATAGAAAATATATCAAAGAAAAAGACATAAGAATAGTTTCCTCAAAAACAAAGATATTACAACACAAATTCTGAAAAGTCACTTGCTTTCTTATTCTAATAACAAAATATGATCAGCAATCTGAGCTTAAAGTCTTAGTAATGCCTTACAATTTGGGCAGAGTTTCGTTCTAATTGTCAAAAAAGAGATCCTTATTACAATAGAAGAGAGTCCCTTATATAGCCTCTTCAAGAAGGACTCAAGAATAATAATACATCATTTTGCATTGGAATCTATTAAGAAGACACCCTGGAACTTAGGGGTGTTTTACCCATTTGATTTTATGAATGCAGGGAAATAAGTCATGCTTATTGAAAGTTTTTAACTTTCAATGTCCACCTAGCGATCTGATCTTATCTTCATCGTTCCTCCTTTTCTGGTTAATTAAATCAGGTCCTAGATTCAGTTTGCTATTCTGTTCCTTCCCCACTTTTTGCTAGTCTTGGCCTTGAAATCTGTGAATGTATTTTGGTCTGTATGTTCAAAGGATCAACAACTAGTTCACTGTGTTGAATTTGACATTGTTGAGCGCATCATTCCTTTGTCCTCTTTCAGCTTTTCTATTTGGCACTTTTCCATATTGAACTTGCCACTTTAGGGCTTAAGAAATGACCCAATTTGAGTCAAGAAGAGCCTCTCACAAGGGTATCTACCCTTTAGATAGTCTTTGAATGGCCTTTGGGCTTCTTCAAGCATCCCTTTAGCTTCAGGAAGTGTCTTTGAATTGGCAGCTAAGAGTCCCCTGCAAGGGCACCTGCCCTTTGGGGTCCTTCGAGAAACTCTTTAAACTTTGGAAATGAATCAACTATTGAACCATTCCATTGAACCATGTATTTGAACCATTATATTGAACCAAGGCTTTGAACCTCTTGTTGAACTTGCCTTTGAACCATGTGTTTGAACTAATCATTGAATCAAGTTTTGGTTCAACGGTTCAAATAAAGCCTTGAACTAATTGATGAATTGTTTGATTGAACCAAAGGATGAACCAAAGCATTGAACCACTTGGTTGAACTGAGACATTGAACCATTCCTTTGATTGAACCCACTATTGAACTGAAAGCATTAAACTGATTGAACCTGAAACTCGTTGAACTTGTAGAAATGAGCCTGTTTGCAGAGTCTATAGAAATCAAGTCCATAGTTTTCTCTAACCTTGAAAGAGTCCATAGATTTCAACACGTAGAAGCCCATTAAACTTGACCTGCTGAGTCTGTATATTTTTGAGAAGCTTTAAAAATGAGGAATTTGAATGCCCAGGACAAATTTTGAAAAGAGAAGAGACAATTTTGGTCTGTAAGACCAAAATAGTTCAAATGTTGTCCCAAAAATGAGTGATATTTTTGGGGGACAATAGCTGGCTCTAGTTGGGGAACTTCTATCAATTGCAAAAAGAATTGAAAGGAGTAGAATCTAGAATCTCTAGTGTCTTCATGTGTACCATTGGGTTATGGAGTCATGCTACCCAAAAATGAAAGGCATCAAAAAGGGAAACAAATAAAACAAAATAGAATTAAAAACTATACAAATATACATATATACAGATGAAATGATTTGATACTTCAAGAGTTGAAGTATTTTAGATGATGCTTCTTGAGAGATAGTGAAAATAGTGTGCCATCTTGGTAAATCAGCAAGAAAACATTTTGTCCCCAAAAATGGTGACGGGTGAATGGAGCTCTCCACCAGGAAACCAATAGTTTGTGTCTTCCTCTTGGCCTTTTCTTCTTCTTTTTCCAAGGTAGGATGTGGTCTTCAAACTAAAAACCATAACTCCTTGCTCTCCATGTGAAGGGTTCCTTGCCTGATTTTGATTTGCAATAGCATGGTCCACCATCATAACTTGTTGTTCTGCTGGTCTAGTCTAGCACATGATTGGATTCTCCATATCAAACTCCTGAAAAACCATCAGCTCAACATCTCCTTTGATGTGAAGGAGTTTGAATTCTTTACCCTATGCAGTGTTTAATCTGAGCAACAAAGATCTGTATCTAACTGTGGAAGAAATGCTGATTTACAAATTACATGAAGGAATAATATCTCTTTAAGGAGATATCAACATAGTCCCAACTTCATCATTGGTGGAATAATTGTTGTCATCATCAAAAGCTGATCTTCTATCAGATTTCTCTTCATTAGAGATGGAAGATCCTTCCTTGTTTATACTGCATCCTACCAATTCTCCTAAAGTCTTGTTTGGATCAATTTCTGGATTATTAGCTATAGGACTTTCATCTATAAAAACATGAACATCCTCTATGGTAAATAAATAATTACCTCTACCTAAAGACTCAAATATAATTTGTGCTACAAGGGCTGATGTTTGGGTAACCACATATTTTGTCTTAGACAGGTCTGCATCTGGTTCTCCATCAATGTCCAATTGCTCAAGATTGACTTGCATGGATTCAAATTTAGTCATTTGAATTTTGGATTCCTTGACATGATCAATCATGTCAAATGACTGGAATGGATTTAGAAGAGAGGATGGGAGTTCATCCTTTTGATTTTTGAGAGGGGAGGACTAGTTTGCAAAGCTGAAGTAGAGTATAGAGATGTTCAATGTACTTACTTCTTTGGTAATCACCGAGTCCTTTGATTGAAAAGGAAGAGGGGTTCTCTGCTCAATAATTGAAATTGTTGGTTGGGGTCACTCCTCTATCTTCTCTTTGTCAGCTTGTTGGGCTGACTGATTCTTGGATTGGGTGAATATTACGTATGATCCTTTGATTACTTCACCTTCACTTCTAGGTTCATCCTGGTAATTTAGGAAACTAATGTGGGAGTCGCCAAATGATTCTTGTAGATCCTCCTTGAAGAGATCAACAACATTTTATTTCTCTAACTTAGGTTGGAAATAGGAAACATGATTTATTTCTAGATATCCAACTACCGAGTTTGTTGGAGGTGATTCAAGGGAAGGATTCCTCTGTGGAGGAAGAAGATGATTTTGTTGCCCTTGACTTCTAGTAATGTTGCCTTGATATGGCTAATTAGGGAATGTCCTCCTTGGTATATCTTTATATAGAGGAGTAGAAGACATACTTTGTGCCATTTGCCTTTTCAAGGCTATCAATTCATTTCCCAACTTTTGTACCATTGGGTCAGTGGTGACTGTGGGTGAGTATTCAGAAGATGAAGAGGGTTTAGCTCTGTTAGGATCTCTCCTTATCTTTCCTACCAAGATAAGGTCATCTTCTAGCTTAGTAGCTAAGTCTTGAGTAGCCTCAATGTCTATGTGTCTATCCCATCTCAATATAAAACTCACTTTAGGGAGCTGTGAGTTGATGAAGAAACACATGAGATTCTGATGTGTTAGTTGGGCAATCATGGGAATCTTGTGCCTTATCTTGTTGAACCTAGCAATGAATTCCCTCATAGGTTCATGGGGCTCCTTATTCATCTGAGTGAGCTGGGCCAATAAGGCATGCGCATCTTTTGTGAGCTTAAACCTTACTTCGAACTTGGCTTTAAGTGTATTCCAATCAGTCACTGATCTAGCTTGCAGATGGTAAAACCAGTCTACAACAACACCTTGTAGTGTCTCCACAAAAATCCTAACTATCAGGTCTTCAAATTCCACCCCTATCACACCATAGGATATGGTGAAGGCTAAAATGTGTTCATCAGGGTGGACTCTTCCATCACCAAATAATTTGGGGAAATTCTTCCTTAAACTGAGTGGTAGCTCATGCAGGGGTGGAGTTAGACTAAGTGGGCCAAATGAGTTACCCCAAGGGCCTCGAATTGCTATGATCAGATTATGAAAAATAGGGATAACACATCTGAGTGGAGTTGTAGATTATAGAAAAAAAATGGAAAAGAAACTAGCCTTACTTTAGCTTAAAGCCTGAGGCTTCAAACTATGCTTTCTTTCCCAGCAGCTCTGGTTTTATAGACCAGATAATATAATGGAGATGGATGAAAAATGGAGATGGATAAAAATGGTAAGGCTATAAATGATAATGGGTAAGACATGAAACAGAGTCACCAGAGTCTATAATGGATAAGGTTATAATGATAATGGGTTATATTCCCTAGTAGAGTCAAAAAAAATTGTTGGTTGAATATTTTGTCGATCAATGTATTGATAAATAAAATAGGTCTGATCAGCCAAAGTAGGAAGATTAGTCATCCAAATTTGTAGTTTAACCACATTATAAGGGGACTGATCTCTCATCTCATCAAGGGGAGGTTCCCTATATATATATATATATATATATATAATACTCAAGGGTAGGACAAACCATCCATCTCTCTTTTTTCAGAGATGATTCATGTGGTTCAAAGGAAAAACTCAAGGGAAATGATAGATAGCACTACTCTTCTTTCAAAATTACTATTCAACAGGCCACAAGAATACTCCAGGTAGTAACAACAAAATGTAGCAAAAGATGTAATAACCAACAAATCGAGATGCAGCACAAAGTCTCCACCTGAATTGCTTAAGAGTAAGATATGAAGGACAATGAGGGCACAAAGTCATCCCAAAGTCCTTTACATAAAAATGAAAAGAAAACACACTAAATAAATTATGGGGGCACAAAGTCTCTCCACACTTGACTCTTCAGGACACCTTCCTGACTATTGTCACTAATTCTGCTTGTTAAATTAAAGGAACAAAAAATATATTGAAGAAAAAGACATAAGAATAGTTTCCTCAACAACAAAGATATTACAGCACAAACTCTAAAAAGTCACTTGATTTCTTATTATAGTAACAAAATATGATCAGTAATATGAGCTCAAAGTCTTAGTAATGCCTTATAATTTGGGTAGAGTTTCATTCTAATTGTCAAAAAAGAGATCCTTATTACAATATAAGAGAGTCCCTTATATAGCCTCTTCAAGAAGGACTCGGGAATAGTAATACATCATTTTTCATTAGAATATATTAAGAATACATAATGGAACTTAGGGGTATTTCACCCATTAGATTTTATCAATGCAGGGAAACAAGTCACACTTATTGAAAGTTTGTAACTTTCAATGTCCACCTGGCGATTTGATTTTATCTTCATCATTCCTCCTTTTTTGGTTAATTAAATCGGGTCCTGTATTTAGTTTTTTATTCTATTCCTTCCCCACTTTTTGCTGGTCTTGGCCTTGAAATCTATGAATGTATTCTAGTCTGTATGCTTAAGGGATCAATAGCTAGTTCACTGTGTTGAATTTGACATTTTCAAGTGCGTCATTCCTTTGTCCTCTTTCAAATTTTCTATTTGGCACTTTTATGAATTGAACTTGCCCTTTTGGGCCTTAATAAATGACCCATTTTGAGTTGAGAAGAGCCTCCCACAAGGGTATCTACCCTTCAAGAAGTCTTTGAATGGCCTTTGAGCTTCTTCAAGCATCCCTTCGGCTTCAAGAAGTGTCTTTAAATTGGCAGTCGAGAGTCCCCCGCAAGGGCACCTGCCCTTTGGGGTCTTTTGGGAAACTCTTTGAACTTTGGTGTTGAACCAACTATTGAACCATTCCAATGAACCATGGATTTGAACCATTATATTGAACCAAGGCTTTGAACCTCTTGTTGAATGTACCTTTAAACCATGTGTTTGAACTAATCGTTGAACCAAGTTTTGGTTCAACGGTTCAAACAAAGCCTTGGACTGATTGATGAATTTTTTGATTGAACCAAAGGATGAACCAAATCATTGAACCACTTGGTTGAGCCGAGACATTGAAGCATTCCTTTGATTGAACCCACTATTGAATCGAAAGCATTAAACTGATTGAACCTGAAACTCATTGAACTTGTAGAAATGAGCCTGTTTGCAGAGTCCATAGAAACCAAGTCCATAGTTTTCTCTAACCTTAAAAGAGTCCATATATTTCAACCTATAAAAGCCCATTGAACTTGACCTACTGAGTCTGTAGATTTTTGAGAAGCTTTAAAAATGAGGAATTTGAATGCCCAGGACAAATTTTGAAAAGGGAAGAGACAATTTTAGTCTGTAGGACCAAAATAGTTCAAATGTTGTCCCAAAAATGAGTGATATTTTTAGGGGACAACATAGATCACTAATTTATATGTATGCTTACTCATCATTGTAATCCACTATATTTTTATTTCTAAAATATAGGCTGAGATGTCAACATTATAATTAATTCAATGATTCCATGTGAATGATTCCTATTATGGTAAGCATATACAAAATGATGCAATGAAGGATCTAAATTATTCAACTCTATCTTGATGATCTTTTGAGGTATATAATTTTGATGGGTTTCACATTAAATATTAGAAGAAAGACACCTTGATACCTTGATAATATCTATAGGAGAACTTATACATAATAATCAATATATTGATAACTATCTTATTTGATTTAAGCACCTATTTAATCATTGAATCCATTATATACCTTAATAAAGTTAGGAAAGTTCAACCTTGAGGTATCTATTAGGAGATTCATTCAAGGGCCTTGTAATTCCTTCATGGGTAACTTGAAGGTATCTCCTAGGAGATACCTTGAAGGAGAAATCCACTCTTGTGCATTTTTAAGGTATCTCCTAGGATATACCTTGAAGGTATTATAAGGGCCTTCAAAATATCACCTAGTAGTGCCTTCCATGTAAAGGAAAATTCCACTTGTGCATGTTTAATGTATTTCTTATGAGATACTTTTAATGTCCCCTTGAATGTATGATAACTCCCTTCAAGTTATATATTATGATATTCCTTCAAGGGCCTTATAATTCCTTTAATGGACTTGCAATTATTTCAAGATACTCATGAATATATTACAAGGCCTTTAAAGGAATCTCATAGTAGATACCTCAAAGGACATTGTCATACATTCAAGGGGAAGTTAAAGGTATCTCTTAGGAGACATTATACACAATAGTTAATGTATTGATATCTACCTTATTTTATTGAAACACCTATTTACTCATTAAATCCCTTATAGACCTTAATAAGTATGGGTAAGTTCAACCTTGAGGTATCTACTAGATGATTCCTTCAAGGGCCTTCTAATACCTTCATGGGAACTTGAAGGTATCTCCTAGGAGATAACTTGAAATATAAACACACTCTTATGCATGTTTCAAAGGTATCTCCTAGGAGATATATTGAAGGTATTTCAAGGTCATTGAAGTTATCACCTAGTAGTGCCTTCAAGGTGAAGGAAAATTCCACTTATGTACATGTTGAAGGTATCTCCTAGGAGATACCTTCAACATTCCCTTCAATGTATGATAACACACTTAAAAGTATCTCCTTGGAGATTCATTCAAGGTCCTTGTAATTATTTGAAGGTATGGTAATTCCCTTGAGTTTAATTATTATTCCATATAAAATGATGCATTTAAGGATCTACCTTATTCAACTCTCTCTTGGTGATCTTATGAGGTTTATAATTTTGATGGGTTTTACATTGAATCTTGGAATTAAGACACATTGACACCTTGATAATATATAAATAATACCTTATACACAATAATTAATGTATTCATAACTACCATTTTTGATTAAAACACCTATTTACTAATTGAATCCTTTATACACCACAATAAGGTTGGGCAAGTTCAATCTCAAGGTATCTACTAGGAGATTCCTTAAAGGGCCTTGTAATACCTTCATGGGTAACTTGAAGGTATCTCCTTGAGGATAAATTGAAGGTATCTCCAAGGGGATACCTTAAAGGATAAATCCACTCTTTTGCATGTTTGAAAGGTATTTCCTAGGAAGGTATTATAAGGGCCTTGAAGTTAACACCCAGTAAAATTCCACTCATGTGCATGTTGAAGGTATCTCCTAAGAGATTACTTCAAGGGCCTTATAATTCCTTAAATTTACCCATGAATCTATTACAAGGCCCTTTAAGGAATCTCAAGTATATATCTCAAAGGGTGCTATCATACATTGAAGGGGACATTAAAGGTATCTCTTAAGAGACTTTATACACAACAATCAATGTATTGATAACTACTCTCTTTGATTGAATCACACATTTACTCATTGAGTCCCTTATATACCTTAATAACACTAGGAAATTTCAACCTTAAGGTATCTACTAGGAGATTCCTTCAAGGGTCTTCTAATACCTTCATTGGTAACTTGAAGGTATCTCTTAGGAGATACCTTGAAGATATTACAAAGACCTTCAAGGTGAAGGAAAATTCCATGCATGTACATGTTGAAGGTATCTAGTAGGAGATAAATTTAACATACCCTTCAATGTATGATAACACCCTTAAAGGTATCTCTTAGGATATTCCTTTAAGGGCCTTGTAATTACTTGAAGGTATGATAATACCTTTGAGTGTAATTCTTATAAAGGTAATTATTTAGATCTAAAACTATTAAAATAACCTTGTTCCATACAAAATGATGCATGGGTTATATACCTTATTTAACACTTTTATATTTTTTATGTGAGAAAATTTTGCATTAGAAACTTTCACATCAAAAAGATTCTCTATAGAAGGTTTCTCATCAGTACATTTATATCAAGAACTTCCATTTTAGAAAATTTTAATTTAGAAAGTTTCATTTGCGAAGTTTCGCTCTGAGAAGTTTCACATCGAGAGCTTTATATTCTCATATTTCATTATGGAAGGTTTATCATCTATGACTTTCATATTGAAGGAATTATTTTGGAAATTTTGGTCCTTAGAAGATTTACTTTGGTATCTTCCTTTTGGTAAATTTTTGGTGGTAATAATTACTTCAACAGGCTTCTGAAATGGTAGGTTTCTTCATAGTCTTAGTCTTTGGGATCTTTTTTATTGGTAAATTTTTCTTCAAAAACATTCTCTTTGAGTTTTATCTTTAGAGGATTTTATGTTAGGAATTTACACATCAGAAACTTTCCATCAAAATCTTTCATTTTGGATAATTTTCATTGAAAGGATTCTTTTAACAACTTTTGTTTTGGAAACTTTGAGAGTAAATCCTTTTGAAAGGCATTATATGTTTCAGAGTCTTTAGGCCATTGCTAAGTCTTACCACCTTTCCAATTTTTAATCAAAGAATCCATCAAGTACATTGATATTATTTTCAATTACACTATTTTCAATTATCAATATGCTAAACTATTTGTATATGTGGGATATGATTGACATAGTTGATTCCCATTCCCATGAGAAAAAATTAATGCCAACATAAAGGCAATTGGTTTTAGACCTAATTATTTTCAAGCGATAAGGGATACACTTCATGGTGGCCAATCTTGAAGTGATGCCATGCATAGACCAACTACAAGATCTCTTCTTCACTGACAAGGTGATGGGGGATGCCTTCTTACACCATTTGAATTACAAAACCATTATGGCTTGTATCTTGGAAGATGAATTACATAGTTATTTATCTTTACTAGTTGCATATGATACCTATGATTTTCACAAGGTGGTATGATGGAAGCAGAACAACTCAATAAATAAAACATTGATCAAGTGGCTTATCACCAATGAAATTATCATCCCAAAAGAGAATAACCCTATACCTATTAATAAGTTTAGGATGGGGGCTCACATTGGGATGACCCTCCTAAATGGACTTTATGGTTTCCAAAGTATCCATTTTATTAACTTGGAATGGGTTCTAATTTTGGACAATGGACACTTTTATATGATGTAATATATCCTAGACATGATAATGAGAACTATACACATGCACTATAGGTCACCCTTGAGCCCAATTTTAGATTTCATAACAAATTACATTTGTGATTATTATTCATTCCTACATATATACACATTTACCCATAACATCTTGTGCATTGTGTATGATGTATATCCCTAGTATGGTATGTCATTCACGAGGCCCCATTACCTAGGGTATCCAAATCCATTATAGACACATTGGAAACATGGTATAACTACTAGCTATATCTAGATTATACAATGATTATGGTTACTAGAAGAAGGATAAACCCCTTACATATTCCCAACCACATTATTGATAAGTTGGTAAATCAGTAAATAGCATTTTATCTATGGTGGAATGTAGATGAGGATTTGACAAAGAAAAGGAAGATTATGTTATATGGTTCTCACATAATGATAGGTTTAATGTGCTATATAATTAGGAGACACTTTGGAGAAGTGGGGAAGATGAGGGGGCATTATTCCTTGACCACCTTACCTCATAGGGATTGGGATCATCATGTCATACTTAAAAAACATATTAAAGGCCTCAGTATTTCATATCAACATGATCCTTATGACCATGAATTTTTTTAATGAATGCTAAGGATGATTCCCAATTCTTCAAAAGGACACAAATGGAAAGATTGGGTGAATAACATTTAAGGGTCATTCAAAAAGATCCCACAATCTAAATTAAAGATGCATGGCTCAAGATTCCAACTCCATTTGGATGTGTTGCTTCAAATTTATGTCATAACAAGACTCCATTACCATCATCAGAATAAGGGGAACCTTCTCAAGAATCTCCCCCAACATTGAAAACTATCAAAAGGGATCCTAGTGTGGCTAGATTTAAGCTTGGAGGATCTCAAGGGGATCCAATTTTCCTTAATTCTTCAAATTAATAGGGCCTTTCTAATTTGACTTATACACCCAAGAAAAAATATGAAAGTGTGGAGTTATCAATTGTCCCAACTTGAGAGGCCTCCCCTACGACTGAAAAGGCCATAATTTATTATAAGAGGAAACCAAAAGCTCATCCCAATCTGAGGAACTCAACTATTAAGAAACAACTAGCAGGATAATATTTGGCTTAGTAATAGGTTAGTTGAGAGAAGTATATGGATGAAGAAAGGGAGTCGAATGGGAAGGAAGAGTTGCAGAGAGAAAAATCCTTTAGACTTCAAGATAATATTGGGAAGACACTTCTGGTTGGCAACCAATCAAGTGAGGAGGTGATTATTTTTTACTTTTCTACTCCATGTTTATCTTTTGTTTCCCTTACTATAGTTGTCTCATTTGATTCCATTCCTCTTTATTCTAGTTCCCAACCAACCCTAGTTACTCCCCAAGTGGAATATGTATCCTCTATCATTATTGTATCCACTTTTCTAGCTGTTTCAACTCTACTAGTTACATTTACAAACTCAATTATCTCCATTACTTTTGTATTTATTTATGCCATTGCCCTAGCACCCCCTAAAACCAATAAAAATGCTTCCAGTAAGGTCACAAGAGTATTTTAAATTTCTTAAATTCATGTCTCATCAATTTATATTGACTTGCTAATGCCTTCCCCCATCTCCTCTCGATGCACCATAATGACATCTTTAGAGAAAGCTAGAAATAATAAACAAGTATACATAGTCCACCCATTACCTCAATATGGAGTTATGGATTGGTCTAAGATCATATGGCCTTCCCTTCCCAAATTTTCACTCAATCAATCAAAACATACATTGGTTAAGACTACAACTAAGGGAACTCAACCAATAGACCTATCCCAATTAGTCATCCCATAGTGGGAAGCTGATCTAGGGTCAACAACTTGCCATAATCCAAATATCACAATAACTAAGCTTCCCATGATAGGTTCTATACTTGATAAATCTAAAGGGTAAGGAAGATTAAATTGGAAGATGAGGCTAGAAGAGGGGTCATTTTG
This sequence comes from Torreya grandis, assembly GCA_037957365.1. NCBI lineage: Eukaryota > Viridiplantae > Streptophyta > Pinopsida > Cupressales > Taxaceae > Torreya > Torreya grandis. Next base: position 1,659,771 of record JARHVA010000675.1, on the reverse strand, counting down.
GAAGAGAGACAAGATGTTTTTACCTTATCCAAGAGAAAGAATAGGAAATTAGGGTGATCCCCACACATAGAGGACTTCAAGTCCTATTTTGAGACATAGAAGGATGCCTTGTTGACACTAAATGGGGGAAATAAAATGGATAAGCAAGAAATTAAACAAGAATTAGAGAAAATAATGGAATAATAGAGAATATTTCATGTTCCCCTAGAAATGAAAACTTAGGTCCAAAACAATACATCTTGGTTGTATAATATTCTTGCAGATATTATTGTAATGAGGGTATATTTTTCCCCTCATATGATTGAGACTCACAAATTGTTTAAATATTTGATATAGGATGAAAATAAGTTGAATCTTATCATTATTTATATGACCAGTAATGCTTATAACCACCTTGATTTGATATCACCATTAGAGGCTTAAAATGCACTCAACTTGGTGGTAATTAGGATCCAAGAGTATAAGAAATGGATCATGATACCTAAGGTAGTAATGCCTAAATATCTAGAGCATGAAACTATTATTTTTAAAATATTGTAAGAATTAAAGATTTTATAGAAAAACATTAGAGGTTAGACTCATAAGTATGATTAATTTTGATCAGCTTCTTCAATAGAATATTACCAACTTAAAGTAGAGTATTTAGGGACTTTCATTGGAGGAGATACAATATGAGTTTAATTTTTTAAGGAAAAAGGTGAAAAATGTGGATATATTTAGAATAAAATTTAGAAATACAAAAACTAAGCATACAAGGCTCTTAGAGAAAGTAAATAGGGTACATATACCTCCATTGCTAAATTTGGATATTTTTTGGTGGAAATATGACATTGGAGATAAAAATTATTAGGCTTTGGAAGTGAAAAAGATGAGTATTCAACATCTAGTTTAGTTCAAACACTGACTTCAATGCCTCCAATAACTAATAGTGTCATGCAAACACCTAGTCTACCTATGGTAAGTTTTGACAACTTCACATTCTACACTATTTTTTTAATTGTTAAAGGGGAGTTTTTGGATAGGGACTTTAACCTAGTATAAAAAAACAATAGATAAGGTCTCAAGAACTAGATAAGACAAAGAAATCTATAAAAAATAACTAAAATCCAACAAATGGCTACATCGTAGCCACTTCACAACAACAACAAAATGATGGAAAGATACATTAGGTAACTAAAATTTCTACCCACCAAGGGCCTCATCCCAGGTATCCAACATATTCTTCAAAGTTTGGTCCATGTAATCCATATTTATAGAATCAAAATTTTGACATTTCTCCTCAATAATACCTATATCCTCTTTGGTGTTCTTACTAGAACCTTCACTATCATGTCTCTTTTTTATGAGCTAGATAAGCACGCCCATGCTAGTTAAACAATTTCTAACTATGACTTTTATTTAACCCACAAAATATTTTAGATTATTTGTGAGGGAGATATTCTCATCTTACAAACTTAAAACTCTCTCCTCAAGTGTTATCATTTAGATTATAATTTTCTTGGAGTCCTCTTTTCCACTTAGACCATGTTTCTCCAAAGAATGACTCTTGATGGAATATTTGAGCATGTTATGGTCCTTAAGGATCCGTTAGAGGAAGGATCTGAAGTCTCTATTTAAATCAAGATCTTATATTAGTTATTTGAATTTTTCCTACTCTTTGAAGGCTACAATCAACTCTTCGAAATATTCACCAAAATTTATTTTTCCTTTCCTAGTCACTTTGTCTCTATTTTTATTACTATCATGATGATATTTCAGGAGTTTTAACCCTTCAACAATCTCTTTCATTCTTTTTGATTTATAAGTAATGAAACCATCCTCTATGTTTGGACCTTCCATGTCATGGTATCTGGTAGAGTCATCCACAACCTTCTTAGGAGGGATTTTTCATCTCAATGATCTTCATAGATTCCTAACAAGATTCCAATTTAGATTATTATTTTCCTTATAACCCTTTAAGATAATATGCCTAGCTCCTAAATTAATATCTTTAGATTACTCATAAATAAAATAAATAATATCTTGATGCTTAGGAAACATTTTGTTTCCATTTTGGCTTCTAAAACTAAGTTTTCCAATGAATTAAAAATGTAAAAGGGGATATTAACTAGGCAGTGATGCCTAAAGAAATTGATTAACATAAAATGGAAGGTTAGAAAATAATTTTACTTACCATCCAAGGTGATAAATTTCATAATATATTTAACAATATCATTTTAGGGATAAAGAATCAAAACTCTAAGGTTATCATGTTAAAATGGAATCAGTTCTTCCACATTGATAATAAATTTATTCACTTCATCCTTGGTATATATACTAGTTTCATAATATTTTTGACCTTTTTCACTCATGCCCATAACATGAGAAATTATATAATTAGAAATATTGATCTCATCCTCTTTAATTGACACAACTTTGTCTTTCTACCCATCTATAGAGGCCTTAGATATGTGAGGTTCATATCCATCAATTCTGTTGATGAAATTAATAAAACCATCTACATGGAGGTTACCCCATAGCTCTAAATCATTAGTTAAGACATCCATAGATCATAGTTTCACATAGAATAGGTCCCTTCCCATATTGGTGTCAATCAAACTCACCTAAAAATAAAATTAGAGGTAATAATTGAAGCACAAATGGCAAAATTTTCATAATTGTTAATAGTTTATCTCCCATAATTAATGCCATGAATATCATGCCATGTAGGATTGATCATAATGATCCAATTATTAATGAAATCCTCCTTCACATGGATGAAACTACATCTATCCTTATAATCATTAAGGATGGTGTACCTTAGTCCTCAATAAAAAGAAGGGCTGAGGATATAAGTTAGAATACATAAATTAATTAAAATACATTTAAAAATCACCTTATACAAACCCATTTAAAAAAATTCCTCTAGATATCTATCTTGAGACCTCACCCAAGACATTAAAGTGAGATGAGAATTAACCAAAACAAAAATCATAATAATAGGATTAAGGTGAAGAAGGACTTCAATGAATTATTCTCTTCCAAACTTAATCTTTGGGTAGTGAAGCAAAAGATTTTTTGTTAATTTTTTGAATAAAGCCATCTAAGATTTCATATTTGGACAACCACTTCTTGAAGTTATTAGAGAAAGACCCTAGAATAGTAAACTAATTATCTAATTGGCTTCCATATTTTTAAAAATGTTGAATGCATACCCTATCAAAGGAGTAGATAATAAAAAAAATTTCCTCCATCATGTTAGTAATGGCTTAAATTGAAGAATATTTTTTTGAAAGGCATTGAATGATATTTAAATAATCCCTCTCTATGATCAATTGACTCACCCCAATATACTTTTCCAACTAAAATCCCCAAATGGTAGATCTAGACTTGGCCCAATCATTGGTTTGGACTCCCATACTCTCATCAAAAGCAACAAGAAAATATCCCTTTGAAGTCCTCATAATGCCTCCCGTTAGCCAGACCGAGGTTTCTTATGGAAGTCCCATCAAAATTTAATTTTATCTAACTAAGAGAGGGAACCTTACACTTAATATAATTTCTCAAATCGACTGTCAAGTTTGTCAAGGGAGGCAAATAAAAGTCCAAATCCTAGTTATTTGTAATAATAATATCCTATCCCCCAAAATAATCCTTTTTTACAGGCTTGTAACTTTTGAAATTATCCCAAGGTAGGTTTTTGACATTGAACACCACTCTCAAACTAGACTCTTATAGTTTTTGAACACTCTTATCATTTCCTCCCTTTTAAATATGCCAAAATGTATGGGGAAGATCCCAATAACAAAAAAATTTCAAATCAAAACTTTTAAAGGGAGCTTTACAACTATGTCAAAGCTCAATAAAAGATGAGGGATGAACCCCTGAAAGTTATCTAGAATGACTCTGCAAACTTTAAATGTGAAAAATCATTCCAACAAATATAGAAAACAAATTCCTCCTCACACAAATGGCATCTATTGATAATAGGCAATCCTCTCTTCTTAAGGTTATCCATTGTGAATATTTTTTTAAACAAATAACCAAAGGAAGGTGTTAAATTTATCAATTAAGTCCTTAAACCATATAATTCCCCATGGAAAACCATCAAAGTGTTCTTTTAACAACAAACTATAGTTAGATTTGACACTATAAGTCCCATCCATAGATTTAGCCTAAACCAATTCATATTCCTTTGGAAGGTTTTAATATGACGTCATCTAATGAAAAAATATAAATAATTTAGAATGGCTATACCTTCTAGATTTAGGTGTGTAGATATAACCAATATTTGCCTCTATCAAAAAATTGAATGTAGTTAGTGACTTTTAAAATAGTGTCTTTGGATTGGTTCACTAATTTGATGTCATGGCTCCAATTCAGTCAAGGGGTAGTCTAGAATCCATGAATCATGCCAATACCTGATCCTTCATCTATTGAAAATATTCCATTTGGTATATTTATAAATAGGCTCTCTACTTCTCACTATATAATTTCAAAAGGAAGATCCCCTAATAAATTAATTTTCAACTAGTAACATGTCATTATCTCTTGCATCAAGATATCTAGATTTTAAAATTGTAATCCATTTATTTCATTGATGAATATCTAATGAAGTTTTGTGATAAAATATTGATTCATTATTTTCATCTTTCTAATATCCAAAACTCCTAAATGCCTTAGAAGGCACATATTATCCAAAGCTACTAGGTGGAATATATTTTTATCCTCAGATCTAGACCATAGAAATATTTTTTGAATATTTTCAATTTGATTAGCTACATGTTTAGGCATTTTTAACATAGACATAAGACAAACATGAAGGATCTAAAGAGTGATTTTGATAATCATGAGCTTCCTTGATTAAAAAAGGACTACTCCTTTTCATCCAACTAGATTTTTCTTAAACCTATAAAGAAGAGAGTTCCAAAATTGAATAGGCATCAAACCACTAAAAGTGGCATCCCCAAATATGAATTATGAAGTTCCTTGACATGGTAACGTAATATTTACAATATTTTTCTACCTCATCAGAGGGATGTTTCAATATAACAAATAAATCTTATCCAAGTTAATAATTTGTTTAGAAGATTATACAATGTTGTTATTATAGTAATTATAGTATAATAAGAAACAAAATACTCTTTTAACATAGGGTTAATTAATACTACACCTATTATATAACTTTATTTTGAATTGGCTCCTTCATCATGTATAGTTTATTTATCTTCCATTGTATTTATATTTTGGTCTCCATATATCCTTTACTTTTAATTTAAAATAAATAAACTAACATTTGAGGTCATTGCTTATGTGTTTTTCATTTTTATAATAATACTATGTAATGATGTATTTCATTATGGGTTCCCTTTCAATCCAAATTTGATTAGCCACTCCTTTCTAGGGTAACCACATGCGATAAAATATATTAGCTACATATCCATTTAATGCTTTGGAACAATCTCTACTCAACAATAAATTTAAATATTATGAGATATGTATTATCAAATGCTAATTACATGTGGATATTAGCTAATTATCCCATTAAAATAATGTAAAAATTATCTAATTATACTATTATATTGGTGGATAGGGTTTATTTTCAAATTTTTACATATTAAGAATGGAATGAAATTCATAGAAGCTCTTGAATCTACCAATTAGAATGTAAATTCTTCCTAAATACTTGGACATAAGCTCTTAAATTTATATTTGGATAGTTTTTTAGGATTTTTATTTGACTGACATAGAATTAATCAGAAAATAAAATTTGTTTCATTATTTCATCTAAATCATGCAAATAATTTTTTATCTTTTTTCTTCTTTGTGTCTTTAACTATTCTATATCTAGCTAGATATAATCCTAAATCTATGTTCTAATTTTATGTAGTCTATGTAGGATTTCCACTTCATTTTAGAGGAGGTCGGTTATTATTGGCATTTAAATATTTAGGTGTATCTTATTTATTTTGAGGATTATACATTTTACTTAGAAGATAATTTTTGCTTCTCAATTCATACCTAATTTTTTGGGATTGTTGAAAATCATGAATCTCATTGACATTTTATCATCCTTAGAAGGAAATGCATAAGATTCATCCATAAGAGTAGTGAAAGAATTTGGTGACACACTAGACTAAGCTTATTATTGGTTCACTGGGGATACTTATTAATCATCCATTTATTTTATCAAAATACAAAAATTAAGGCAAAATTTGGGACAATCATGTTTTCCATGAGTTTCAATATTATGGACCCTGTACTAGTTGGATAAGACTAAATCTACAAAATTAACAAGAGGACTATTTGGAATCTATTTTATTATTATTATTGTTTCACAATAGATTTTAATTATTTTTTTGGTTATTATTTTTACAATTCTATTTATTATTCATTTGAAATGACTAGTTCATATTAGGCAAGTCTATTTTAAAGGTGTTCACTTTTGTTTGAAGCCTTACAAATTCATTAGCTAGTTTTTGCATAATTTTGGTGAGTGTTTTTAATTATTTTTAGATGGATATTATTGTTTTAGAATTATGAATTGGTTGTGTTTTGGGAACTAATGAGAGACTCCTTAGTGTCAAATAATCTAGGATATATCTTGTGGCTTGAGGTAATGTTGAATTTTCCACCATTGTAATAGTTTGACTAGGGGCTTGGGTCATTCCTTGAGAAAGTAACTACCTCTCTACCATTATGTATTTAACATAGGATTATAATAGAGTATTATTTATATATATTCTCATGAAATAAAATTTATTGGATTTAAATCATTTAAATACATGTGATAATCCATGAGAGAAATAGGCTTGTGGTTTTGAGAGATTATATAATACATATGTTGGAACATCTTGATGAAGTCCCTTATGTTTTATTGTATTTATATGTTTTTGATAATAAATTATTTGAATCTAACACTTAGAGAAATGAATTCATTGAAAAGAGATAAAATTATTTTCAAATTTTACCCAAGATATCATTGATCTTGCTATTAGGTTGAGAAACAAATCATAAGTGGGTCCTTAAATTGTGAGATGGAAAAGTATATATGATACATATGCATGCATTACATCAAAGAATATCAAATAAATTTGAATTTAGAAATGTAATATTCTATATTTCTAGCCTTATTATTTCAAAGCATAAATATGTTATTTATTTGTCTTCCTAGCTATGTCACGAGTGGCCTCAGGGATATTCAAAGAATTTTATGTCAACAAAGATATTATTATGCATGTTAAGTGTGATATAACTTGTTGGAGATTTTATATCACTAAGTTAGTATAAAGTCCTATAAAAATTTATCTCCCAGGAAAATTTTGTTGATTCATGTTTGTGAATGGGCTTTAATGATTTATTGGATAATTCCTCTCACTTTAGGATTACCAAAGTTACCTAAGACATGAGTTATAGGTATGTGGTTTTATAGATAAAAAATGGTGGAATAAATTAGTTAGATAAATGTTATTATTACCTACTTAATAAATCCTTCCTTGTGAACATATTAGACACTCCTAATAAATAGTAAAATATACCTTAAAGATGGTTATTCACAATGATACTATGAAAAAATATAAAATCTATTAAATAAAATAGATAAAAATGACAAGTAGGGTAGAAAATAAATATTTTCTAGATCTCAAATTGAGATAATTTTACTAAATAAACACACCCTATTGTCTACACAATGGGCCAATATTTATTAAGTTTACTATTTACTCATACTTTCATAAGCATAATATAGATTCCAAAGAATAACTGATTTGTGAACAAATCCAAACATCATCACATTGTAAGATAAATTTACCATAATGTATTACAATATAAATAAACACATTTATCCATTGTAATTAAAATTAAATAGAGATAACTAAAGAGATGGTCAGATTAGTTGATTACTTAATCTAACCAATTCAAAAAAAGTAGTTAAATATCATATAGTGATCATCATAAGTGAAATAATCTACAATGTTAATCTAGATTTTGATATAGTAGAAATATAGTAGAATCACTAAACATCCACAAAGATTTCTCAAGAAATTTACATCTCCAAATTCTTTCTCATGAAAATAGTCTCAATTCAAAGTATTCAAAATAGTCTGATGGTCACCACATTGATTTTTAAAAAGGCTTGTATGTGATGGCTTATTAAAAAATAGATTAAGTATAAAGAAAATAAAAATTTAGATCTAGATTTATATAAACTAAATGAGATCATTATGACATATTCTCTAGTGTTAGATCACTCAACTTTATCCTCTATCTAAATGTAAGATCAGAGAATCTATGCGACATAATTATGAAGGGTTTATAGTTTTGATCTATTTTATGTCATAAAACTCCGATGGCCATGGTGATTTTACTGGCCACCATCCTCTACATGAGACCATTTCATAATAAATAATAATTTATTATTCAAGATTTCATTTTTTTATGTATCTTGCATGATCCATTTTGTTCACCCATTGTATTCCATTTCTACATTAACAATGAAATATATCAAAATAGAGGTCAAATTCAAACTTAATAAATGTTCAGTAATCCCTACACAACAAATCTATTTTTGAATTTAAGTTTAAAAACCCATGAGAACATCTTACTGATATTTTCAAAGATATTTTTTGTGAATTATTATGAAATTTATGAATAGAGATGACTGGCAGTAATAGACATAAAAGTTAGATTAATGTGAGTGGGGCATCTCTAGTGTATAGATGGCACAATAATGTGGCCTTCAAATTTTATGTGAACTAGTGAGGGTTGAAAGACCATAAAATTTACTTCTGGTTTATGGAATATTGTGCCTATCCACATGAGAACATCATGGGGCTTCCAAGTCATGGGATAATGTGTTGACATGTAGTGATAACTACAAAATTTAACTTTGTATTGATGGAGTTACATCATCTGTAGAGTATTTGAAATTAAATTATATCCTATGTAGTTTTGTTACCAATTATATTGGGACATGTGAACTTATTTTATTATCCACATCATCACAAAATTTGTACAAATTTCATAGAGTTGACTATGTTCATCACAAACCCACGATTTTTTAACTTTGTTTACTAAAACTAAAAACATGTGATCACATATTTTATAAAATAATAATGTATAACTAATTAATGAAAATATATCAATTAATGCAAGGCACATGGAACTATAAAAGTGTTCATGGTGTTCTAAAATTAATCTATGGTTTTAGAGGGGATATGTGGTAGGATCTTGGGTTCACATAATAAAAATAACATCATATGGATCATTATATATTATATTATTATATTGAATGGAAATGATACATATGGATTAAAATAAATGGCCATGGGATCAAGAGAGTATGAAATGGTTCAATGAATTGGTTTTATTTTTAAGGGTGGAATCATGACTTTATGTTTTATGTTTAATCTGTGATCAGGTTTTGGGAGGGGTCACGAGTGTTAAAAGTGGGGTGAATGATCACTAGGATTAGGAGTTAGATTTTAAAAGGGGATCACAAATATATAAATAGGGGCATTAGGATCTTTGTAGAGAATGAAACCACCAAATAATATATGCAAAACCTTAAAATTAGGTTAATTGAAATGAATATAAAATATTCAAATGTGACCTTTATCATAAACAAATATTAAAGTGAACATGATCACCATTAAATAAAAATATAAAGAGGGTATAAAAATTAAGTTTTCATTTTTTGTGGCCACCAAATATTTTATTTGGTTTAAATATTTTGCATGACCATTTATATAAAAAACCTAAACTAGATTTCAGATGTGAAATGAACATGGAATGCATTATGACCATGAAATATGGTATCCATTTAGGATGTGAGAGTGTCATTATTTATAGTGAATAAATGGTGTGTGTTGGTTACAATAGATGGTTAATTATATAAGGAGAACACTATTAGGTATTTATAATTTAGAATATTTAGTTTATTTTGGAAGAAAAAAAACTAATCATGAAATATGTTTTTATGTTTTAAAAATAAATCTAAACACAAGGTTCAATTTTGTCACATAACATAGTAGGAATTGAAACCTAAAAATATTCAAATTTGTTTATATAGTGATTAATTTACCTTTTCTTTGAGGTTTTTGATATGGCACATGATTGATAACATGATCAAAACTTTTTAAGGGTATCTTTTTTTATGGGAATGTCTCAAAAGGGGAAGACTTTTGCATTTATAAAATACTATCTAGATGCCTATAGCTTTAAAAAATATACCTCTAGCTCTAATCTAGGGCTTGATCCATTTTTAGCTAGGCATCCATAACCCCAATGGAGGTTTCCTAAATCACCCTTTTAGGAATTTTTTTAAATTCTCCTTGAAGATATCATATTATCCTTTTTTATTTATGATTTTTTTTGTCACAAAGGGTTAAAAATTAATGTCTCTAGGGTATATGATTTGTCATAAAAGTCTAGTCATAAGTGATATTTCCTTTGTTGTTTCATATACCCAAAATATTAATTGTAGAAAGTGAAATAATAACTATTTTTAAATTTTTTTAAAACTAACCGAGGTAAAAATTTATTGCAAATCAAGAAAGCCAAAAAAAGTACATTACATCGCCTTGTCCTGCTCAACCAGAAGACTCAGCTTCTGGGAGAAGTTTGAAGGTAGCCTGCTATAGTCAAGAATTTCCCATTAAAGACCTTGCTCAGAGGCCCATTTGGCTAAATAGTCAGCAACCCCATTCCATTCACGAGGGATATGCATGAAACACACCGATTCCATCACATCACTCAACTGGAGAATTTGTTGAACAACCACCGCTAGTCGCCAATCAGCTCTATCAAAATTACGATTACTTAACAAGTCAATGACCACCTGGGAATCTGACTCGCAAATAATATTCTGCCAGCCCAGTTGACAGCAATGTTGTATCACCTAGAAGATGGCGAGCGCTTCCATGAAATTGTTGGTATGCCATCCCTTATAAACAGAGAAGATGAATTGAATGTTTCCTGAACTATCTCGACCAACACCCCCAATACCAGCTTCACCTGGGTTTCCTCTCGAAGATCTGTCAGTGTTAATTTTTAACTTCCCATTTGGAGGGGGCATCCAATGACCTCTCCTGTAAATCAGTTTATGAACTTGATTGACTCTATGGCAAGAGCGAAGAGGTGGACCAGTGGAGGGAGCGCTGGACAGAGTGCCAACAATGCTGGCAAGAATGCCTGACTCCACCTCCCCCAGCTCGTCTGCACAGTATCCCTTCGTAGTCAATGACTCCAGAAGGGAGTCGTGAACCTTTGCCCAAATGGCATTGACAGACCTCTGTTCATCATGGAAAATGTGCCTGTTGCGCTCTAACCAAACATTCCAAAGAATGAATGCCGGCCCAGCAAGCCAGGCGGCTTGGAGAATAGGTGCTTTGGAATTGGGGGCACTTAAGTAGTTCTAGAAGTCGGCTAAAGAAGTGGCATGGCAGTAGGGTCTCCTCCATGCATCCCACCATCTATGCCAAAGATGCTTGGCAAAAGAATAGAGAAATAAAAGGTGCGACCCTGTTTCCACCTCTCCACAGTAGAGCACACACTTGGAGGGTCCCTGAAAGCCCCATTTGCACAAGTTGTCCCACGTGAGGCACCTATTGTAGACAAGTGTCCATAGGAAGAAACAACATTTGGGCCAAGTAACTGTATTCCATGTCTGCCTCCCCTAGGGGAAATGCGCTTCTCCCAGCACTTGCATAAGCAAAAACTGATAGCCCACCGAGACCGAATAGTTACCAGTAGAGCACCCTCCCCAAGCAAGCTCATCCGGACCATTGATAGAGTTGCAATGTCTGGAAGTTAATACCTGATCAAGCTCCAATCTATTCTCCCAGGATCCACTCAGTGGCCAATCCAAAGAATGTTTCCATCTGAATCCTGTGGCCAATCCCATGTTGCACTCCTCCTTATAATGGGCCACATTAGTCCAGCCAGCTGCTTGAAAGACATCATATAATGGCTACAAATGTGGGTGTGAAGATAGGAGTGGGGGCAGTCCATCCCATGAATCCTCCCAGAAGAGTGCCTGTTCTCCAGACTTGTAAATCCAGAACAGGCTATTTTTAATTAACTGAGCTCCGCCTTTTAGGGTACGCCAAATCATGGAGCCTCCCCCTTCAAGAGGTAGCTGAGGGATGACAGAGGGATCCACCTTGGGAAAATAATTACCAACCAGGATGTGAGCCCACAATTGAGACTGATTTGTACACCATCTCCAATATAATTTGGCAGCCAAACCTTGGCTCGCCAGGATGGTAGAGCGCAAACCAAGTCCCCCATCTTTCTTTGGTCGGCAAACAATATCCCACTTGATCAAACTCCATTTGGTGCTTCTCAGGTTCCCACTCCAAAGGAACTGGTGAGAAAGAGCATAGAATTCCTTGAGAAAATAAACTGGAGCAGCCTGGACCAAGCATCGATAAATAGGAAGAGCTTGAATCATAGATTGGAGTAATGTGACTCTTCCAGCCGTGGAGAGCCATCTATGAGTCCAGTGACTCACTTTTTTCCTCAGTCTATCTAGCACATTCTACCAAAATAGTCGTGGCTACCTACCAACCACAATGGGAATGCCCAAATAAATCACTGGGAGAATCTTAATTTGAAACCTCATGATGGTCGCTATTCTCCTCTGAATAGGACCAGGCATATTAAATAAAAAGATAGAGGATTTATGGTCATTGATTCTCTATCCAGAAGCATCCAGGTATATGTCAAGGGTGTCATGGAAAGCACGCACCTCCTGAATATGCGCTTTCCTAGATAGGATGGTATCATCAACAAACTGAAGATGGGACGTGATTAGGCCATTCCCCCACTACCATCCCTGCACAATATTCTGAGAGACATGGAATTTTATAAGCCGGCCTAATCCTTCAGCCAGAATGATAAATAAATAAGGGGAGAGTGGATCCCCCTGACGAAGGCCTCTCGCTGCTCCAAAAAGCTCAGTGGGCTGCCCATTGAGGAGAACTGAATAGGAAGGCATGGTGACACAGCTAAACACCCATTGGATCCAGGCCAGGCTGAAACCAAAGGCCAACATGATTTTTTTTAAGAACCTCCAGCTGACCCTGTCGTAGGCCTTTGATAAGTCCAGTTTGATGAACATGGCTCTCTCTTGGGACGTGCTCATAGAATGAATGACTTTAGAAGCAATGAAAAACTCATCAAGAATTTGCTTGCCCACAACAAAACCCCCTTATTCCTCTAAAACAATCAAAGGGAGGCAGCTTTTGAGCCTACCCGCTAAGAGCTTAGTGATAATTTTGTAAACAACATTGTAGAGTGCAATAGGCTAAAAGTGATCTAGCTGGTTTGCCTGCTCTTTCTTTGGGATTAAGATCAGGAAGGTAGCATTCAAAGCCTTCAACATCTCTTTATTAGAATATGATTCCTGAATCACTTCAAAGAGATCCTGCTTGATGACATCCCAAAAATCTTGATAAAATTCCACTGGAAATCTGTCTGGCCCAGGTGCTTTACCTCTCTTCATGCTGAAAACCACCACCTCCACTTCAGTCCTTTCAATAGGCCACATAAAATACTCATTCAGCCTCGAATCCACAACTGAGGGGATACAGGACAGCACTGTATTTTCAGCTATCTCGGGTGGTTGCTGTCCGTCTGAGAGAAGACTAGAAAAGTAGCGGGTCATTGCTCTAGAAATGTCCTATGGAGAATTCAATCGTGCCCCATCTAGGCACACCAAATGGGAAATGTAGCTTCTATTACGCCTTGCTTGGACAGACTTGTGGAAGAAGGCGGTGTTCCTGTCTCCCTCCTAAAGCTAATCAATGCGTGCCTTCTGCTTCCAGAAGATCTCCTCTCTGAGGTCCCACTCTGAAAGTTCTTCCAGTGCCTTGGTTTCAGCCAATTGGAGCTCCTTAGAGAGGACGTGGTCTCTAATCTTCCTGGTAATCCCATTTAGCTGGTCTTGCGCATTCCTCCTCTTAATGTGGAGATTGCCAAAGTTGTCCAAATTCCAAAACTTCAACCTCCCCTTGACAAACTAGAGTTTTTTGGTGAAAGAAAACATAGCGGTGCCATGGCTAGGACTAGCTTGTCTCCACCACTTCGGCATTAAATCATGAAGGGATGGCTCTCTGAGCCACATGAGCTGAAACTTAAAAGGGGGCTTCCTTGGTCTAGGAATGTGATTAGTACAAAGCTTAATCGGCCAATGATCCGATCCTCCCCAGTCAAGAATTTTTAAAGCAATGGAAGTGGCACTAGATTGCCAGTAACAGGACACCAAAAACCTATCCAGGTGCTCTGAGATGCTAGCCTCACCACATCGCCTGTTACTCTAGGTGAAAATGCCATTAAGAGGTTTGACATCCGAGAGGCATAGAAGGTCAATATTGTGTTGGAAGATCTCTGAAGAAGGCCCCAAATGGGCCAATCCTCCCCTCTTTTCCTCCAAATTGAGTACAGCATTAAAGTCCCCAGTCAAAATCCATGGCAGATACAGATGGTAGCTCCTAATATACCGAACATGGTCCCATACTTTCCGCTGTCCAGCAAGATCCACAGAGGCGTAGATATTGGTAAGTAGGATGGTTTCACCTGATTCCTTAGAAACAACAGCCATTGTAAGAGCCAAACTACTGGCCAACTAGCTAAGAGGTGTTATGTTCTCCAAATTCCAACAGATGGCCAGCCCGCCAGAACAACCAGATGCCCCAACACATTGACTATGTCTGCAATACCAAAAATTTTGCATACAAGAAAACCATGAACCAACAAAAAATTTAGTCTCCTGAATACAAAGGATATCCAGAGAGTTAGCTCTTACCAGTTTCAACATAGCTTTTCGTCAAGGAGAACTATTCAAACCCCTCACATTCCAAGAGAGAACAATCATTGAGTAGCCGATGAGAAATGTTCATCCAGGGGTTTGACATGCCCCGCCTCAACTAAAAGATCTCCTGTAAGTTTAATCTGCTCCTGGTCCTTTCTTCATCCAAGTCAAGATGGATTGGAACTAGAGGCTTTCTTGAATGGTCTATGCATGAGACCAAGGCTTGAGGACTGCCCCTTGTCATTTTTAGGAGTTTCCATAACCTTTGCCAGATCAGCCCAGCAAGTCCCTTTGTCCTCTGTATCCAGCATGTCTAGGGTAGAAGCTTCCTGCATGTCACGGTCAAGCTCTTGGTTCACACGAGTTACCAAAGCCAGAGAAACATTGGTTGGGGCGTGTTGTTCCATTGTAACTTCATCTTCTATTTGTGGCATATCAGGAATGCCATCCTCTATATTCATGTTATCCAGGGCCTCGAATCTATTAAAGTTAACTTCAATATGTCTATCAAAATTTATCCTCTTCAGTCCACAATTCCTCACACGTCATCTAACTGTGGAAAAACCATCCTTGTCAGGACCCTTGGAGCCACTTGCGCCTTGCTGAGTGCATGGTGGGAAGAGAGAATTTTTCCCTTTAATCTTGTCCTCCGTTTGAACTTGTTGCTTCAAACTGTGATTCGGTTGTCTGGTTCCATTGACATTGTTGGCCACCTAAGAACCAGACCCTTCTCCTTGAGGAACAGAGTCTCTATTCACCTGCGGACACTGCCTATGCAAATGGCCATATATATGACAAATACAGCAGCGAAATGGAATAGCTTCGTAATCTAGTGGCTGAATCCATGAGGAGCTGCCCATACAGATCTCAAGAGAGTCTGGGAGTGGATTGTTTAAATTAATTTCAACACAAATGCGAGCATATGAAATTACCTTCTTGTCCAGTGTTTGGTGAGCAATTTCCATCGAAGTTCCAAGCATAGCTGCTAATTGGCATAGAATGTCTTCCTGCCAGAACTCCAGGGGCAATCTCAGTAAATGAACCCAGACTGGAACACAGGCTGGAATATCATCTGCCGAATTGAACCCTACGTGCCATGGCTTCAAGAAGAGTCCAATTCATTCATATAAGTACGGTCCCCCTTTAAATATCTTGTTCTGATCCACAACAGAGGAAAAATTAACCATGAAATAACTATTCCCAGCAAGCAAAATATCAAAATCTCCATCAATTTGCCAAGTCTGCCTGATCTAGGCTTGCAAAGCTACTATTGAAATATAGATTCCCAAAAATTTGCAAATGAGGGTATGAGTAGACAAATAATTAACCTCCTCCTTCACAGAGTCAGGGGATAAAATCAGAACTGGGCGCTCTTGGCTTCTAGGTAAACAACCATTGATTTTCGTGAGCTTAGAGCTCTCTGTTACAAACATCCTGTCAGCCTCCTACGCTGACTCCCTAGCAACAACTGCTCCTTGTTGGGGGCACCCAACTGGTCTCCCTGCAACCGTCCGCCATTCCCCTCCAATCCGCCACTCGCAGCCAGTTCGCCACTCGCAGCCATCCTCCTTCATCAATTATAACTATTTTTAAATTCAAATACTATTCTTAATTCACATTATAATTTTGAAAAAAAAATCAATTTTATAGTGAAAACATAAATCAATTAGATATGAGGTTGATGTTCATCCAAGAGTTTACCAATTTTTATGAATTTTCAAACATCATCATAATGAATCTAGATATTGTAGCCAATTAAAAGTGACTTAAAATGTATGGTTTTGGTTTTATGAAATGTGTACACATGTAAAATAATCAAGTGATGAGTGGAATTAATTTACTAGTTTATCTTCTATCTTCATCAAGACTTATAAAACTACTAGCTACTTAAAGAAAACTATTCAAAAAAAGCATGGAAGAAAAATTAAACTATGAAAGAAAAAATGGGATTGAAATAAAATTAATCTAATGTAATATAATCACAACCTTCACTAAAATAAAAATTCATATTCAAAGCATGAGGGTGAATTTGGGAACTTAATATGAAACATTTCCCACTGCTTGGTAAAAGTAAGCTTTAACCTTTTAAAGTTATTAAATGTGAAAAAAGTTATTTATATTCTTTCCAAAATTTAATCAATTTTCTCATACCAAATTTTTAAAAAATCACAAAATTATGCTAAATATGGTGATTCTTACCAAACATTGAATCAAAATAAGAAGTGGTTTAAGGAATATTTACCTCAAAATATGGCCAAATGAATATAGGGGGCTATTTTACCAAGAACCCTATGATAGTTGAGACTAGAAGCTTGATAGGTACCAATCATTCATGATTTAATTCTACTATTAAATATTACTTTGTTTATTCTCCTTTTATCTCATTTTATTTCACATGATCAATGTACTTCTATGGATTTGAAAAATTTAAACATTTATCATCAAGATATAAAATATATTCCATGGGAACTTATGACTCGAAAGGGTGTTTTTTTTTTTTTTTTTTTTCTTTTTTTTTTTTAATAAATTCATTTCCAATATGTCTATTAAAAACATACCCATTCTTAGCTTATTTACCTTATTCAAGAAGTAAATTTTTTGAGTCATTTTAAAAGGGAACATATCTTTCCTAAAAGATGTGGAATAAATCCATGTTGCTATCATCCTTCACATCTTATTATTATTTATTGAACTCCTACTCCATGACCCAAAACTATTAATCTACAAGAATATCATATCCTTGTTAAAATATAAAAAAAAAATCCATATTGGAATCATACTCTTTTTTCCTCTTGTTGTTGTTTATAGTTATTGTATAATATTTATTCATCATTGTTATCCTTGATTATTTCATAAATAATATTTTTTTTAATAAATTAAATTCCATAATAGTATACTCAAAATGATACATGAATGATCAACTATTTAAGGAAGATAGGACACCTTTGAAAAAAAATATAAGGTCTCTTATATCATCATGGATATCTTCAAATTCACCTTTTGATTTAGAGATAAAATACTTTTGAAAAAATATATAAGGTCTCTTATATCATCATGGGTAGCTTCAAATTCACCTTTTGATTTAGAGATAAAATTGGATAAGTATAAGTGTCTTTCAAACTCTAATATATCTAATATACTTGATTATATAATTAAATCTATCTCACTTCTTAGGGAGTATCATAGAATATTAATGTTCTCAAGATCTGACAACATGATTGATTTTGAATTAACATGGTGGCATCATTAAAGGGTTTTCTCTCATATTATGTAATTATGTAATTTTTGAGTAGGGATCATATTCCACTTGATTAAAAATTAAATAACATTTTAAAGGTTAACGATAGGTTCTAGCTTTGACTTTATTCAGTTAATAAAGGTGATCTCAATCTGTCAGATCTACATTAAAAAAAAGCAACACCTATTAATTAGGAGTTAAATTGTAAAGACCATAAATTTATATTTAGAATCATTTATAAAATTTAAATTAACTAAATCTAAAGGTAAAAAAACTCCCATAACTCCTTCCAATTGTATATATTCTTGAGATCCAATGATATGAGTGCATATTATAAAGATAGGTGTCAAGCTCATGTTTATTTGAACGATCCATATGAAGTCACCATCTATGAATACCTCTATCACTTGGACATGGTGAAATAACTCCATAAATCATATTATTTCTCCATTTTCAATTTCAAAATATTCATCATGCAATATAAAATTCTAGAGGATGATATAATAAAATAAGTCTCCTTCTAAACTCACCTACTCTCCATGGGCTTGACTAATGTAAGGATTTATACTATGATATTTTTAATGTGAAATAGTTAAAATTTGTGAGGATAATAATTTATTGCACATAGAGGTAAAAAAATAATCCATGAACCATGATCAATTATCTATATATAAAGGTAGTTATACTATTGGAAATTAAATTGTACTAGTGAGAAAGGACTATAGAACTAGTTTTTGTAGGAAATTATCTAGACAAAACTAGAAAATATAAACTATTTAAGGTATTATGGGATAAAATAAACATAAAAATAAGGTAAATTAAACCCCATATATATATTTATAAATTTTTTTTAACTTCAATAAGAAATTAAACACTGATATAAGAGGTGTGTAAGCAAGAGAGTTGAACCACTTCTGTACTTGATGTCCAAAGTTAAATATTTTAATATCCCCATATTTTAATTGATATATATTGTGTTTTTTTTGTTCAATAAAAGTCATGATTTCATAAAATTTTCATGTTAAATAAATTTTATAATTTAGATATGGACCCATATTGTTATTTTGTAAATGAATTGTTAGGATTGAGTAATGTTCACATGGGTAAATTACCATAATAATTAATAATTTACTAATTACATTTGGTGATTATATTTTTATATAATTATAAAAATATTAATTTTTGTTATTTGTAATTTTATTCCCATATATTTATTGTTACCAATGACTATCCCATGTTATTTAATCCTATTTACTATGATGTTGTTTTTCTACATCCATAGCTATATAATGCCATTGTATTGTTTGAATAAGATGATGAATATAACATAGAAATATTATCAAAATTATTTGTGTTTGGATCTTATTTTATTTAAATTTGGTACTGGAGTGGGCATCTTGAAATAATCCTCATGGAAAATGATTTTTTGATTTGAGAAGGGGAAGTCTCAATTCCTTTGTATTGCCCCATCTGATGTAAATCACATTACACTAAGATTATATGTAGTTTAGTTTTTATTTATTTAATTTTATGTAATTAAAATTAGTACCTGAGAGTGAGGCATTGGACCAAAGTTGGGTGTAATTAAGAAGATTGTAAATCTATATTATTTCATTTGCTTTGGCAGATCTGGGCATGTTTTTATTAGCCTTGACTCAAAAAACACTTAATCTAAGAATAAAAGCACAACCTCCACATTAGATTGATACATAAAATTATCCTTCTAACACATCAAATTTTCATCTAATTTTCTCATCTAAGTGTACATCTGAATCATTGGTCTCACCATACATTTTATTCAAAAGGCAAACACAACTAAGATTAAGTCATGACCTACATATTCTAAATCATTAGTCAAATTTAGCTTATTGGTCCATGCTTGTCATCATGCTCATTATTTTATTTCATTCATGGTGATCTCTTCCTCGATGTATGATCTATATTTTAACAAGCCTAAGCTCATTTGTCTACTTATTGTCATGGTAAATTAAAAACCATAATTTTACCCAATGTTTATTTCATATTGTCGACATTTTTTTAACTTGTTTATTTTTTTTTAAATATTTATTTTTATTTATAAATTTTATTTATTTTTTCCACAGTATTAAGGATTTTAGGTTATTTTTAAAGTCTATTATAGGTCTACATTTAATTTATTTTTATGTCATTTAGGGGTATTTGATTTTTAAATGTTTATATGTCAAAAGGTCATTATAAAATGAGTGATGGTTTAGATTTTTTTTATGTCAAAAAAGGGTCAAAGTTGTTTAGGATTGGGTTTCATATAAAGTTATTATCAAAAATTGTAAAAAAAAAACATTGCCTTACAAATGCATTGTTAGTGTAAACTAACATCCAAAGTCAAATGTTTCACATTGTGGGAGGGAATTTATAATAATAATAATGTATAAATTGTTGAGCTTCATAGACACATTTATTGAGTAAGAATAAACATGAAGGAGGATGAAGGAAATAGAGTAAGGAGGCTTTTCATGCCTCTTATTAGTTACCAATGACAGGGACACACATATGTTTTGGTGGTATTTTATTTTATGTTTTATTATTAGTTTTTTGTATGGTGTGTTTTGAAATAAGAAAAAATTTAGATTATTGTTGATATATGTAATAAAGTAATAAAAAATCCTTTGTAATATCCTAATGAGTAAATGTTGAAGAGAGATAATAGTAGTATTAAAAAATCATGATATTATGGTTGTAGGTTAACCATTTGTAAAACCATCCTATGTGGTTTTTGGTTAACCACTTAAAAAACCATCCTATTATGGTTATTGGTAATTCAAATGAAAAAAAAATTATATAGGTTTTTGGATTTCGTGAAAAATATAACCATCCATATCATGAAGTTGCAGAGGCAATAGTTGTAGTATATATTTATTTTCTCCCCATGTTCACATTAAAGGAGTGAATGTTAGTATTGAGTAATGTTCACATGGAAAAATTACCATAGTAATTATTAATTTACTAATTACCTTTGGTAA
This sequence comes from Torreya grandis, assembly GCA_037957365.1. Lineage (NCBI taxonomy): Eukaryota > Viridiplantae > Streptophyta > Pinopsida > Cupressales > Taxaceae > Torreya > Torreya grandis. Next base: position 1,638,743 of record JARHVA010000675.1, on the reverse strand, counting down.
TTATATTTTTATATAGCTATAAACATATTATTTGTTATTATTTGGAATTTTATTCATGTATGTTTATTGTTACCCATAATTATCTTGGGTTATTTGATCATATTTACTAGGAGGTTATTTTTCTACCTCCATGGATATATAATATCAAATATATTGTTCATATAATATTATGAATATAAAATATGAATATTATTTAAATTATGTGTTTATCTCTTATATTATTTACATGAATATCTCAGACCTTCTGCTGATATGTAATGTTATATGCATAGTTTATAAAATAAAGAGATTTCTATTACTCTTTTTTTGTCCTCTTATTTATATTTTACTATGGTAAATTAATTTTTATCCTTGCCCTTATATTCATTTACATTCATATTTACTAGTACAATTGTGTTCATATAGATAGGAAATTATCCTATTTTCTATTCTAGTGCATCACCACATTTGTTTTATTCATCCTTATAAATCTTTCTCCCTCAAAGATTTTCCATTCATGCATTATATAATATGTATATTATAATTAGATTAGGAAACAAAACCAATAATATCTAGTTTTTATATACAAGGAAGAGTCTAAAATTTAATAAATATCCCATGTTGTGCTAGAAATATGAGTACCATCATGTGGACACTTTTATACATTAACAATTTTGGCATGCCTAGCATAACCTAAATTAAAGATATTTGATTTTTTTCTTAAATTATAGACTTGATATTATAGTTTGATATTTTGTTATAATCTCATGTAGTTTTCCTTTGGATAATTTTTTTTCAATCACCTACAAATTCCATTGGCCAAAATACCCCCTGTACAAGTAAGCCTTGCCTATTTAACAATTATTTTTGATGTAAATGAATTTTAAAAGATATGGCCAATGATTTAACCTTTATTTTCATATCATGGGATTATAGAATCCAACTATGGTTGAAATAATGGAATCCCATTCCTAAATTATCACTCAAATCAATCCCTAACTTATATGGAGATGGATTCATTAATCTGATTAATCACATCAAATATGTTGGTAGTATATGCTTATTCCACCACATTATCAATGATGATGTCGATATAATGATTTTAGATACCTAATTTAAGGAGAAATACTTATATTAGTGTCAGCATGTGATTAACAAGGAAAAACAACATGAACTCAATTCAAATAAAGGATGGATGCTCTAGATTTGATAGAACACCTAACAACAATAGAGAGAGATGATTTGGAACACATTAGTTATTTCAACCCCAAATTTAAATGGATGTTGGAGAGTATACCTACATAAGTTTTTCCATCATCAATTTTGTCCTATTTTTATTTTTAAAATCTTTTTATGCTAATTTGGTTGTAATAATAAAATAATTAGGATGAAACACTATCCCAAAAGATTTCATTTATTCTATATAAGCTTAAAAATATATTATTCAAGTTTGGAGGAATAATCCTTTACTTCCATATCCTTATTTACTAAAGTTATACAATATTATGAGATGAAAATCATGAGTCTACCTAAATTACTAAATAGTACATCCTTTGATCATAATGCTATGGATGGGATAAAATTTGTAATTGAATAATTTGAAAATGATTTCACAACTTCTAAGAGATTTTTTAATTCAAAATTCTTATAGTCAACTTGTTTTTTGAAACACCCCAATACTAAGTCAAGTAGGAAATTATAACCCTAAAACCAAATAATTTCAAAAAAAATCTATAAAAATGTCAAGAAGAGGCAGGTAACACTTATTATTTTAACACTAACTTCATCTCCAATAACTTGCTATTTTTTAGGATATATATCAAAAATGGTTAAAAATCATTCCTTTATTAAAGTAAATGAGTGGGATAATGATGATTTTTTCTACTACCATTATGCAAGATGAGAGATCAGAGACAAAGATGTTGTGCACTCAAAAAAATAATAGTAAAACCTCTTCACATTCATAAATAAGTAATGATATCAGGTGTTCCTTTGGGTCATTTGATATATTTTTTAAGGAATTTTGTAATTTATATAGTTTAATTTAAAGAGAACAAGTAGAAAGGAACTATAATGGTAATGATAAAAGAAGAAGAGGTTTTCTTCTATATAGGCCTAATAATAACATAAGGTAAATGCCAATATTTCCCAATAAGTTACCATATACAATTATCTAGGAGCTTTGGATGATAATGAGGACTCTCACTTAGAGATAATAAAAAGAGAGATGAACATGAGTGAATTTATACAAATAGATGAAATCGATGGTTGGTTGAATGAAATTGAGGATACGAATAATGATGAATATCTATCTCTACACAAATAATACCTATGGAACAATAACCTTGATGAATCCTTTTAGAATGATAGTTCTGGCCTATTTTCATAATTATTATTTGTTCTATAAGATGATGAAAAAAATGTATCAAGGCTCACATATGCATCTAAAATGAAGAGGAGGATCTATAAAATAGTAAACTAGACTATATTCCTAAAGATAAAATTTTTGGCATAGGTTCTAACATATATTTGAGGGTCTTATCGAGGATAAATGCCATACTTAAAAGCTTTAAGATATCATGGGAAATAAAAATTACAAGGATGTTTCTTCTAGTCTCAAAAATAAAGATGAGCCTATAAATGATTTCTTTGATACATGTAAAATATTTATAATAGAAGACATTGATGAAGAGGGATATATTATTATATTTAATAATATGAGAACACTAAGGAGGAGATATGTTTTCTTCAAAAATTTAAATGGATCAAGTTTATAAGCCAAATTAAGCCTACTTATAGAAATAATAATGGGTTATCTCAATATTTAAATGAGAAAAAGGCCCCAAATTTGGAAAGGGGGTGTATTGTTAAGTTATATAATAAATTGTATATTTTAGATGAGCTACTGCCCAATATTGAATATAGAGGTTTTAAAAAATGTTGGATTACATAAAATATATGGTTTTTAAAAAATAAATGAATCCACCCATTGAAACAACTGAAAAACATAAAATAGAGTCAACACAAAGAAAAGAAAGATAATGAACAAACAAAAAACACACTTTTCCTTTTATTATTTTGGAATATTATTGTTATCTCATAAATATGCAAGTGTTTTAATTTGATTATAAATGTTGTTTTCATAAAATACAGGTGTCATAGAGTTTATTTCATTACTACAGAAGCATAACACTTCTCCAAGTTGATAGAATAAATGATTCTACTAGCTAGGTGTTGTTGTAAGAAATATGGATTTGTAGAGATAACTAATTACCTAACTATATAAAAGGGTATGTTTCACACAAACATGACCTTTGAGTTGTGTTTTATTGGCTTAGTATTTATACCTTAACATTGTAATAGATTAGATATATTGTAGAAGATATAAGATATAAAGAATAATTATAAGAGGTTACCAAGCAGAGTAACATGTGTAATTTTTAAGTAAATATAAAGTAAATATTATATGAATAAATTTATTTAGTGGTTATAATAAATAAATAAAAAAGAGATGATTTAGAGTAGTAAATATTGTGTTTTTTTGTATTATGTATGAGTTACTATTAAAATAAACACTACTTATTTTTAAAGTGAATGTTAAGGATTATAACCAATACTAACCCTTGTGGTATATTAATATAACTCAAGTTAACTTATCTAAACATAAGATTATTTATAGACAAATTTAGATATTATGTCAACATTTGGTGGCACCACATGGACTTTAATAGACTAATGTATAGGGGGAAGTATCCTTTAGATTTTTGGAAGCCCATTCTAAAAGAAATAGAAGAGTGGTGGGAAGAAAAACTATTTTTACTCACATAGAAGTTAAGGAAATAGGTGAACTAATATTAGAAGTAAAAACAACATTATTTATACCACATGAAAAATAATTTTAGCTCACCTTTACACAATGATTGTGGCCTTGAATTCTACAAAAAGATAAACAGAAGCAAGGCTACTTCATTCACATTAGACAACCTATTTAGTGGACTATATAAAATATTTATGCACTTAAATTCCATAGTACATCATTAACCCAAGCTATTGATCATTAGTTCAAGATAATTCTTGATGAATTTATCATAGTTTAGGATATATAGGGTTGGCGTCGATGCTAAATAAGCTAATTTTATTGAAGGGGTAAGGAAACATCTCTTGTAAAAAGTATTATTACTCATACACAACTTATTTATGGAGTGATGGGTAGTGAAATAGGTAAACAATTATTTTAGGTGCATGCACTTAGGGTTTGGTAGTTGGAAAGAAGGGGGACCCTCAAAAGATGTGACTTCTTGAGATATCTAGTCTAAATAGTTTGGGGAGGTTAAATAATATATAGGGGGATAGGAAAATAAGTATCAATTTGAAGTAAGTTAATTAAGAGAGAAGGATATAATAGTAAGAGGATAAATTAAAAATAGTTAAGAGAATGGTGAGTGAGGAGATGAGAAATCAGATGGAGAATGAGATAATTTAGTTAGAAAATAAGAAATAAACATATAAAAAAGAAATAATAATGACAAAAATTAAAATAACATAAAAATATAATTTATCCTATACCATTAAAATTCCTAATATTTATAATCATAATATTATCCCTTTACTAGAATCAGAAGAGTTGGTGTTCACATCATAGGAAGGTGTAGATGAGTCAAGTGAATGAATTAGAATATAATAATTATTATATCATACACCACAAAATTTGATTAATGACATGAAATAAGGATTAATAGATTTAGCCACACCATTTAGAATACCCAAACTTTTCCAAACCTTGGGTGTGGAAGACCAATCAATCACAAATAATTTGACCTATAATGGACGAGGCCTAAATAGTAGTAAGAGAAGAAGTGAAGAGATGTTGGTTAAAATAGAAGTTAATTACATAGTAAAACCAAAGGAGGAAATTTTATTAATAGAAGGAAGTCCAACAAAACATAATCAAGAAGGAAGTGTTACATATAATATAGAAGAACAAATTGAGAAAGAAAGAGATAATAACCCTAAGGATAAATATGAGGTTGTGATAAGTGTTATTAGTCATAATAGATAAATACAAAATTGAGATAAGGAAGAATAAAATTTAATATAGAGAAGATTATTTAATTAAAACATTTGATAAGAAGTCCAATTAGAGATAGAAGATGTATAAGAAGAGATCTAAAGTGAGGTGACCCTACCAAACCCCAACCACAAGATTCCTTGAGAGGAAATGAACCCTTTTGACCAATCACCATCCTCTTATGATGCTTCATAATAGACATGTACATCCATATTTTATATAAAGAGATATATTTATTGGTGAATAAGTAGCAAATAAATACAAAATTCAAAAAGAAAAGACTAAAAAAAGAAGGTAATTTGTAAGTAGTCAAGTGGAATTATTAATAATAAGATACTTACAAATAGATTTGAAAATTGATAAAGATCATAATCAAAATTTGGTAAAATAATTGAGAGATAAAAAACAACAAAATTTCATTGGTACTACAAGAACAAGTACATCAGGTAATCAAGTGAACAATGGTAACAATCCTAGCAGTGGAATTCTTAACCACCCTATGAAAACTAAGATGGCATATAATAGCATGAAATTACAACTATTTGGCAAAGAAAAAATATTTAGAATAGTATTTTTTTATTGGACTCATACTAGAAGAGCCATAACATTACTGATGAAATATTAATGTTATTCAATTTTGTTAGAAAAATAAGAGATGATGCACTAAAATGGTATATGTGTACTTACTCTAGACATGCCACTACATAGATTGATGTTCAAAAATAATTTTAAGGTGATTTTAACTGCCCATAAATACCAACATAAAGTGTTATCAAGATGGGAGAAATGATCCAAAAGGCAAAATAAACAATCAAGGATTATGATCAATGCTTTAAATCCATATTGAAAATGTTAGTGGAACCTTTGAATGAAAAATAAAAAATAGAATAGTTCATATCTAGGTTAGTCCCATGAATTAGAGAAAATATGGATGGGAAGATATTCAAAACATTTCAAAAAACACTATAAATGACATCAAGGATTGAAGTACAATACTAGATAATATATACATATACCTCATTGAAAGACAATGTTGAAAGATTATAGTTGGAGTTAGGAAAATTAAGACTAAAAAAGGAGATATAAATGAAGAGGATGATTTTATAGTATCACACAATAATAAAACACCACCATGGGTAATAAATTAGTGTTGTAATTATTATGTAAAAGTAAATTCTAAGATAGAGTACCCCCATAGTGATATATAAATAGAGTAGTAATGATAAGATCAATACAACCACCAATAGGAATGAATCCACCAGCTCAACAATCCATATACATTGAAAGGATTTTATATGAAATATGTAGAGTTTATGATCAACATACAAAACACCTATTCCCTATGATGGAAGTGAAAGCTCTTACAAATCAAATAATGCATTTCACTAGTTATTAAATCACTATAATCATAACTTTTATGATATATATGTACTTGTGGATGTCTAGGACACCATTCAAACAAGAGAATAAATAGTACAAAAAATGTCATTACCATAATTACCAATGAAAAAATCTATTATAATTCAACCTATTCAAAAATATAAATCACTTCTAGAAATTCAAAATACCCAACCCTATAACTATCATAACAATCAAGGAGGATATAGAGAATGCAACCATAGTGATTATAAAGGAGGATATCATAAAAGGGGAAATTACCAAGGTAAAATAGGATATAATTAGAATTATATCTATGGTTATAAATAAGAGACATACCCACCAACATGTTACAAATGTGAATAGGTGGGGAACATTATTAGAAATTTGTGATGAAGAACCAAAAATGGAATGTGGATTCTGCCATGAAAAGGGCAAACATTATTCATTTTCATGTTTTAAAGTGGAAAAATTATTTAAAAATAGTAGAAAAAAATAGAAGATTTGGTAGAATCTCACCCCATAAAATGGGATGAACATCTTAGGAAAATTTAAAAAGCATAGGATATGAGAGGGCGGTGAAATGAAGTTCACTGCAGAAAGGAAGAAGAGAACAAAATAGAAGAAGAGGGAAGTTCATCCCAAAAACTCACAATATTATAATTTTTGTAAAAATTGTTGTCATTTATGTTAATAGTAATGAAAAAGTGGTGATTTCATTGATGAAGGATGATATCATGAAGTGGCTAAAAGGATTCGAGAATGAAATGTCTATTCTAGTGTAAGAAGGAGCATGATGGCTCTAGGAGAGGAGTCCATACAAGCATGTGACCTATGTTAACATGGAATAAGGATTCATATAATGGAATGAGTTTATATGACATGTTAGTGATGATTTAAGATCAATATAAGAAGGTTCCAAGTGCTTTCAATATCCAAGTTTGACTAATGGTTCTAGACCTAATATGCATGAAGACCTAGTGAGGTCTAAATGAAGGGTCAATATGAGTGTTCAAGATGGTATAGAATATGTAATAATTGAATTATATTTGAATAGGTGGTTCAAAGGTTTTTAAAAAATTTCAAGTCCTTAAGAAGAAGAGAAAGCAAGATATCACATTGAAAGGTTTCCTTTGCATGTAGAATTAAAGTTTCCAAGTTCGAGAGGGAAGTTGAGATCCTCCTTGGCATGTGTAGAGTTTTCATGGTGACATAAAAAAATTTTATTAGTTTTTTAAGGGTCCTAAGAGGATTTTAGAATCATTTTTCATAGAAACTAAGCCCTCAACTTTATGAACAAATGTTAAGAAGGTAAGGAGATTTTTGTACTTACAAACCCTCATAGTGGAGAAATTAGAAATATGTGAATTATTTTAGCCTATAACGGATTATAAAGTCAAATTTTATTGTTGTATGTTGTATATAACTCATCTATGAACTTGCAGGTGGTAGTTGGGTGTTAGGGAAGTGAACAAAAGGTACAAAAAATTGATTATTTCTAAATATTTAGTTGTTATAGGTAGGGTTGACCAAGTCAATGCATAAAAATCATTGGAGATTTAAGGTAAATATTTGTTATTGAGAAATATGGAGTTATTTTTTCAAGTTATGTTCATTTTTTCAATATTTTTGGTCAAACAAGTTATCCTATTGTTAAATCTTCAAAGAGTGAAAATAGTGAAATAAACTAGCCAAAGTAAAAAAGTGATTAGGGAAGAGTTTCAGGTGACTAGGGATGGATAAAATGGTTTGGGGTATTTTTTTTTAATACATATTAATTATTTTACCTTTTTTGTTAAGTTTTCTTTGTGCTCATACATATTCTAAAAGATGCTCATAAAGTGACTTATCTCTGAAAGTCAAGACTATGAAGGTGTGTGTACTAGAAGTTGATTCATATGTTCCTTATTTGATATTAGACCTTTATGTCTATGTGATTGAATTTTTTATAATGATTTTTAAGGACCAAATACATTAATTTAATTATTAAGGAATTTTTTGCATGAGTGTTAGGAGTCATGTTCATTATGAATTTGTTTTGAGATAAAATGACAATTCCAGGTGTAGTAGAGTAAGTGATGTGTTTTAAGTCCTTATGGCCTAGATGGAGGTAAGAAAATATTTTGGTGATATTTTTGAATACTCCTAGATCATTTTTTATTATTTTTTCCTCATTTAAAGTGTTTTTTAATATGATAGAAAGTCATGATTACATGACTAATTTTTTGGAGTCATTGGCAGTCTTGAGAGACTTAGTGGAAAAGGTGTTTATGATGAATTATGTCTTGATTAATGATGATTCAAGTTAAAAAATATGTTAAATATGTATTTAAAGACCAAATTTATGTATTGGTAGATCATGGTTGAGCCCATATTATTGTAGATAAGTCAAAGTTTGTTGACAGTATTTGGTGGCTCTAAGTAAGCTTCTTACAAATAAGGTTTAGTGGTTACAGAGGTCAATTTGAAGACTATAATGAGATGTATGATGACCATGAGTTCATAATTTATATTTAAATGTGATTTTTTTCATATTTTATTGGAAAAAAGTGTGTTTTTACTTTAATGTTCATGACTATATTTTGGTATGCACTGACAATTCTTAGTTGTGAAGTTGTAGAAGAGTTTTTGAGGCCTATTGTTCTACGTAATGATTTATAATTAAAATGGAGATATTTTATAAGTATTTAATAATATATTTTATGTTATTTTATCATATTCTCATATGTAAAGTTTATTTTTAGCTTCAATTATATGAAATAGATTTTATGTGTAAGAAGGCCTAAAAGGCGAGAAGACATAATTGATAGGTTCAAGGTGTGAAATGGAGTTTCAAGTAGTAAGGACACAAGGTGAGATTATGATGTGTATATTAAAGTTATATTTGAATTTTTATAATCATTTTTGGAATATAAATCTGGGATAAGGAGTTCAAGGGTAATGTGTGCCTTGAAGGAGGGATAATTCCATTAGGTCTCTATTAGGCCTAATTAAGTTTGAGCCTGTATAGGTTATAACCGACCTATGGAGTGTTTGGTTATAATATGTAATGTATGTATGGACATATTTTATGTTTTAAAAAATGGTTATAAGTATATTTTAAAACTAATATGGGTTAGATGAAGTGTGTGGTATAAAGGCAAGGCCCAATTAACCTAATTGGCCTATTTGGACTAGTTATGTGTGAGAGGATTTAAGGGAAGAAAAGATATAAATCAAGGAGTAGAGGTAGGTAATTGAGGAAAATAATAGGTTTAATAATATTATTAATTCATATCTAATAAATTTTATGCTGGTGGACACACAAATCATTAGACCTAATGAGCCTAAAAGAGGCATATTGAGTGAGTGAGCCTTATAAACTATTTGAGTGAGAGTGAAGGGGAAGGAGTGAAAAAAAAGGAATTAATAATAGTTTTAATATTTTAAAAAAATTAAAATTATTATATATTCAAGGTATCTATGTTGGTTCTTGGTTTCCTAGGGAGTTGGAGCCTCCTTGCAATTTAGAGCTTGCAAAAGACTAGCCGGGTGGGTTCTCAACTAGGTAAGGGTTGGTGCTCCTTGTGAAGTGGGTGCTTCACTAAATGTTTAATATTTTAATTATATTATATTAGTAGATATGCATGGTTAAATATTTTTTATCCGTAAATAGAGATTTCCACATAATATCTTGTGATGTACTTGTGTGATTGTTTGCATATGCATTGATCTCTTATGTATGCATCATGGAATGGTTTTTTGAATTGAATATGAATTTATGTGTAACTAATTTACCCACATTATTAGTATATGATTATTAAAATTGGTATAAAATTAAGTCCTTTAGAGTAATCTTAATATCTTGAAGGTGATCCTAAGTAGCTTAAAGTGTGATAAGGATAATGTTCATCTTGTTTGTAGTGATTGATAAGTTTGTGAAGATCATGGTTGAGGTCTACATATAAGTCTGCATGATGGTATTATAAAGGTTGAATAAGAAGGAGTATGTTGAAGCTAATTCCAAGATCATACCTAAGTTTATAGACAAAAGGACCTATAATATATGTTGAAAGATAGCCCTATTTCTATTAGGTCTTTATGTGACCTAATGAGCGTATGAGAGTTAATGGAGGTTTCTAAGTAAAAGTGACTAGTTTTTGGATATCTATACATGGAGAAGACTCATAGAAAATGAAAACAATGTATATGAAAAGGTATGGTTCATTAAGAGAGATCTATAATTGTGCATTTGTGAAAGAAAAGATCCATGGAAGTTGATTATATCTCAATGTCTTTAGACTGACAAAATAGTGTGACTTGCTAAGTCGAATGGTGACCTTAGACTCTCAATGTGACTAATCAAAGTGTTTTATAGTGTTATAAATATAATATGGAACCTTTATATGCTTTTATAATAATTATATTTATCTCATATTTAAGGAGCTAACTCAAGAGATGAAAGGTAGTGATTTTAGGGTTTTAAGATGAGTTATGACTACAAACCCTAAGGTTTGATCTAAAAAGGAAAATGAGTTAATTCATGGTATTTATAGATTTTTTAATGTTGGATGGATTAAGAGAAATGTAAATTTTATTATTGTCCATGATTATAATGCATGTGTGAGCTCAAGATGATGTGCAAGAAGCAAGTTTCAAAATAGTGGAATGGGTGAGTTTGAATAATGTTGTATGTAGGTTAGTTTAGTGTTCCTTATCATAAAGATGAAATGCTTAGTGATAATAAGGATGATCTTAGGATCATTTATTTCTTTTGATCATATTATATATGCTCTAAATAAACCATAAAGGATTTCACTATGTTCTAAAGATTTTGAGTGTTTTCAAGTGTTGCCTTTGGGTCTATGCCTTATAAATGAGTTGTTTCAAAAAGAGAGAATATTTTGAGGACCTTTTACTAATTTAGGTTAATTATATGAGGAGTTTATTTACCATGTTGTGAAGTTTTTCATGTCTATTTGAAGTGGTTATATTGAATTAAGAGGGATATTAGTTTTATAAAGAGCTAAAGTGAAGTGTATTCAAATGTCAAGTATGACTGAATGTTATTCACAGAGATGGTCTGAGCCATGATGAAACACAAAAAGTATAAATATTGGTAGGCATAATATGTGATAATTATGTGTTGATAAAACTTGAAATAAAATCATGATCATAAGGGAAGCATTGCCATACCACAACTAATAAGTTATCTAATTTAGTAGAGTTGAGCCTAAGGACCAAAGATCATGTGGCAAGGAACAATGCCAAAAAATTTGTATACAAACCTAGTGGTTGAGATGTTTTTATTGAAGGTGACATGTGTTGTATCAAGCATCAAAGAATTGAGAATTTTTTTTGAATACTATGGATCCAGTTTAAATAATGCATGAATTTAGGGAGAGCTAACTCAAAAAGTTTTAAAAATATTTAATAAGATCACATAAGTCATATAAGGAAAAAGTTATTGCTCCTAGGTTGCATTAAAATGGTTGAAGAAACATTGTGTTTCATAAGCCCATGTGGATAAGTCTGATATAGATGTGAACTCAAGAGAAAAGTCAAAAAATGTTGATATGATTACTTGATGAAACCAAGTCATAATTTTGAAAATGTATTGAATCTTCATGCATGAGAAAAGGGATCTTGTGAGATCTATAATCAAATAGGTCCAAGGATAAGATAAGCCCAAGTGGAGAAGTTCATAATGGTGTATGTCAAAAGTGGAGAAATTGTTCATCCATGTGCATGAAAGGTAAGTGAGTATCTTTAACACCTAAAAGTGTATTTCAATGCATGCATGATGTTAGGGGGAGCTTAGTTGTTTTTATTCCACTTTGTCATTAATGGAAAAAGGGGAGAAGGAGAAAAATAGGTTTCCATATTTAGTCATATAAAATGTGAAAATTGGTAGCTTGAGTGTAGATTGTGACACCAAACCCATAGTTCCCTCTTGCTTTCCATCATGACTCTTTTAGGCACCTTTTCACTAATTTTTAGTCATCCATAGCCTTTAATATAGTGATTCCACCTCCTCTAGGATACGTTTCCTATGATAATTCCATCTCCCAAGTCCCATACATTTAGGTTAATAGCACCGAACTTGGACTATAGTGTTGGACCTAGGGTGTCTATTTTTGATGTTCCTATCCAATTGCATTTTTATCTCTAATGATTACTACCTTTAGGTTCTTATCCTTCTTCTTGTTAGCCTAACATGAATAAATTTAACCCATGACCAAAAAATATCTATAAAATCCCACTCAAAGTTCATTTAGAAGGGGTTGGAAAATATCACTCTTCAAGCAAGAATATAAGCAAGACTACTCAAGAATATTTCCCTATTCTCTACATATAGTCATACAATATAGCCATAAGCTTATTCAAAACCTTACACCAGTCCCTAGCCACCTCAAGCACACCTAATTTTATCATTTTGTATCTTCATACACATTATTACAGAAATCACATCAAGTGGGAGAATTACATATGGCTTGATCCATCTTTGAAGTATTGGTATGTAGGTAGCATACCCACATAAGGTCTATGGATACATTTTTAGTTCATCTTAAACACAGTAAACCCCCCCCCCTCTATCTCAAAGTTTGTCAAAGTATAATAGATTCTAGGGTTTTAAGATTAAATCATCTCTATAGGGAGTTCCATAGACATCCAACATCCAAAATTTCATAGATAAACTCACATAGGGGTAACAAATAAAACCTATAAAGCTTAGGTCTCCCAAACAATAGTGTAAAAAGAATAATATAGTGCTAGACCCCTAGAATGTCTTATTTTAATTCTCCTATCCTTTCATAAAACAAAAGCTAGATCTTAATTTGAGAGACATTCCCAGTCTTGCATAGTAAATTTTAGACCCTATCTCAATCATCTCAATCTATTTCCAGCTAAGTCTTATTTTTTCCACATTTATTACTATTTTTAGAAAGATTTAAATTATAATTAAGTTATACAAAATAGTATATTAATTATTGAAATATTATTTACTAATTTAATTATCAGACCCTTAACTAAATTAGGAATAAACCTCCAATATTCCTAAAAAAGTCAAATCATTTAGTGAACCCAACTTACTCTATTTTCACATAAAAACCCTATAAACCCTAGGGTAAATTCCTTGATGATTTTTATAATATTTTTTTGATTTTTTACTTGTTTATTTAAGTTAGAAATTCAATTTAATTTTTAAAATTCTATATTAAGTTTTAAAAAAATCATTTTCTTCAAAACCCTATTTGCATATACTAGGTCCCTTTAAATCAAGAATTTTCCAATAATTTTTTAATTTTTACATACATATTTAAATAAAAAATAGAATTATATAGTATTTTAAAAAAAATCATTTTCTTCAAAACCCTAGTTGCATATACTAGGTCCCTTTAAATAAAGATTTCTAATAATTTTCTAATTATTACATACAAATTTAAATTAGAAACTAGCATTAATTTTTAAAATTTTATAGTAATTTTTAAAAAATATCATTTTTGAAAACCCTAGTTGCATATACTATGTCCCTTTGTTTGCTTTAGGTATCACCTTACATCTAAAATCAGATTTTAGATAATAACAAAAATGAGTCTCACTTTTTTACACATATTTCTTACATTTCCTACAAATAATAAGGAGACCATACTCAGTCTTATCATGTATATAAATGATGAAGTTTACCATATGTTAGTAAAAAGCTTCATTCTTTGCATTTCATGCTTACTTCTCATAATATGGGATGATATTAAGAAATTTATTGTTAAACATGTTAAGATACATCTTGCCTCACCTCCCTTGGAGCCTTTATTCTATGTTGAGCTATGTTGCATGGTCCATTTTACTCTTTCCTATGTCACTACTTATTGCCAAAGATCCCAATTCACACCCTTTGTCCCTCGACCACCTCAACATGTCAATTATCTTCAGTCTCCTCTTGTAGCTACTACTAGTCCTATATGGATAGTACATAATCTAGTTATACCTATTACTCGACATGTTACCATGCCTCCCCCACCTAGTCAGGAGCCTCACCATCCTCCTATTCCATCTTGTCCTAGGCCCAACCCACCCATGCAAGTAAATATACACAAGGCATATGATATTGTTGATCAGTTGAGAAACACACTAGCTAAAATTTCCATGTTAGAACTACTTCAAAAAGCCAATGTGTTCAAGGACATTCTTTATTAGGCACTCACTTAGAATTTTATGCCTATCAATTTAGAGCCTTATTATTTTTCATCAGTGGTTAACACATTGAAAACTATAGAAGATGTTATTTCTTTTGATCATGAGGATGTGCCATCTCAAACAATTATTGATCAAAATTTACCATTATTCATATAAGCTCAAGTCAAATCCAACACAATTAAGAGAGTTTTAGTTGATAGTGGTTATGGACTTAATATATGTAATATTACATTATTATAGACCATGGGCATAGATATGGAATCCATATAAAACTCATATAATAATGTTATAGGGTTTGATGATTACTATGCCAGACATTGGGCACCCTTACTTTGGATATCATGGTAACACCCAAAACCCTCTCTACATAGTTTTAGGTCACGTGAGGTCCTTTTCATTATAATATTTTACTTGGATGACCTTGGATACATGTTATGAGGTTAGTTCCTTATACTTTTCATCAATGTGTTAAGTTTATCCGTGAAGGATACCTATACACATGCCCAACAGATAACCATCCTTTCAGATATTATCAAATTATAGATTCATCTTTAACTATTTCACGATGGGACACCTCATATCATAGTTCAATCATGAACTCATCATAGTCTCTTGATTAGATACATACATATGAGGTAGGAGAGATTAACACATCTCTCACTCCACTTATAGTTGTGTCCTCAGCCCTAGATACTCATCTAGTCATGGTTCTTCCACCTATTACAATTATATAATCATTAATAATAGTTTTATTAGTACCAGTTGATTCTATAGATATAACCCCTCTAATAGTTACAGTCACTTTGATAGTTATTGTTACTCTGACAGTTATAGATACTATCATAACACAACTGTCTTCTACTTCTATAGTTTTTGAGGATCTCATATCACAATTATCCCTTGTGTTAATTTTGAGTTACTATATGTACATAATGTTGATACAGATTCTTAGGTTACTTTAGATGATGATATGACACCCACACTCATAAATGACTATTTGTGTGGATTGAGATTTACACCAATTGGCCCAAAAGAGTATTGAGATGACTTTAGAGTTCTTATTACACATCCTACATCACTCTTAGCATCTCATAATAAACTCTTAGGATACACTCCACATTTTTATCCATAATAGATCATATGGCATATACAATGCACATGGTTACCTCTATGGATATAGAGCCAATCATTAGTATTTAGGCAAGCAACACACAACATCAACCATATATTATACTATAGATGTTACGATCATGGATTAATCATAATATCTATAGTATGACATAGATATATTAACATGTTATCATAGTAATGGGGTCACCCATTTTGTCTTTTTCATAGGATCATAGGCCATGATACAAACTCATTTTCAAACTTATAGTAGAGATTGGATAAACTACAAGTTTAGGGTATTATTCAGATTAAATCACCACCAACACCAAATTCACCACTTCCACCAAAGCCATATAATACCAAATATAAATGTCCTCAAGGACACCTAATATATTCACCATAAGAGCAATCTTCGGTTCATCATCAACAAGATGACACCATTATGAGTGATAAATCTTTGACTACACAAAGAGCATAGATCTTACTGACACCTAAGGAGATAGCCACCATGCATACAAAATATACAGCATATGATGATACTTATGATGATGATCTTGAGGCATATGATGATGAATTTGATCCCTTCCTCCATCTATGTCCACAAAATGATCCATCCTTGGACCCTTTAGCCCTTAGTATAGTCTTTTACATCATTGTGTACATATTGCTTATTTTACATTACTTGTACATAGTTTATTTTTGCTTACTTGAACATAATTTATTATTATTTATTGTACATTGTCTTCTCATGATTGATCATACATATCTTTTATCAAAAATATCATAAACATTTAAATATATTCAAAAATATCAAAAACATTCAAATATAATTTAAAAACATAAAAACATTTCAATTGTATGCATTATCCATGGTTTACATTTCTACTACCATGCTAGACTTACATTTTATTGTTCTATGTTATTGTTTGTCAATTTATCCACATTACCATACTTCACGTGATCTTATTTGAGTGTGTGCAGTGACATCTAGATCCATGATTGCTTCACTCTACCCATTAAGGGTGCATCCTACTTCATACATTCTAGACACATATCAATATATCTACCTACTAGGGGAATATTCTACATGAATACACCATCCATGTTATGTCATTCCTACACCACACACTATAGTTATCATGATGATGTAAATTACTTACTATCTTACATAGATTACTCTATCAACACTCACTAGTTTATATCACTCGTGTATTTCTTATCATATACCTAGTCTTGTACTACATGTCTTACATACTTTCACTTCTTTATTTGATTAGTTAGATGTGATTGTATTTCTAGTGTATTACATGCTTTCCTTTCTTGCTTTGCATAGCTAGATGTGATTACATTTTTGAGTTCTTATTTTGTCTCCTGTATGTGCTTTAGGACATTTGTCAATGTCTTTTACTTCTATTATTGTGTGTGCCTTAGGACATTTGCCAATTTACTTTGCTTTTACTCTTCTATATGCTTGTGGCTCTTGTGCCAACCTTGATTGTTTTCACTTGCATTTATATGTGGCATTTGAACATGCTTTGTATGCCTACTTTCTAGCTTGAGTGACATATGCCCATGTCTCTTGTTTATTTGACCCCTTGGCCACTCTTGTATGCTTCTTTCTTCTTGCCTTGTGTGCTTATTTCTTGATTGATTTTAAATAATTTTCAATACCATGATCCACATCATGAAATATATTTATTTCTTGGATGTCATGATAGACATCATGCTCCATCCCTCCTTGAAAACTAACAACTAATTAGACTTCTAGTTCTAGTTCACTATATTTCACATGCTATTACATTGTTATATGTATCTAGGCATACCCCTATTGATATAACAATCTCCATTACTAACCATGTTATATCTTGAGATATCTTATCTATTATCATTTATATATCATGTATTTTTTAGTATAACACATTTTTAGGGTTCTTTCTTCTAAGGATAGTCATTACAGGTTCTTCATTCCTACCCTCAAAAGAGGGGGAAACAAACAAGGGTTTTGTCATAGAGATCAAAACTCCTACTGATAAAAAAATCAATTTTTAGAACACCTAAAATAGTATCCAAACTTCAAACCAACCAAAATAGACTAGGTAGATAGTGATAATTTTAGAATAGTCATTAGAATCAACCTAGACAAGGGTGCCAAGATTGGACTATAGCATCGAATAGTAGGGTGTCCATTTTATGACACTCCTATCTAAATAGAAAAAAATAGATTTACCAAAAATAGACAAAAACATAAGTACAATTATAGTTTTGTTAGTTACAATTTAGTTCAAAATTAGTAGTTTTAGTACAAGTTTTCTCAGAGAATCTAGATATAGGGGGAATCATACATGACATGATGCATTTCACTTATAGTTTCAAATTAGGTATTTGGTATAACTTTTAGATCAAAATCCATGTGTCAAACACTAGTGATTAGGGGAAATGTATATGGCACATTTCACTTCTTTTCTTTTTGAGTTCAATACATTACCCAAGTATTCATAGTAGTTGCATGCCTTATTCTATCTATAGGTTATTGGAATCATTTTTGAGTGGCTTCCAAATAAGCCTATTGCTCGGTTTTAGAGTGGCTTTCATACAATCCTAATCTTTACCTTTTCCAAGTTGGCCAAGATTGGCCTAGTTTATAGTACACATTCAATAATCCATGCCACATTATCAGATTACGAAACATTCATGGGATTTAAGATCCATCTCATATGACACACATTCATAATGGTATCATTTATAGCTTCACTTCATGGGGTAATGATGGAAGAAAAGGACTAGCTAGCCTTTGTATTCTTAAGAAACCTAATTAGAGGATTGGACACATAGTCCAAACATTATATAACACACACATGATCACTTAGCTTCACTTAGTGGGTGATGATGGAGCCAAATTTCCAACCTTTACATTCTTGAGCCACTCTCAGGGAATTGATCACTCAACTCTATTCACAATATTATCCTTGGTACAACACATACCCAACATTACTCAACTTCATCCATCATGACTCAACATCACAATAGGTTTTGTATTAGTTATCATACCCAGTGAGGTGTATTCATTCCTTTCTCTTCCTCTCTCTCTCTCATACCTAAATTTTGTAAATTATTATTTTAGATATAGTGTATCTAGTAAGAATTGATATACTCTTTATTTTTTTCTTACAAACTTACTCTTCATAACATGCTCTTTCTATGCACACCCAACATCACATAGCTTCATGAGCTTCACCCTTGTAGGTAAGTTTAGGTATGCTTTCTATTTTTATTTTATCCTATTATTTTACTTTGCTACATCACTAAAATAAAGGGGAGGCAAATGTAGTTATTTTAGAAGGGTTTGGAAAATATCACAAAGCAAGCAAGAATACTTAGGCATATTTCCATATTCTATACATATAACCATACAATATAGTCATAAGATTATTCAAAACCTTACACCAGTCCCTAGCCACCTCAAGCACACCCAATTTTAGAATTTTTCATCTTCATACACACTATTACATAAATCACATCAAGTGGGAGAGCTACATATGTCTTGATCCCTCTTCAAAGTATTGGTATATATGAAATGTGCCTACATAAGGGGTGTGGATACATTCATATTACACACACTAACCCCACTCTATCTCAAAGTTTGTCAAAACATAATGGAGTCTAGGGTTTGAAGACCAAATCATCTCTATAAGGAATTTTGTAGACATCCAACATCTAAAATTTCATAAGCAGGCTCACACAGGGATAGAAAATAAAACCCAAAAAGCTCAAGTCTCTAGAAAATATAAAAAAGAGGAATATAGTGCTAGACCCTAGGGTGTCATATTTTTGGGCTCCTATCCTTTCATAAAATGAAAGTTAAATACTGATTTGTGACATTGTCCCAGTCTTGCACAACAAATTTTAGACCCTATCTTAGTCATCTTCGTCTATTTATAGCTAAGTATTATTACCTACATATTTATTAATATTTTTATAAAGGTTCAAATTAAAATTAAATTATATAAATTAGTAGCTTAATTATTGCAATATTGTTTATTGATTTAATTAACTCAGACCCTTATCTAAATTAGGAATAAAAATACAATATTCCTAAAAAATTTAAATCACTATCAATGACAAAGGGGGAGATTATTGGAAAAAGTGTTGTAATTTATGTCAAATTTAATGACACATTATTTAAGTCATTGATGAAAGATGATATCATGAAGTGACTAGAAGGATTTTAGCATGGGATGTCTATTCTGGTGTAAGAAGGGGCATGATGGCTCTAAGAGTTGAGTCCATCGAATCATGTTACCTATGTTAACATGGAGGAAATATTTATATCATGTAATGAGTGAATGTTAAATGTTAATGATGATTTTATATCAATACAATAAGGTTCCAAGTGATTTCAATATCTAAGTTTGACTGATGGTTTTGGACATAATGTGTATAGAGATCTAGTGAGGTCCAAGTGAAGGGTCAAAGTGAGTTATCAAGATGGTATATCACATGTAATAATTTAATTAGGTTTTAATATGTGATTCAAATGTGTTGACCAATTTTTAGGTTTAAAAGAAGAGAAATCAAGATATCATGTTAAAAGGTTTCTTATGCATGTAAAATGAAGGTTTCCAAGCCTGAGAAGGAAGTTGAGATTCTCATTAGCACATTTAGAGTTTTCATGGTGACCTAAACCATTTGGATTAGTTATTAAAGGGTCCTAATAGGATTATATAATCATTTTGTATAAAAACCAAGCCCTCAGCTTTATGAACAAATGTTAAGAATGTAAGGAGGTTTTTATGCTTGCAAAACCTCATAGTGGAGTGATTGGAAAGATGTGAATGGCTTTGGCCCAGAATGGATTTTTAAGTCAATTTTTATGATTATATGTTGCATATGACTCCTCCATTCACCTCCAATTGTTATTGGTGTGTTAGGATAGTGAGTAGAAGGTAAAAAAGTGATTTTTTATGAAGATTTTATTGTTATAGGTAGGGTTGACCAAACATACAAATCATTGGAGGTTGAAGTTAAATAATTTTTATTAATACTTATGGGTTTATTTTTTCAATTTTTTTTCACTATGTCAATCTTTTTTGTCAAACAATTTATCCTATTGCTAAATCTGCAAAGAGTGAAAACAATGAAAGAAACCAATCAGAGTGAAAAAGTGATTAGGGAAGATTTATAGGTGACTAGGGATGGATAAAATGGTTTTGGGTATTTTTATAATACCTATTACTCATGTTAAATTTGTTTTTAAGTGTTTTTTATGCTCATATATAGGATAAAAGATGCTCACAAAGTGACTTATCTATGTAAGTCAAGACTGTAAAGGTGTGTATTCAAAAAGTTGATATATATGTTCCTTATTTTATTTTATAATTTTTTTTGTGTGATTAAAGTTTACAAAATTATGTTTAAGTACCACATAAATTCATTGGAAGATAAATTAAGTGTCTGCACAACTGTTAGGAGTCATGTTCATTATGACTATGTTTTGAGACAAAAGGATAGTTTCAGGTGTACTAGAGTAAGTGATGTGTTTGAAGTCCTTATGGCCTAGATGGAGGTAATAAAATATTTTTATGATATTTTTGAATAATCCTAGATACTTTTTTATGATTTTTTTCTCATTTAAAATGCTTTTCAATATGTTATAAAGTCATGATTATATGACTAGTTTTTTGGAGTCATTTACAGTCTTGAGAGATTTAGTGGAAAAGGTGTTTTTGATGAATTATATCTTTATTAATTATGATTAAAGTGGATAAATATTATAAATAGGTATTTTAATACCAATTTTATTTATTTTTATATCATGGATATTCCCATATTTTTGTGGAGAAGTCAAAGTTTGTTGATTGACAGTTGGTAGTATTTAGTGGCTTTGAGTGAGCTTCTTGTAGAGAAGGTTTAGTGGTCACATAGGTTTATTTGAAGAATATAATGAGATTTATTATGACAATAAGGTCATAATTTTTATATACATATGATTTATTTCCATAATGTATTGTCAAAAAGTGTGTTTTTACTTTAATGTTCATGACTATATTTTGGTATGCACTGACAATTCTGAGTGGCAAAGTTGTAAAAGAGTTATTATGGCTTGTTTGTCTATGTAATGATGTATAATGAACATGATATATTTTTAAAGTATTTAATTATATATTTTATATTATTTTATCATATGGTCATA
This sequence comes from Torreya grandis, assembly GCA_037957365.1. NCBI lineage: Eukaryota > Viridiplantae > Streptophyta > Pinopsida > Cupressales > Taxaceae > Torreya > Torreya grandis. The sequence continues at coordinate 1,616,841 of JARHVA010000675.1, read as the reverse complement.
TGGAAAGTTTACTATTAGCTTCAATTCTATGAAACATATTTTCTGTGTAAGAAGACCTAAAAGGCAAGAAGACCTAATTGATAGGTTCAAGGTGTGAAATGGAGTTATAGGTAGTAAAGACCAAAGGTGAGATTATAATTTGTCTATTAAATTTATATTTGAATTTTTTGAATCATTTTTGGAATCTAAATTTGGGCTAAGGATTTCAAGGGTGATGTGTGCCTTGAAGGAGGGTTAATTCCATTAGGTCTTTATTAGGCCTAATTGAGTTTTAGCCTTTATAGGTTATAACCAGCATATGGAGTGTCTAGTTATCATATGTAAAATATTTATGGACATATTTTAAGTGTGATACAAGTGTTTTAATGGTCTTGTCTGACTAATATGGGTTATATGAAGTGTGTAGTATAAAGGCAAGGCCTAATTTGCCTATTTAGACTAGTTGTGTGTGAGACAAGTTAAGAAAAGAAAAAATACAAATTAAGGAGTATATGTAGGTCATTTAGTACCATATAATTTTGAATAAGATAATTCATGAATATCTGATCAAGTTTATTCTATTGGACACACAAATCATTGGACCTAATGAGCTTAGAAGAGGCATATTGAGTAAGTGAGCCCTAGAGGTTGTTTGAGTGAGAGTGAAGGGGAAAAAGTGAAAACAAAGGAGATAATCATCAAATCAAGAGTTAAAAATAGTTTTTTAATAATATCATATTTTCAAGTTAGATTATTTGGTGCTTGGTTTCCTAGGGGGTTGAAACCTCATTACAAGTTTGAGCTTGCAAAAGACTAGTTGGGTGGGTACTCAACTAGGTAGGGATTAGTGCTCCTTGTGAAGTGGATGCTTCACTAAATGTTTAATATTTTAATTATAGGATAGTATTATATGTGAATTTTTAGTGGGTTTTATCTCCAAATAGGGTTTCCCACATAATCTCTTTTGTTATCTTATGATGTACTTGTGTGATTATTTGCTTATGCATTGATCTCTTATGTATGCTTCATGGAATGGTGTTTTGAATTGAATATGCATTGTTATGAAATTTATTCACATCCCTTACCTATTATTATCTACTTCCAAAAATTAAAAAATATACAATTCCAATAAATAATAAGAGAATAAAAATAGAGGCCACCAAAAAAGGCACTCTATATCATGAACAATGATACACAACTACCAGTCTCGATAACCACTAGAAGTGGTTAAAATATAGGGAAATGTAAGGAATTATCCATTGAATCTAATACATAATTATACATATATGTGGAAGGTAATAAACTTGATATCTATGAACATGATCACAATGTAGATAAAACTAAGAGACTAATAACAAAAAAATAAGAAAATGATCATCCTAAATTGACATATTTTGATGAATATGAGGTTGGGAACCCTAAAAAAATAAGATTAATAAATAAAAAATACCTACTAACTAAGCTCACTTAGTTATATAAATATTTTAAAAATCAAGAGAGAGAACATCAAGAGCAAAGAATACAAAAAAATTAGAATAAAAATACCAAGAATATATTTAGAAAAAAGTAGAAATGGAAAAACCTACCATTTTATTAAATTTCAAAATAAATGGTCAAGGAATAAATAAATTATTATTAGACCTTGGAATAGATATAAAAGTGATATCATGAAACACATGGGATATAATGGGGAAACCATAGTTTCATGCAATGACATATGATATTTCCATGGCTAATGGTACTCTACACTCACCAATTGGGACTTTACAAAATGTTGAAGTTGATTTTATGGGGATAAATAGGAATATATATTTTGAGGTACTTAATATGCATGATATTAGTTATCCAATGTTTTTTAACCTATAATGGCTTGTAGATTGTAATGCATATTTATATTCCAAAGAGGAAGAAGTTACATTTGAAAGAAAATGCTTAGTAGTCCATTTTATGTTAGAAGTAGGAATGGAAGTGGCATGGTCAAAATAACTATGTCTAGAAGATGAGGATAGTTATTTTGATGTCCTCGGTAACATGTATACTCTCAATAAAATTATAAAAATATAAGATGATCTAGAACCTAATGGTGAGTGGGAATTGATTGTAAAATAAGAAGGAAAGACATCTTCAGGGAATGAAATTGAGGCCTTCATGTATTATGATCTATAATACACAATGTGAAAGGTATGTTGCATAATAAAAACACCATATAAAGGTAAAATCACCACCACATTATAAAATATAGTACTGAAGATAAAAGGAGATGACTACATAGAATGAGATTCACATGAAAAACTACCTATGTTTTGTTGTTGTTTACACAACATGCCCCATTTTTAGTCTAAAAATGGGGACCCTCTTTTTTCTTTGGATTCTAATATTATACTTCAAGGAGTCCATTGTGGTTGCTTCTTTAAATATACCTTCTCATGAATCCATTCTATTAGATGTGAATATTTTAAATTTGAATATGATTAATCACTTTAACTAAGTCCAAATAATCAAATTTCCATCATATTAAGTACTTAGTCTAATTCACATCTTGGGTTACTTTAATTCAAATATCTGAATTTATATAATTATAATAAGTCTTAGTATATTTATTTACTTGTGTTTTGAAACACATTCTATAGCTTCCTTTTAGTCTATTTTACCTTAGTTTTATGTAAATTATCTAACTATTTAAAAAATAAGTCATTTTTCCTTAACAATTTTAGTTCATTTTGGCTTCAATTTGATCTACATTGGCTATAATTTTCCTCTAGTTAATATTTTTACTTAGTCGATTTCATTAAAATGGACATAAGTTGATTTAAAATGGCTTTATTTTTATAATTTTCATGTTTCTTTGTTATATTTCAAAAGACCTATCCATATGCTTTTAAATTCATAGTCATTTGCTTTTCAAATCAAAGATTTTTGACTTGGATTCTTTTCATTTTGACCAAATGTGCTTAAATCAATCCCAAATATTTTTTTATTCCACATGGTGATTTTTTGAATCTCATAGTGGTACAAATCCATCCAAGAAGTCTTTTATGACTTAGTCGATTTCACACTTTTTCTCAGAGCCATGTGTCACTTTTCTACTTAGTGAGACTTAGCTAATCTTATAAAAGGTTACTCAATGCCATGCATTGATCTCCTGGTGGTCCTAGATGTAGTTGATAGTCTTGTAAAGACTTATTCAATTTTATATGAAGGTTTATTTATGGGGAAATGACATCATTAATGTTCTAACATGGTAAGTCAGTGGGATGATACCACATGGCATAATATAGCTACTCTATTATCTTATATATGTCTATACTAGTGCAATACCTATGGGCTAGGGGTTAAAAATAATAATTCCAAATGGCATCATCTCATTACTATACTATCCCATATATGTTCATATAAAGCACAAAGTCTCTAGCTAAGTAAGTGAGTAGAATGATGATGTATGGTAAAATTGTGCTTCTTTGCAGTCCCATGGTGGTTCATGTAAGCCCATCAATAATGTCAGAACCCCAAGAAGTGGGTGATCAAGATGGCACCATGTAGTTAAATCCTAATGCTTTACAACCCCATGGCAGTCCCTACAATATTTTTTAGTTTGTTAGAGCCTAGACAAGAAATATTTTAATGCATGGTGAAATCTCACCTCATATATGAAATAATAGTCAAAATGCACTTAAAGCTTCAACTGAGCAATGGAGGAGCGAAAAGAAGCTACATGGAAGGAAACTTGTTAGAACTAAGGACATGACTATGTAGACAATAAAGCATGAGTCTAAATTTTATGTCCTATTTGGCCATCAAAACCATCAAAAGGCCCAAGAGAGTGAAAAAATGCCATGTAGCCATGAAGAGAGTGAAAAAATACCATGTAGCCATGAAAATATTGAGAGTGAATGGTAAAGATAAATCCTAGCAACACAGATGGGTTACCAAGTGGAAAAATAGGACCTAAAAGTAAAACCAATCATGTAGTGAAAGAAAAGAATGAACAAACTACATGGAAGTGACCCATTAGAGTAAAGGACATGGTGGTGATGCAACCACCAAGTAATTAGCCTAAATTTGATTGCCCATTTGGCCATAAAAACTATCAAAAGCTAAGAATCAACTATGTGTTCAATTTAATTCAGGGAATCAATTCTAACATGGTCCTTGATATTTTTATGATGCAATGGTGTAGAATTCACCCATAATGGACCTTAAGTGGGCATGTCATGTTGATTATTATTATAACTGCCCCATTGGTGGGTGAATTCAAATTTGAATTTGAATTTACATTTGAATTTGATTGAGTTCAAAATCCTCAGGCATGCATGCCTATATAAGATTGATTCTTCAAAGTAATAATGGTTGGTATTTTTTAGGACTAAGAAGATTATGCTTAGGTTGTTCATTTTAGGATTAGAGGAGACTATGCTTGGTCGCCTCTATGTGGATTATGAAAGGAGATAGAACTAGATATTTTCTTAATTTATTAGGATAATTTCTTCCCTTTCTCATTTTAGATTATAGTTACATAGTTTTTTTTTGAGTATTTGATGATTGCATGGGTTTCTTAGTATTCTTAATAAAAAAATTTGATAGCTAGAATATTTGTCAAGTCTAAGTGGTCATTATCTACACATTTTTATGGTAGTGATGCCCTTATTTATTATAGTCACTCTCTCCCAAACTCTTTCACTATAATTAGTTGGAGTTTTGCTAACTTTGGATCAATTGAAGATAAGTTTAAATAAGGATTTATTCAATCAGATAACTTAGAGTTCAATTGTGTTTATAACAAAAATCTTTACCTCTCTAACTCTAATCATTTACTTTTTATTTATAATCATTTTAATTTGGGTCATTTAACTATTTATGGTTATTGATTTTAATCCCTAGGTTGTTAAAGGGTCTAAATATAGTAAATCAGGGTAGAAATATGCAATAAATAAAACTAATGATTTGTAATAAAATTGACCTAGGTTAACCATTATAAAAATAGAAATAAATAATCTAAATAGGTAATTAACTAGAAACATATTTATATGGTGAAATAGAGGCTAAAAACTATAACAAAAGCTGATCAAGGTGTCTTAAACAAGATCTAGGTTTTAGAATCCTTCTTAGATAGTATCACCCTAATTGAAAAGTAGTACCAAATGGTGCTTGTATCATCATTTGCCACTAATGTATTATTTATAAATGATTTATAAGTTTTTTATATCATGTCATATTCTAATTTTGGTCCAAATTTTAAGTCTATGGGATCAATACTTTTTCCTATATCTCTATTTTCCAGTAAAAACCCTAGGTTTTCATGTTTGTGAGTGAACACCATGAGAAAAAGGGGTTAGTCAGTCTGATGTGTTGGATATGATATTCACACCCCATATGTGGGAATGTTACATACATACCACTACTTTGAGGAGGGATCAATCCTGATGTAGTTCTCACACCTAATTATTTGGTGTAAGTGCAAGTGAATACTATAATGAAAGCTAGTTTGAGTGCCTTGAAAGTTTTTGAGATTATAAATTTGAGTAATCTAATATTAGGAGTTATATATGGTTGTATGTATAATTAAGGTAGCATAAGGATTGATAACCTTGATTGTGAATAACTTTTCTAAGTTTTTTTATGTAATTTGTTTCTTATTTCCATCTAGTGGATAAAAAGCTAAAAGTAATGTATATATATTATTCTAATGCTTGTGTAGTTCTTAAAAGAAGATTGGGTCAACCCTAGGGGGTTACTCATTTGAAAATATATTCATTTATAGTAAAAGGATGGAAAAGGTCAATATAACCATGGGGCATTACTATCCAAATTATGGTGTTAGTGTCTAAGTGGCAAAACCTAAGGCATAAGGGCTAGGATGTCAAAGTGAGTGTTTAGGACTAATTTATGGATGTTTAAGGACATGTGTGGCTCACACGAAGGCTAGTTAAGTGTCTAAATAGGCCCTAAGATAGGTCTAGGGATAAGGGAGGGATGGGTGGTTTCAAGTAACACTCTTAGAATTCAAGTATCATTTTTATGTGATTACATTTGCACCCCCCATTATTCTATAAATAAAACAAATCAAAATTACTATGATAAATAAAAATGAAGCATACATGGACTTACCTAAGAGGAAAATCCCATGAAATTATATCTAAGTATGTGAAGCATGATCCAATGCATGTCCTAAAAAGGAAATGTGCATAGATCAATACTTAATTAAGAGAATTAAAAAGCAAAAGATAAAACTAAGTAAATAGATAAGAGAGAGGAAATAAATGAATACACCTCACTATGTATGTGAACCAATACATAAACCTAGTGAAAACATATGTGTGTGCATGTATAAAATGATTAATTAGTGAATAACATGGATTGATATGATGTCTTGCTTAATCCCCATGTGTGGGTGACTCAATAACTCACTCCATTTTTGAATTCATCATTTACAACCCCTACTTGGTGGATCATTACTTGTGAATAACTTGGATTGGACTAATGGTATGTCTAACCCTATCATGTAGGTGGATCAATAAATCAATTAGATTATGAATCCATCATTAAATACCCATGTGTATTAGATGCATCTAAAACTGAAATTATGTGATGTAATTGAAGATGTTTAATTATGTATATCGGTTCTATGGCCAATTGAGAATATTAGGCATCTCTAGGCCACTCGAGAATGCCAACCACTATAGATGGATTAAGTCATGAATATGGTGTGTAACCTATAACATGGTGTTTTATGTGTATAATTTATAGAATTAAATGGAGTTTGTCATTCCATATAATCAACTAGTTGTAAGTGAGCATATAGAAACAATGTGCCATGTACCTACCCCCAAATCTAATATTTAATCATATGGATTTTGGATTGAGTTGTAATAATCAATATATGAGAATTTTAACTAAAATGGGAATGATAATGTTATGCATGATGCCCCAAATTTGAGAAAACTTGCATGAATCTAAGATAAATTGATAATCTATAACCAAAGCTATGCAAACTTAGACTATACATATTATATTTTTCTAGGCAATCTAGGATTTATTTAAATTGAGGCTACTAGATAGTAGTGTCATGTGGCTTTCACATCCTAATTTGTATACTAATGTCTAATTATTTTTATTTTTTTGCAATGAAAAATGATCTTTGTGTCACTTTTTCCCATTATGTTTTCCTGAAACTGATTTCTATGCAACTAAAACTTATCTCTATGTCACTATTTCCCACTATGTTTTACAAAAACTAATTTATATATTCTATGTTTGTGTTCTAAAAAATATATTTAGTGCATTAAAATACCCTGATCTCTATGAAAAACCCTTATCAATTCTCCTTATTTTGAGGGGAGTTATTGAACATGTGCAAAAATTGACCTTAAAAGAAGAAGCTCTACAAAATGTGTGTTAGTTAAAGCATATATGATATCTACATAATAAACCAATATAATGCGCATACATAACATCATAATTTAATATAATATAAGCATAAGTTTTTAGTGTATTATGTATGTTAGATATAACATTCACAAGGCTATCAAGATACAACAATGTATATGAACAATAAATCTGAGTAATAACTGAGTGGCTACCTAGGGGGATGGGGAATGATGTCCCTCATGGAACCAAAGTAGAAAGGGGAAATGCATGAAGTACCTCATGTAATATAAAATTGAAGAGTTAAAAAATTAAGATACAAGTGTTATGGTCATGATGCATACATGAAAACATACGCATAACACACCTGATGCACATAAATTAGGCAAAGGATCCAAAATACAAGGTACATGGGCATATGCCACTAAATATGATAAATAAATATATACAAGGACATGTTCAAATGTACCATTTGTAAACAATAAAAAGTTTTTCTTAGATCCACATGAAGGGACATGGTCAAATGTCCACATATACAATTAATAAGGCACACACAAGGACATGGGCACATGTCCAAAGCATGCATATAATGAAAATAAGTGGCATAAATCCATATAACAATGGTATATTCAAATTCCCTAGAATATAATAAGTATAGAGGCACAATAAAGTCTAAACTAGGAAAGCTAGAAATGAAAGTATGTATGAATATGTGCTACAAATTTGTATAAGATCAAAGATATACATAAGGTGAGTCTAAAGTAATAGTAGTCAGTAACATATTTGAGTAGGTGTACAATGATTAATATGAAGATATAACAATGTTAAATATATTATGTATATTATATAAAGATGTAAATTGAAAATTTAAATTATGTATAAGATCCCTAAATGGGTGAATGTATCAAATGAATAACCTATGCATCTATGCATATGCTTCAATGGGTAAATAGTAGTAATGGTGGATCTGTGTAGTGGACATGGGTCCTATAAGTATTTATGAACACTCGACAAGAATAAGTGAAGTATGTATGTATGATAAACACTAACTATACTAATATATCTATCATATGTAATGTCTGGAAAATATAAGAAGTGTAAACATGACAATGCCTATAATATATAATTTTGTATTTTTTGAGTAAATATTTAACTATTTTTGTGTTTTGACATATTATACTTTTTTGTATTTTATGGATATAATCTATGTACAAACAACATGAAAATTTAACTATATACAAGGATCAATAAATAAGGAAACTATGTTCAATTAGGGAGAAACATATTAATCAATAAGTCTCACAAGAGACTCACTATCAAGGTGTCTTGTGTCAAATTAAGTAACTATAATCATGCATGTTATGTGAAAAGGTATTTATGGTCTAGGGACAAAATTTAATAATTTATTTGTATCTAGCATTGCCTATGGAGTAGGGTTAGGAATATGTTAAGATGACTAGATTTTCATATGAATTGTATTATGAATCTATGAATTTTAATAGATTGGCCTATGGGCTATAACAGGCACTATATGAACCTAGATGGCATGGTGAACAAGTGACCATATTGCTCATGCTATGCAGGTGTATAAATGGCCTTTGTAACTAATACTTATTATCATGTCTAATTTTAAATAGATTTTATACTTTGTATAAAATATCTTAATCAGTTGTCATGTTGAAACTATTTTATGGTTTGCATCATGTCTTACAAATATCATAATCAGTTGCCATGAAACTATGTTCTATTGTGCATAATGTCTTGAAAATATATTACATGGTTATCATGTTGACACTATGTTTTGTTTTACATCATGTCTTGTAAATATATTAATTATATTTTGAACTAAAATTATGCTCTGTTGTGCATCATGTCTTAAAAATGTCTTAATTTGTTATTGAACTGGAACTATGCTCTATTATGCATCACATCTTACAAATATCTTAATTGTTTGTTTAAATGAAATTATGCTATGATATATATGATTATTAAAAAATATCTTAATTCATTGTATAATTAAAACTATGTTTTAATCTCTATTATTGTTTCAAAATATCTTAATCAATGCTCAAATTGAAACTATGTTCTAATCTTTATGAACTAGTTGCCATCTTTGTTAAATCTACAGTGCATGAGATCTCACATAATTAGGTGTCATAAAAACCATGTGGATTGTAATATGAGTAACTAATGGTTCCTTAGAAGTAAAATCTTGGGATAACTCACTCATATCAAAGTTTGATCTAGAAGAGAGTGGAGAAGGAGATTTTGATGCCCCCTATGTAAATGTTATAATGCCTCTATCGACATACTAGTAAATATGATCTTAGAGTGTATAACAGCTGTTGTTTAAATGTCCATTTATCTAATGAAAATTATAATATGGTTTATTATATATCATGTAAAATTAGTGTGTTGGATGGTGATGAGTATAAGGAAGAGTGATCATCCCCTTGTATAGTAATGTGGATAATATGTCATGAGGTCCATCTCTATCTAAAAAATGTATGGCCCCACTATTGGTGTCTTGTGCTCTATCCACTATAAGAGATCCTCTTTAAAGTGGGTTTTTAGCTTTATTGAGTATTTTTATTAGTTTTTACTATTATAATTTTTCCTTAATTATAGGTGGATTAGGTACTTTTACCATATTAGATGACTCTAACTCCAGGAAACATACATCTAAATATGCCTCTAAATGTGTAGTAACTATTCCAAATTCTTCTTCTAATGCCATAGTTATGTTACATAGATGCCAAAATGATTTGGATGTCTGATATAATAATTTATCCTTAAGAGTAAAAATGAGGCCTCTAGTAAATATGTATTGTACCTCTAAATCTATTAATTGGTAAATCAATTGATTCATACATGAATTGAATCTTAGAATATACCTAGTTACTAGTTTTATCTCACCCTAGAGTAGTGAAGGCAACCTCTCATATGTTACTTGATGTCCCTTATCCTATATATAGTTCCTTAAAAATATTACTTTTAACTCATCATATGTGTTTAGTGAAACACTAGGGAATGCATGATAAACCAATTTAATGCCTCACCTTCTAGAGGCTTTGGAAATAAATGTAGTAGATTCAAAATGCCAATGAGATGTACCATGGCTTTCTTATAAGCTTGAAGGTTAAAGTATGGGTCTCCATGCCCATTAAATTTTGGTAACACTGGTATCTAAACGCTGGGTGGTAACTTTGTAGTGAAGATTATGTACATAATAGGATTTTTAGGGATGGCATTAGAATCAACCCAAGAGTGGTATGCTTTACTTTCCAATTTGAAATGGTGTACTTGTTGTTTTAAATCACCCACAACATGCATCAAGGATATTACTTCTTGTGAAGGTATATAATAATCATTGAGGGATTCACTTAACTCTTGAATTTTTTTATCAATCTTAACCATTGGTATACTGCCTCATGGACCTTTTTTAGGGAGGATTGGTTTGTTCTTTGTAACCTTTATAGGAGTGATAGCTTAGACCTAGTGACAGGGAAATGTATTATTACCGACATGGAGTTTTGTTTAGGAATGGGTTATAATTTAGTAAATGAGGTTGAGGGATATTCATTGGTATCTCTTATTTCATTAATTCGTAAAGAAGTATTCCATGCGAATAGACTAGAAGATACATTATTATCATTTGAATGTAAGTTATATAAACTATGAACATAATAATAAGTTCATGTGTGTTTTTTATCATTTAAACTAGAATTAGTTTTAACATTATAAATAGGTGAAGTAGGGAGAGAACTATAAGGTTTAGACTCAATGTCTTCTTCACCAAAATTATAGTAATCATCATTATTCTATGGTTAATCAAAATTAGAGTTTAATGGACTTGTAGAAGTAAGAGTACAAGAAGTATCATTTGCATGCTCACTAAGAGAGAGAGTAGGAGAAAATTATAAATTTTTAATACTATGAAATATATCATCATGTGTAGGTGTAATGAAATAAATGTCTTCACTAGTTATGAGTGGAATGCATGCATGATCATTATTTTCAATCTTGGAGTCAAGGGTAGAATAAGTAACAATCATGTTTTCATTTGGCACATTATGACATGTAAGATAAGATTTAGCGATATTTAAATTATATACATTTTTCATAGAATTATTATATTGAGCTTGAAATGTAAAAGAATGTGATAACAAAATATCATCCACTTTAGTTCGTGCATTGGTAAAAGGTAAAATATCATTTGTACATTATTTTTCAAATTGAACTAAGGATGGTAAAGAATGTGCATTTTTATTTTCTATTATAGGAACATCATGTATAATTTTACTTGAGATATGCAATGGTAAATTGATTTTATTGTTCTTGTATTGATTTAATTTGAATAAATATTTAGTAAAAGTGGTTGAAAAGCTAAGATCATATTGAAATAAAACACTACCAAAAAGGGGTTATTTTGGCCTTATATTTTTAGTTTGATTTTGATAAGTATGAGAAGAGAGAGGAGAAAGAGAGGAAGATGCATCTCATACATCCTCATAAATACTTTCATGGTGATGCTCATAATAGTCATCATATCCATCAATACAACAACAACAACAACAATAATAATAATAGTAATAATAATAATAATAATAATAATAATCATCATCATCATCATTATAAATTAAATCATGCTCATTATCATGTGATAGTATCAAATCTTTAAAATTTCTACATTCATTTGTATAATTATGTGAAAATTTAAAAAATTGATTAAATAGGTGAGGGGCAATAGGCTTCTTGGATGTCATTTTAAACTTGTTGAAGAAGATAATGTAAATAATGAATACCAAGCACACAATAGGTATAATATAATCTAATAGGTATATGTGAAAATATGGAAAATATTCAACCCAATGTATATAAAAAAATTAGAATTTTATTTGAAACCCTAAAAGCTAGTGTTTGGATGTAGATGAACCTAATATATAGATCTAGGGTTTTGAAGGGTGTATTGGAAAAAATTAAATTGTATTAAACTAATGAAACCCTAATAGAGGAATAATTTGGATTAGTTAGGTTGTTCAAAACATAGGAAAAATCAAAAAAATTTAAACCTTAATTTATTAAAAAAAAAAGAGAATGAAAACCTTAGGGTGGAAATAAGGTTTTAAAGAAGTATTTGAAGTTAGGTTCACCAAATGATTTAAAAATTTAGGGTTATTGAGTTTAAGCCTTAGATTGAGGGTCCAAGTATAGTAAATCAAGGTAAAGATATGTAATAAATACAACCACTAATTTGTAATATAATTGGCCTATTTTGACCTTTCTAAAAATAGTAATAAATAATGTAAATAAGTACCTATATAGAACTAAGATATATGATATAAAGTTTTAAAATACCACAAAATTTGATTAGGGTGTCATAAAAAAGATTCAGGTGTCAGAATCCTTCTTGGACAGTAGTGTCATATGGCACTAGTATCCTTAGTTGGCATTAATGTCCTATATAAAAGATTTTTAGGTTTTATAGATAAGGTGTTATTCCATCTCTATTCCAAATTTTAGGCCTTTTTAATCAATAATTTTTCCTATATATCTATTTTACTCAAAAAACCTAGGTTTTCATGTTTGTAATGGTTTGAATAAACACCATGAGAAAAAGAAGTCAGTGGGTCTACTTTTTTTTATGTGTGATCCAAACCCATATTTGGGCATGTTGCCTACATACCAATACTTTGATAATGGATCAAGCTTGATATATTTCTCTCATCGAAGTGTTTGGTACAAGTGCAAGTGAATGTTAGAATGAATGCCACTTTGAGTGCTTTTAATGTTCTTGAGACTAGAAATATGAGTAATCTAAGCTTATAAATGTTATATATGGTTTTATATAAGAGTAGGGAAGAATAGGGATTGATAACCTTGATTTTGCACAACTTGTTATGATTTTTTTATGTAATTTTCATCTAATTTATACTTAGTGGATAAATGGATAAAAGGCATGTATATATATTATTCTAGTGCTTGTGAGAGTCTTAGAAGAGGTATAGGCTGACCCTAGGGGGTTTCTCATTTAAAAATATATATGTTTGTATAAAAAGGAGAGAAAAGAACAATAGTGGAAAAATTGGGACACTAACACCATGGGGCACTACTGTTCAAATTATGGTGGTAGTGTCCAAGTGGTAGAACTTGAGGGACTAAGGGCTAAGATGTCAAAGCAAGGATCTAGAACTACTTTAGGTATGGTTAGGGACACATTTGGACTAAAATAAGGATGTATAAGTTTCTAATTAGTCCCTAATATAGGTTTATGGCTAAGCTAGGGATGGGTGGTCTCAAGTAACACTCTTATCAGTCAAGTGTCATTATTAGGTGATTACACTTGAGATATAACAATTTGAATTCAATTGTCTATCTTGGTTGATTCTATAATTATATATAAAAATCTTATCATTGTTATTGAATTTTTTTATTATTGTACATGATAAACTAATGACATAAGTCAACTTATGAAAGGAGATAAATCTTGGAAGCATGACCTCTATTATCTATTTTTGTTTATGCACTATCAAATCAATGCAATAAATGTCTCTTTAAATCAATTATTTATTCATATTTAGATCATTTTATTGTTTCATTAGGTATAAAATATTATCCTTTAATGCATATTAAATAACATGAAATATATACCAAATACCCTTAATATGGTATGGTCACAATGAGTCGACTGGGTTACCTTGTATACCAAGACCTAGTAATTGAGACCTTATGGATATTTTATCACACAAATATAATTTTAAGAGAATAAGGGATTAACAAACCCTACCTAATTTGGCATGTCAAAAAACCCCACAATATATTTGAGATAAAAATATTGCCTAGATTAGTGTATTTTAGACTTACCCTTGATTACAAACTTTTTATCCTCTCTTTTACACATCTCCTAGTCTATTACATACTTAAAATGCATCAAAATATATTGGTGATATAAATAAGGCCTAAATGGTGTATTTAAGACCTCTCTTTTATCTATAATATCTTAGCCTAGTTTTTAAGGTTCTTAGACTAGAAATTTTTTTATTTGAGTCTTCTAATGTCTTTATTTTGGCTAGGAAGACCTAGTTGTCTTATGGACATTTAAATACTTTATCATGAACTTCCAAAGAAACCCCAAAAGTTTTTTTCAAATGATATCTATGTTGGGAGTTTTTTTAGAGAAACCCTTATCAAAAAATAGTTTCAACATGAGGATGTGTCATGTCACCTATTCCCCTTTTTGATGGATCAAATTGATTATTCTTGTTACCTTGATCTATCATAAGGGTGAATCACAACATGGTCCATATTTTAGAAACTATTATTTAACCATTTAAGTATGCCCATTGACCCTTGTGTCTTATTTTACTAATTTTCCATAGTCCTTAAAGGGCCTAATGAGTCAACTCATGTATTCATCCATCGATTCCATCAACTATAACTAGGCAGAGGGATACTTTCTTTAAAATAGAGGTTAAAACAATCAATTTATATCTCCAAACCTTGGATCATCTAACTAAAAGGTTTATTAAGATGAAACTCTTTACTCTCACCTCATTAGCATTAGTCTACCAAGAGGCTATTGATGTAGACAAACTAATGACTCAAGTTATTTCTACCCAAAAGCCTTTAGGTAAAATGATTACAAGTCAACCCATGGACTAATATGCACCTTAAAATGAAGTTTTTACCCAAGTATTTATCTATCCAAACCTTCTAGTGATAAATGAGAGTCTTAATTATTTAATGCACATGAATTACTTAATTCTATGTATAATTAGTAGCTTATTTTTTAAAATTTTAGTGATTCTGTATCTTTATGTGTTACTAATCAAGTACTATTTTTTTAAAGAGAAAATTAGGAGGCAATGCATAATCTAGGATATGAAGCTACATATCCTAGTTCCCCATCCAAAGTCTATGAATCTAGATGCACTATTGATGCAGAGTTAATCATGCACATTTAGGACATCTCATATTACAAGTGTGATCCATTTTTTGAAGGATACAATAGTAATGATGATGACTTTGAAGATGAAGAATCAACAATTATAAAAGGCATCCTGATGGCTGAAAATCAAATTGATAAGAAGTCATCCACACAAAATGAATAAATGGACATCTCTTATGATAAGCTATAAGAATAATTAGAGGAATTGTAACTCTTAGATAAATAAGATGCATATTATACACCTGGTACATTCTTTCCCTCTACCATTATTCTTCTATTTAATGGACTGATCCAAGATGGTTAACATATTTGTGGTGGTAATGAGACTTTTCCTACATCATCAACAAGGAACAAGGTAGAAATAAACAAAGAAGAAAGAGGATATCAATTTTAGGAGATTGATCTATAAGAATTAAAAATTGATGATCCCTCTCTTTAGTTTATCCTCACCTCCAAAGCAATTGAAAGTACTATAAATTTTCTCTTACTAGTAGAGACAATCAAAGTATGAAGTTAGGAACATAGTGGCCTACAAAATCATACCAATTGAGGTTCAAGATGAGAATGACCTTATTCTTCCCAATTTTCCACATAATTTATCCATTGATGACAAATTTAGAAGGTATTTGATATGGTAAGAATGTAAAATAATCCCATGCCTTATAAATGCCTAAGATAATGATGAGGATGCTACATAGGCATCTGCTTGTATAAAAAATCATCCACCAATTGACTCATTTATTGGTTTCCATAAAGGAAATATAAATTTTAGGCTAGATCTTCCAATAAATTGGGTATGTGTGAAATATCATTCATATCCTTCACTTTTATACAATCTATGGGTTGAGGTATTTTCTAAACCCTATCCCTCATGCTTTTTGCAATCTAGATGCAAACATAATATAGAATTATGCACTCCTAGTTTGTTTAAATTACATGAACTAAAATGGATAAATATTTATGGGATAGTGTCTTCCATCATAGAGGATAATAAATATTGAAGTATATATTTCATTTTCCCTTATTAAAATCTTGAAGAATTAGATGTTTGACTAGTTCAAACATGCACTTGCTTGAAAATTTCTTGTGATTACTTTTTCTTTGTCCTTCTCTTTTCCTTTCTATTTTTATTTCTTTCTTATACCTTACCTTTAGGTTAGGTTTTATTTGGTTTATTTATTTATTTTCATTGTTGACTTTGTCCCAACTATTTATTTCCTTATGGTCTCTTGCTAATCAAAGAAATGAAATGAAGGGTTTTTGAAAGAGTAACATAGGTGGCACTCAAATAACCTAATTGTATTTTTTATTAAATATTATATATGAAATTATTGTGATTGCATGGTTCATTTCATGAATTTTAAATTTCAATAATTTTTAATAGAACCTATGGATTTAGATCAACTATTTTCTTGTTTAAAGCCATCTAATCCACTTAATGAAATATCTTAATAAAATGCAACATTGCTTCAATTTTGATTTGTCTTAAGTTGTCATGAACTTTATGGTTTATTTTTACACATGGATTGGTCCCCAACCCTATATGGATGAATTGAAAAATATCCTTTCAAAATAATTGAGATAAAATTTAAAATCTAAAATTCTCCTTGAAAGAGTGATCTTGGCAACCTCCACCATAGGCTTTTCATCATGGTTGACAATAGAGAAAGGCCTTTAGAAGGGAACAACATTATATTTATTGGGGATATAAATGTCTAGTTGGTAGTAGATCAATTCCCACACCACTTCCCCCCAAGATAAACTAAATAATATTTCCCTTTAGCAATTCTAACCTTATTTAAATCTGAATTACTATATGTGAATGTAAATAGAAATAATTAATAACTTGATCACACACTTGGATGGTATTTAGATGAATTATTTGCTAGTATATCAATTATTACTATTAACTTCAATGCCTTTGAATTCTATATTTTTTTGAGTAATTATTGTAGCTAATGCTTTTTGTTCTTATGAAATCATAGATTTTAGATTCTCAAAATACTCAAAAGTATTTCCCAATAGGAATTGACATTTATTGTTTCTTGTAAAACATGCCCTATTTTTGCTTTGGATTATGATCTTATACTACAAGGAGTCCATTATGGTTACTTTTTTAAATCTACCTTCTCATGAGTCCATTCTTTTAGATGTGAATATTTGAAATTTGAATATATTTCAAAATTTTAACTAAATTTTAAATAATCAAATGCTCATCATAAGTAATTGGTATAATTCACGTTTTGGGATAATTTAATTTAAATATCTAAATTTGATAATTCTACTAAGTCTTAGTCTATTTGTTTTCTTGTGTTTCAAAACACATTTTACAACTTCCTTTTAGTCTACTTCACCTTAAATTTATGTAAATTATCTAGCTATTGTAGAGTTTTCTAATACTTTTCCTTAGCAATTTTAGTTTGTTTTGGATTTGATTCGATCTAAATCAGCTATAAGTTTCCTTTGGTTCATCATTTTCCTTAGTCAATTTCATTAAAATGGATAAAAGTCACTTGAAAATGGATTTCCTTCACTAGGTTTTTGTGCCTCTTTCTTATATTTCAAAACACTGAACCATTTAATTTTAAATTCTTAGTCATTTAATTTTCAAATCAAAGATTATTGATTTGAATTATTTTCCTTTTTCTCATAGGTGTTTAAATCAATCTCAACTCTTTTATTATTCCATATGGTGACTTTTCACAATTCTTGATGGCCCAAATCCATCCAAAAAGTCTTTTGGGGCTTTGGTTAATTTCACATTTTTACTTGTAGCCACATGTCACATTTCCACTCAAAATGATTTAGTTAATTTTATAAAATGTTACCCAACACCACATGTTAATCTCTCAGTAGTCCCAAACATGTTGGAGAATCTTTAAATGACTTAGTCAATTTTATATTAAGGTTGTCTGATGGGGTAATGATGTCAATGATGTTCTAGGCTGGTAGGTTAGTAGGATGATGCCACATGGCATAATCCAATTTATCTACTATCCTATATATGTTTTTACTAGTATAATGTCTCTAGATTATTAGGTTAGTAAGATGATGCCACATGTCATCATCTTTCTACTCTATTATCCCAAAGATTTTTTTACAGAGTGTAGAGCATTTGAGCAAGTGAGTGGGATGACACCACATGGAAAAATCCTATTGTTATGTATCCCTATGGTAGTTCATGTAGGGATAGCAATGATGTCAAAGCATAAATAAGTAGGTGAGTGATATGACACCATGTGGTGAAATATTGATGCTTTGTATACCCATAGTGGTCTATGCAAGCTTCATAATTTTCTAGAGCCTGAGTAAGCAAGATTGTGATACATGGTGAACTTTCACCTCACAACTAAAATAATAGTCAACATACACATAAATATTTAATCAAAAAATGGATAATTGAGGAGAGGACAAGTGGTAGGAAACCCATCAAAATTAAGGACATGTTGGTTGTGCAACCAACAAATCATGAGTCTAAACTTGATGGCCCATCTAGCCATCAAAACTGTCAAAAGGATTGAAAGAATGAGAAAAGACCATGTAACCATGAAAATGACGAGAGAAAATGGAAAATATAAATCATATTGAAGTATATGGGCTACCAAGTGGAAAAATGGGACCCATAAAAGTAAAACTAATCATGCAACAAAGGAAAAGAATAAACAAGCCATATGACAGTGACCCATTAGATAAAATGACATAGTGGTGATGTAGCAACCAAGTCATTAGCCTAATTTTGATGACCCATTTGGTATTAAAAATTGTCAAAAGCCAAGAAATACCTATGTGTTTAATTTGATTTATAGAATCAATTCTAGCATGGTCCCTAATATTTTCATGATGCAATAGAGTGAGATTCACCCACAATGGACCTTAAGTGGGAATACCACATTGATGATTATTGTAACTACCACATTTGTGGGTAAATTTAAATTTAAATTTCAATTCGATTGAGTATGAAGTCCTCAAGTATGTGTACTTATATAAGATTGATTCTTTAAAGTAATAAGGGCTAGTTTTTCTAGGACTAAGAGGATAATGCTTAGACTATTATTTTTAGGATTAGAGGAGACTATGCCTAGCTAGATCTGTGTGGATTGTGAAAAGAGATAGATAGAAATAAACATATTATTTCTTTATTAGGATAATTTCTTTTGTTTTTCATTTTAGCTTATAGTTTCATAGTTTTAATTTAATTATTTTATGATTACATGAGTTTTTTATTATTGTTAATCAAAAGGAAAATCTTGATAACTAGAATATTTTAAAGTCTAAGTGGTTATTCTCTCCAAATTTTTATGGTAGTGATGCCTTTCTTTCTTATATAAAATTTCTCCTAAACTCTTACAACATCTTCAGTTGGAGTTGTGCTAAGTTTGGCTCCATTGGAGGTAGGTTTAAATGGGGATTTATTAAGTCATATATCTTAGAGTTCACTTGTGTTTACAACAAGAATTCTTACCTCTCTAACTATAATCTTTTACTTTTTGTTTATAATTAGTTTAATTTAGGGATATAACAATCTAAATTCAACTATCTTGGTTGATTTTATCATTATATTTCAAAACTTTATCATTTTTATTGCATTATTACATTCTTGGATATGATAAACTGATGAAGTTAGCTTGTCAAAAGAGATAAATCTTGGAATAATGATCTTTATTGTCTATTTTTTATGCATTTTTGAATACATACAATAGATGTGTCTCTTTGAATAAATTATTTATTCATAGTTAGATCATTTTGTTGGTTCACTAGGTATGAGCTCTTCTCTTTTAAGGCATATGAAATATTATAAAATACACACTAAGACCCTTGATATGATATGGTCACAATGAGTCGATTGGGTTACCTTGTATACTAAGGCCTATTAACTAGGACCTTGGGGAGATTTGATCACAAAAAAGTTATTTTAGGAGAGGAAGGGATTAACAACCCTACCTAATTTGGCATGTAAAAAGACCCTATGACAAGTTTATTGAAATTAGAATAGTCAATGGCTATTTATAAAAAATGGTGACATTATTTATGCATAAATAAATAAGGATGAAATCAATTGATGAAAGAATCACTATTACTAGTAAAATCTAAGGTCACACCTATAAATCAACCATATATACTTTGAAAAATTTATACATACTACTCATAACAAGTTTTGTAAAATTAGAAAGCTAATTTACATAGACAAGAAGTTACATGGGAAAAACTAACCCGAGGATACATATCAACACATGAAAAATCATGGACGGTAAGAGAGGAAACTAATATATGCCTATTGAAACAATGATTTTTTTAAAAAAATTGGAAGCTAAACCAAAAACTTGTTACCTACATTAAGAGATGCAAAAGGGAACTAACACATGGATAGATTTAAAAATAGATTTATGTAGAAATTTCAATTTCTAGGACCTAGATATTAGAGTCTATAGAGCATTATGGAAAATAAAACATTTTTATTTATGGAAGAGTCCATTACAAAAAAAAAATATCCAAAATAAAAATATATGAAACAAAACTGGGTCATATGGATGATTAGTAAAATATTGGAACAATTATTAGAGAGTTACCAGAAACCATAGAAATAAATACAAAAATAATAGAGGTTGATCAACTGTCATACTAAAAAAAAATTATAAAACATGAAGAGGATGATGAATAAAAAAAATAACACATCAAAATAGACATTGAGAAATGAGAAAATAATTCCTTAACACTACAGAAGATAAAACACAATTATTCTACTAGCTTATTAAAATTTGAGAAGAGAATATTGCCACATAAGGAAATCTAAAATTGGAAAAAGGAGGTAACTATTGGGTAGAAGAATAATTGGAGAATATACTATATTTATTAAGAGAATTTGAGGATTTATTCCCAAGAACATTCACTAAGATCAAAAGAATAAAGAAAGATATGGGTAATATGAATTCCATCTAAAAGAGGATATTAAACCACTATGGAAAATACCATATAGACTAAATCTTAATTTAAAAAAAAAATCAAGATTGATTTGGATAATATGTTAGTTGGCAGCATTACAAATCCTATGAAATTTATTGAATGGATAATCCCCATGGTAATTCATAATAAAAAATATGTGAGACACATATATACATTGATTATAGATAATTAAATACGGCATGTCTACATGACCCATTCCCAACACCATTCACTAAAAAGATATTAGAGAGCACTGTGAGTAGAGAAATATATTCATTCACTAATAGGCTCTAATGATACCATCAATTCAAGATAACACTAGAGGATAGACCAAAAACTACATTTATGATAGAATGGGGATCCTTTATGTATATAATAATGCCCTTTAGATTAAAGAATGCACCGGCTATGTTTAGCCACATAATGGTAAAAACATTTATAAAATTCATACATGAGTTTTTGAAATTATATTTGGATGATTGGATAATATATGAGTTAATCAAATACCATGTTCATGCATTATGGATGATGTTTCAAAGATGTAAACAATTGAATATTTATCTAAATCTCAAGAAATGTATTTTTTATACACCTTTTGGTACTTTACTAGGATAAGTAATAATTAAATAATAATTGATGATAGATCCACTTAAAACTATCATAATCATAAATATCCCATCACCCAAGACATAGAATGAAGTTATAACTATCTTGTGATATATTAGATATCACTGTAGATTTTATAAAAAAATATATGCAACTATAAGTGCACCCATAGATGAATTGTTTGAAAAGTGGCATAAACAATAATTAAATTAGTCAAGACAATGTCTAGAGTCATTTAATACAATAAAGAATAAGATTGTGGTTGTCCTAATTATAAGACATATATATATATATATATATATATATATATATATATATATATATATATATATATATATATATATTAAAAAATCCCAATCTACATACATTTTGATGACTCTAATATTGTAATAGGAGCAGTGCTAGCATAACCCCATGGAAATATAGATAATCCAATATCATTTTCTAGTAGAAAATTGGTGAGATCAGAAATAAATTAATCAACCACAAATAGGGAGGCACTTATTATGGTTTACATGTTCTATAAAATTAGAAATTCCATTTATATTTTTTATGGGTCATGAGCCACTTAAGTATATAATAAATATACCAATAATACAATAAAAGATTTACCATTGGATTATGTTATTCCAAGAATTTTATTTCAAAGTTATAGTGAATCCTAGAAAACTAAACAATGAACCTGACTACCTATCAAGATTAATGATATGGGAAGATATGGGACCAATGAAGTATAATTTTCCTAGAGCTCACCTCTTCCATGTGGAAGCAGTTTCCAAATATGTTTAGGGTATTACATAATTTTTATCTAGGAAAGAGTTTTTGGAAGAGTAAAATACATTATAGAAGAAAATATTGATGATCCAGGCATTTTATTTTATGTTGATTGAAGGATAGTTATACAAAAAATGAATGGACAAGGTATTGTAGAGAGTGGCATTATTGCATGAGCAAAATACTATATTAAGGGAATCCCATGATGGATTTTTAGGTGAGCATAACTCCAAGGAATCTACAAGGAAAAATATATTACTAAAAGGGTTATAGTGGCCATTACTTTTTAAAGATGCGCATCAGTACACAAGTAATTGCGACATATGTCAAAGGGTGGGTAGACCAAATACTTGAATGAGATGCATATCCATCCAATTTTGGTGTTGAACTCATTCAAAAAATGAGAAATTTATTTTATAGTTTCTAAAAAACCTATGATAAGGAAGAGTAATTCTAGGCTCATTATTATTGGTATGAAACACTTAAAAATATGGTCAAAAACTATTCCAATAAAAGATTATACCACAAAGACTGCTAAATTTTTTTATATGATAATATAATTACAAGGTTTGGATGCCCATTATGCATAAAAAATTATCAAGGTAAACATTTTATATATCACACATTTATGTAATTTCTTAAACACTTCATGATCTAACATAATATAAGTATTGCCTACTATCCTCAAGAAAATGACATTGTTGAGGCATCTAATAAGGTTTTGAAGAAGTTATTAACAAAAGTATGTAATACAGATATTGGAGACTAGGATACAAAGATACCAATATTATTGTGGGATTACCACACTATTTATAAGTTATTGATGAAGTAATATCATTTCAAATTACTATATGGATTAGAAATGATGATGCCAATGGAGTATATATTAATGAGTCTGAGAATTACATTAACATTTAAAATGAATGAAAAATATTCTATTCAAGAAATATTTGTATAATTAGATAAATTAAATGAAAAGATATTCTTAGCAGTATATAACCAAAAAAAAGATAATAAATTCCAAAAAACTTGGTATGATAGACATTTAAAAGTGAAGGAATTTAAGATTGGGGACAAGGTGTTGTTATATGATAGCAAGTATAAAAAGTTGGGAAATATGAAAATAAGATGGTTTAGACCCTATATAGTGTAAAATATTTTAGATTCAAGATAATATTATTATTACGTATACTGATATAAAGAGTTATCAATAGAGTCAAAATAAAACCCTACACTGTATATGACTATGATGGAGGATGGTAAAAACAAAGATGATATAACTAATGAGATGACATTGTCCTTCTATCTGAGTGGAATTATGTATAAGGTACCAAGGTTCCATATACCATACACTTAAGTTTATGTTCATACATCATGTGACCTCCCCATTATATTAGCATTATCCTCCTAGATGATAAACTTGAATAAGGTTATTGCGGTATCCCTAAAACAACTATCTTATTATATGGCTATTTGATGTTGCCAAAACATAATAGTGGGATAATTAATATTAATAGGAAGTAGGACAAAAGTAGTAATAAAAATAAAAACATGAAAAACAAATATAAAAATAATAAGAAGAGAAAAACATAATTAGAACCATAAATACATAAAGAATAAATAAAAGACAAAAATAAAGTTATCTATCATGTGCAAAAGTAAAATATGAAAGTATAGTAATAAATAACATATTAAAATAATTACATGGTTGATAATATGCATAAATACATTTATAATTATTTCTAGAGATATGGAAAATAAAATAAATAAAAATATGGAACTGTGGAAGAAATAAATACATAGCAGTAAGAGAGAATGATATTTTACATGGAAACCAATTCACAATTCTTTTCGTAGACACAAAATGTGGACATAAAGGAAAAACAAATACATATATATATATATATATATATATATATATATATATATATATATATGAAGTGAATGGGTAATGGTAAAATGTAAATAATATAAATATATAACTATAGTATAAATTAACAAACAATGGTAAGATATCATGACATTTTACAAATGAAACAATTAAAATTTTTCTCCAAAAATATAAAATTTGGAAAAAAAGGAAAGCCATATCTAAAGAAGGAAAAAATAGATTTTGGTGCTAGATAAGGATGAGTAAATAATAATTGTAGTTTATTTTATTATTTTTATAATGAAAAATCAAGTGGATTAGTTATATACAAACTAAAACAAACAAATGGGTGGATGGTGGGAATTACAAAGTTGGAAACAACTATCAAGCTAAGGATGTCATAGAAGATAAAAATAAAATAAATTCATGACATGACATATTTTGACATGTAAACTAAAGTGATATGGATGAATATATAGTGTAATTAATAGGGATAAATGTATTAAACAATATTATCATGATTAAAGGATAGGCCAAAAAAGCTATAAATAAAGGGTTTTGCTAACCAAAAAAATTACAAAGTTGATTAAGCACAAAAACTACCAAAATTTTACATGAAATATTCATACTCTATTGAAGGAAATTTTCTTAGATACTTTAATAAATAAAATATGGATATGCCTCATGTTTTCACTACCAATTATATTAATCAACCCAAATACAAAAAGCTTTCCATTAAGTTAGAAACTCTAGATCCTATGAGAGATTTTTTGAAGGTTCCTTCCCTAATTATGCACTCAAAGGATACCTTAAGATACATCAAAAAACACTTGAAATAAATTTATCATAGGGGTTTGGAGGAAGAAAGAAGTGTAATTTTATATTTGAACCCACAAACACAACAATTAGAATATAATAAGTAATACAACATGATACTAAAAATCAAACTAGATGCACAGAGTCAGTTTCCCTATTTTAGACTAATGAAAACTACAATAAAGGTGGTAATAAACTAAGCCCACAAAGATATACTATACTTAAACCACCCTTACCACATCACCCTAGATGTTATCCACATGGTCACATAAATTATGAATGAGGGGTATAACACATAGAAATATGATTCTAGAAATACTATGAGTATAAACTCACTAGCTATGATCACCAAAACAAAATTCAACAACCAGGGCCTATCTATTTAGAATAAAAAGGATATCAAGGTCAATTTTTCAACAAAGATAGGATGGTTTATTACACAAGTAGTATGGAATCAATAATAGACAAAAGTATGTAGATAACTTATGACATGATCTCCACTAGCATGCAATATGATCTAGCTACCACACTCTACAAATAATACCTTGATAACCAAAAAAAATTAAAAAAGGTAAAATTATCCATGACTTCTATTATTTTTCACTTTTTATAGTACTTGATATGTATTTTACACATACCATTCATGTATATGAGGGGGTAATATAATTGAATTTAGAGTTAATGATAGGATCCTATATAATAAATGAAATGGAAGGTGTCCTTTTAAATAATGAATATGGAATTTTTTACAATGGGAAAGAATGATTAGGAGTATGGTAGATGGGATATTCTACATTTTCAAATAAATTGTGCAAAAATATTACATAAAAGTTCAATTCACAATCAATATAGATAATATTTACAATAACCCCTTTGAGAAAAACATTAGACCTCTCCCACCTCTACCCTATGAGGTTAGTGATGAACAAGTTGAGTTAGTGATTATTTTAACTTGAATCTTACCACTAGATCCTAGACATGAAACATTCATTCAGGAAGTAGGAGGGGGTGCCCAACCCATGGAGGAAGAAGAGGAAACCCAAATAAGTGAGGATTCACTACTGCAAGGAGAAATAATGATAACTCAGGATCAAATTAGCACCTAAAAATCCTTAGGAAAAATAAAACAAGTCATAGATCTAGAGGCTTTGAATTAGGAATAAGAAGAGGAAGAGGACACAACTACATTTCACTCAGAAAGAGAAAAGTAACACCTAGAGAAGAATTATACTCAACATCAAAAAAATAAAGTTTAGATAGTAGAGGACCCTAAGGCATTCCCCACTAGATATTTAATATTTAGACAAACAATACTAAAAATGAGCGAAGAAAAGAGATTAAAAAATTCCCACATTATAGGTAGTTCACCAAGGGAATAAAAAATAGAAAGTGACAAAACCTAAGGGTCAATCTCACACCTTAGTGACATACTCAGATTCTGAGTCTTTAGATAATGGGGATGGAGAAGATATAGAAACAAACACATACCAAGGGAATACCACAAAGGTACTTGATATAAACACTTTATTAAGGATGTGCCTCAACAAGGGTGGGATACATAATGTGGGTATCCTACATAAAAATATATATACTCCAAGGAAAAATAAAGTGATCAAAGTGATCTTGGACTATATTGACATTAATCCTTATGAGTTAGATCATGCCATAAATAGCCTTATAAGGTATATAAAATATATGCTAATACATATGAAGGAAAGAATCAAAGAGGCCAAGATGTATATTTATTAATATCAAGAGTAAGTGCTAAGAAAAACTACCACATAATCACATATGTCTCCTACTGACAAGGAAAGACTATGATAACTCAAAAAAATGGAGTTAAGATCTAATAAGAATATAAATTTAGATTTTAATCCCATAAATAAGATATGTTTTTTTAATAAAAATACAAATAAATAGAATAATAAACTATCTAACAACATAAGTAACTAGAATTGGAATTGAAGGAAGAAACCAAAAAGATTTAAGAAATTGAGGAGTTGGCCACTAAAAATGATAAACAACTATTGGATAAATAAAAAGTGGATAAGGAAGAGGTAGAGAAGAAAATGATAAAATTAAAAATAAACAAAAATAAAATTAGAAGAATAAAACATTCAAATAAATAAAAATGAGGAGAAAAAAATAAGGAAAGGACAAGAGAAAAATGGTAAAAGAGAAAAGATAGAAAAGAATTGTAGAGGAAAAGGAGAATTTAAAAAAAGAAAAAAATAAAAATATATAAGAAGATAAAAATAAAATAAAGGAGTTGGAAATAAAAATACAATAATAAAATAGAAGGAAATTGGAGGAGGAAAACAATAAAAAATGGTAGAGATAAAATATAAAGAGGAGGAGGACAAACAATAATAGGGAATAGAAAAGAAGAAGCAAATAATAGAGAAAGTGGATTCATAGGAAAAAAGAAAGGATAAATAAGGTAGTTCAATTATTTATCATACCACCAAGATCACCATACCAAATAATCTAAGTACAATGTGGGTAGGCCAAATCATCATAAAAAATCATATATAACTAATTACATGGATCAAGGTAGAACTAGTGAATCACAAAAAAAATACTTCCACCATCCTAGTTCTATCAATTTTCTTTTAGCCTACTAATGGAGAAAAAATTGTAGTGGATTTAAAAAATTTAACTCCTACAGTTAAAGATATGGTGGGAGAGACTTTTATAAAAAGTTCCATAATGGATTGGATGATGAGTTGTGTCAATTTGGATGATGTAATTAATAAAAGTTTATCTAACCTAACCACTGCATGACCGTAGTTTGATCTAGACACAACTCTATCAATAGAAAAATAGATGGTGGAAATAGTTTAGAATTTCATCATCCATGTAGGAGCCATGGTGGATAAAATCCTCATAAAATTAGAGGCTAGATAATATTATAAGGAGGAACTATTAGGGCCACTTCTATCAAAAAATTAGGCCAGTAGAACAAAGCATAAAATAAAAGTAGGGAAGATGAAGGAAAAACTATAAGATGCAACCACCTACTTTGATTACTCACTGAATTAGATTTTATGGGTAATGATAAAAAAATGAGTTGGAGGAATAGAAAAATATTCGAGTGTAATTTCAACTAGTTTTGAGCCTCAACACATACGTTCTATAATAGAATGGGTGAAGATGATATCCCTACACAAGTGATATAAGGATAAACAAAGAGGGAAAAAATAAATCTACAAGGCAATAGAGGATTATGATGAGTACTTGAGAAAACAAATGGATAAAATGGAGGTTTGAATAAATATACCTATAGATTATCTTAACTCACTATAAACAACTCTAGTACAAAATGACAGTCTTGACAACAAAAGGGAACATGGCCATTGAGAACATGATTATGGAGATAGAAGATTATTTTAGATTAGGATAAATTTTAAGACTATGGTGAGAAATTATGAGAAATATCTACCAAAATAAAGGGTATCAACTCCATAATCTCAAGTAGTTTACTACAAAAATCCTAAATTTTTTGTTACACTTAGGTGAATTGAGGAATTTGTTTTTAGCCTAAAAACAAGATCGAGTTGTCTCAAGGATGAGACAATGATATGAAACATGGGTAAATGTTTTTATTATTCTATATCAGCTAATAGCCAAACCTTAGGTAATATAGAGTTGAATCAATTACTTCACCAACATAACACTTCTCCAGGCCAACAGAATAGAGTATTCTACTAACTAGGTGTTGTGATAAGAAAGAAAGCTTTTTAGAGATAAAGAATGACTTAATTAGAGAAAGGGCATGTCTCACACAATTGATTTGTGTTATATTGTCTTAGTATTTATACCACAACATTGTAATAGATTAGATATAGCATAGAAGAGATAAGATATAAATAGGAATTATAAAAGATTACTGAGTAGAGTAACCTATGTAATTTCTTAAGGTAGTATAGAGTAAAGAGTATATGAACACTTATATTTGGTGGTTATAATAAATATATATATAAGAGAGGAGTTAGAGTATGAAATACTACTTCTATGTACTATGTGTGAGTTACTATGAAAGTAGGAACTACTTATTTTTGAAGTGAATACTAAGGATTATAATCAATACCAAACCTTGTGGTACATTAATCTAACTAAAGTTAACATCTTTCAACATAAAAATATCTTTAGCCAACAACTTCATATTTTATTTCAACAAAAGGTGGAGCCTTTACCTACTAGATAATGGGTATGTTTATTCTCTTCCTTACTTATTGGTTAGCATAATATTTATTTTTATAATTATAATGTGTTTTACGCCACTATGGATATAATTATTAAATTTTATGTAAGATTTGTATACACACAATACTTTTAAAATTTATTAGTTATCATGTTTTCTCTCTTGAAATAACCCATCAAATATTAAATATTTAATTTCACACCTTAAAAGGTGCATTGAGAAAGGATTTGGTATACCTTTGGTGCTTTTTAGGATTGTTGGCCCATGTACCATTACTTAAAATTACTTAAAACCACTACAAGATACTCTTATCCATTTCCTTAAGCAACAAAAACCCACTTATACACTCCCATAAGAAATTCACCACCTAAATTAGACCCAACCTAAGAAAAATACCCCTTTACCACTTTTATACTATGTCCACCTAGTCGAACTTGTTGGGAATTTAACACACATTACAAAACTTAGTCAGCCAAAGCTGATGTAGTTTAAGACCTAGTGACTCTATTTCTTGCCAAATAAGGTTGACCCGATCAAACTTGTTAGCTAAATTCCTATGAGGGTTTAAGTTCAATATTTGGATATAAATATTCCCTTCACTTCATTTATAAATATAATATCATTCAATTTCACATCATTATAGCTCACAAATATTTTTATACTATCAATAGGAGGTTTCATTGCTTAGGTTTTTGCCTTGGAGAAGTAACACTTATCTTATAGAGGTCTTAGATTTATAAGATAAGTATTTTAGCCGAGATATGATCTATCCTTATGATATTTATAAGATAAAACAACATCTTTCAAATCATCATTGGCCAAGGGACATATTGAGTAATGATAGGTTCACTTCAACAAGGTAAATATACTCCTAACCCTTCATATTTTGATTAGTAGATGTTGTACAATTAATGGATTGAATTGTATCTCTCCTTGATTAGATCAATTCTATGTTATATTATATTTTCATTTTAATTATCTTCCCCATTTGTGCCCCAAACTTTGGTGAGCACTAAATTATCTTTCATATTAATTTACTAAACTATATTTTATGTTCATTTATTAGATTAGTTTGCTTTAATTTTATTACAATCATAAGACCTAGCTAGGGTTATCACATCATGACATTTAACTAAAGGCATTGGAAACCTTTCATTTCCCATCATGTGATAATATATCCCTTATATTTGGTTTAAAATATCCATTATTGGTCATGAACCTGATATAACAAAGTATTGATAAGAATATTTTTAGTTGATTACCTTCTTTGAGCTTGGATATTACTGAGTAGAATAAGTTTTAAATCTGTCTTATTTCAATTACATACATTCTAGTGAACCTAATTTGAATCTCATCCTTATAATTTTTAAAATTTTCATTTATAGTTAACTATATCAAGCATATTGACCCATTTTTATATTATGTGACTGGTTTTCAACTAGTTTGAGCTTATCGACCTAGTTTTGGTTTTTGTACGTAGGTTTTCAACGAGGTCAAGCCTGTCAACCTAGTTTTATATTTTTGTATAGGATCAAAAACTCACCTATATAATCCAATAAAAAAAAAATAACATTCTAAAAAAAAACTACTAAATTGACCTGGTTGATATTGTTCCATCTTCAAGGTTCACTCTTACCAACCTAGTAATTCAATTTTATCAATTATCTAAATTTTTCATTTTTGTTTCTCAATAAAATCAATCAATACATCTAATTTATATTTTTTTATAATTTTTTAAATTTTATAAAAATTATATACATAATAAAATATATCAAGCTAGTCAACTTAGTTTGTCTTGTATTTTTATAGAATTCAAGTAGATTGAGCTAGTTGACCTAGTTTTGTTTTAGCCCTTTTTTCAAACTATTAATTTTCTTCCCAAATTTCAACTAGATCGACTTGGATGATTCCATAGGACTTGTTTGACCTAGTATGATTTCATATTACTATTTTTCTTCTCAAAAATAAACAATATTTACTTGGTCAACTTTGAATGTCTTTGCTAACTTAGTTCAATTAGTAGCTAACCTAGAATGTTTTGCCTCTATTTTTAGACATAATTTAGTAGGTAAATGACCTATTTTGTGTCTAATATATATTTTTACTTAGTTTATTAGGTGGATAACCTATTTTATTAAAATAATAATTTCATAATAATGTTTTCTTTTCAACTTCCAATTAATCAAGAGCATTACATAATCAAGGATTTAGATCAGAACTTCACTTATATTATCACTTCAAATGAAAATATTAAATTAATTCCTTCATGTCTTCCTAATCCCAAACCAATTAATAAATCATGTAATAAAATTGAGGTTACACATCTTAGTCCTCCTCTTATTACCAATATTTGGAATCCTCCACACAACAATCCCTCCCTTACTACCAATATAGGGAATGCTCCTCCTACCATCACTAAAATTTATAACACTAGAAATTTTACTCCTCATATTGATATAAATCAAATTATTTAAAAATTTAATGTTATAAAAATAAATAACAATTACCAAATGATGAAAAAGAAATATCATATCTAAAAAATGACTAGTCAACCACCTCAAGCTGTCATGACTCAACCAATTATATTGTTGTCCCTCCCCCTCTTAGATATGCCAATGTGAATATCATCTCTCAACCACATTTGCAAAAAAAAATCATCAACATATTCAAAATTAACCTTTATCTCCATCCATTGTAACCATAAATATTGAAAATATTTTATAACTATTACATATGATGGGACTAAGGACCCCACTATCTTTCTCAAAAGTTTTGACAATATCTATAAATAATGGGTCCAGATTAACACCTTTGTTATCACCAAACTCTTAGATAAAACCTTTGTTGGTGATGTACTTGAATGGTAAAATCAACTTCCTATATATTTCATTACATAACTATAGTATTTAGTTGATGCTCTAGTAAAGTAATTCCAACATAATGACCTTCATGAAAATTACCTTAGTCACTTCATCAATGCTAAGAAATTTATTAATGAATATACTCACTTTCATAAAATTATGGAAGTCTCTAGGTCACAAAGTAGACCATAACATGAGTGATGATAATATTTTAAATTTTTTTCTTATTGCTCCTAAATCTCCTCTTCAATACAAAGTTTATATGTTCTCCCCTAAAACCTTAGAATAATCCTTAGACCTATTAAAAAGGAAAGAAATTATTATGACTCAATTTTAATAACATTAAGTAACTACTAAGGAAAATTTCCATTCATTTTGTCATAACATTGACTAATATAAGCCTCCTAAAACTTAAAAGGGATCATCCAATTCAATTGATTTTAACCCAACACATCCTCCCTTGAATCTATAATAACTTGATAATAAATTCACACATTCTAAACCCATGAACTTTTATCCTTCCAAACCTCCTCCAAAATAGTATAATATTTATATGGTTCATTAGTGTCATGCTATAATAGGTCATTATCATGAGACTTTTCTTGATCTTCACTGATTCCTTCTTATCTTCTTGTTTGGTCCACATTTTAATATTGATGCTCTTACACAACAAAATTATCAAGACTATCTTCAAGCCTCATAAACCCAATACAAAGAATCACAATCACTTCAACATCACCTAACTAATGATAAATAATAATTACCCCATACCTCCATCTTATCTACTAATGTTATCCAAACCATAGTTGATCCTTCTTCCTAAACCAATAAGTAAATGATATATAACATGAACAAATTCAAATGGGTGGTTGCATCCATCAAGCCTCAACCTCTTAGGTCACACTAACCCAATGAGAACCTAGTTCACATGGCTACTCAAAAGCACATCATACAAGGCCCTGTTTCACCTTATAAACCTCTTCAAAACTCTCCTACATGTCCTATGTCAGTTTAAACATCCTTAAAATCCAACATCTCAACATGTGTACCTATATCCAACTACATTTAAAAGCTAAATATAATTAATTATAACTATTCAATTTCACCTCACTCTATATCACATATTGGGGAATCTTACAATGCCCATACACATGTCATTCCATAATTTGGAACATCTTATGATGCCCATACCTACATTGAATTTCCCATCAAGGCATCCTATGATGACCACTCTTCTTCTACATTATAAATTAAATAAATTCAACTTCAAGAAACCTTCTGAGACACATAGGATGTTATTTAACATGTTCATATTTTATATCGATGTTATTATCTATCTTGCTTATTAATTGTCTCATATTTCATTATTTTTATGTGTTTTTAGCTTCACTTTAATATCACCGTTATTTCTTTTGGGTTCTTTGGTTTTATTTCACGTACCTTACACCATTATTTCCTTATTGGTTATTTGGTTTTATATCACATTACATCTAATTTTTGTTCCTAGGTATCACCTTCAAGTTTTTCATTTATTTTAATTTTATAATATTTATATCATTTTTTCATTACCATATTTATGATTATTTGACCCTTATTTACCTTCCCTCTTTCTTGGGATGATCATTTAGTTTACCCTTCTTTTTGGGATGGCTATTACTTTCATTGGTACTTGTGTTAGATCCATTATAGGTTAGTATGGCTTATACAATGGCACGACTCTCATAGCATAGTCCCATCCCTTTTAGAGTAATATTTTACCTCCTTGTAATCAAATATGAGTATATTCATCATTGTATCACTTATTACATGAATGAATATCTCATGATATATTATAATATTTATCAATAATTGAATTAAACATTTAATAAACAATAAAAATTAAGGAGTAATATTACTTTGAAATGAGAAAAAACCATAAATTTGAGGTAAATGTGATAAGTGGGGAAACTGTCGTATGGAGAAAAAACCCACAATCTATTAGAAACTTAAAAATAATGAAATACAAGTATAATAGCATCAATAAACTATAATAATAAGAGAGAGAATGTATTTAGACCAAGTAGGAATAAAAAATATGTAATATAAATTATAAAACAAGAATAATAAGTTGTGAGTGTTGAGTAATGAGAGAGGTGAGCTCTTAATATAGAGCTAAGAGAGAAGAGGAGTTACATGTTAAAACTTAAGCATGTGTGCTAAGTGATTCTAATCCTCTTAAAAGTAGGGAGGATTTGTGTGCCATGTGGGAGGAGATGAGTTATATGAAAGTAAATACAAATCCTACAAGTGGACAAGAGAGGTGAGATCCACCTCATAAATCTAGATTAAATGTAATTATAAATATAATAAATGCACACACATAACTAGACTTAGGATAAGCCTAAATAACTATAGGAAGGACCCAAATTAAGTTTAATTCTCTAACACTCCCCCTTAAACTTAAATTGGAGTTTAAAAAGTGGAGCAACCCTTTTACAAACAAAGGGAGTTAAAATTATACAATACTCCGCCTTAGTATAAACTTATTTCCATAGAAAATACAAATATTTAGAGAAGAAAGAAGAGAAGGTTCCACCCAAAGTTGTAAGGATGAAAGTGTGATAACCAAGAAATTCCAAGAATCCTCTTCAGAGAATGTGTTTGATCCATAATAGAATAAATATCATTAAAAGGAGAAGTTATCCAAAAAAATTTCAAAACAATCAAGCTAACATCAAATTTTCAAGTTAAGAAACCATTATACCAAAAATACAATCTACATACATAAAGTAATAAAATTAGATGTAAAGGAAAAATGAGTAAAAACAAATTATATCATAAAGTGTGATATCCTACATGAAAAGAAGTTAGTCAACATAATTAAATTATATATCCTTTGAAATAA
Source organism: Torreya grandis (assembly GCA_037957365.1). Classification (NCBI taxonomy): domain Eukaryota; kingdom Viridiplantae; phylum Streptophyta; class Pinopsida; order Cupressales; family Taxaceae; genus Torreya; species Torreya grandis. Next base: position 1,581,597 of record JARHVA010000675.1, on the reverse strand, counting down.
AAATCAAGGAATTCAAAAATAGAGACAAACAAGATGTGTCACTTGAAAAATATATTCTATGTGAAGAATTAGAATAATTATCATAATAAGGCATATCAAAGTCTCTATAAGATTCATTTGATTTTGTAATCGAAATAGTTTTTACTTTAGAGATAGGATATTTTTTCATTTTCCTATAATGCAAAGTGTCGTGCATGGATTTACCATAAGTTTTGCATGGATACAATTTATAAAATTTAAATATATGATTCATGTGTTTTACACAATGCATAAAATTTTTAGTAGTGTTAACCAAACCATGAACATTAAAAGAAGTATAATCAAAAGAAGTTGCATTATAAGTCTTGTAATGAGGAGGACAATAAAATGTCAAATTTACATGAAAAGTAGTTGAATCATCAAAACCAAGGCATTTATAATTTACATTAAAATTAGGAAAAATAGGTTCAATAATACCATTTTCACACTTACCTAGTGCACCACCTAAATATCCCATATTTTACATCATTTTTAAATTGGAGTTAGTATAAGAAGTGTGCATATCAGTTTTAGGTGTTTCAGAAGCATAATAATTTTTTACATTATGAGAGCTAGTGTCATGTCCAAAAGATGAAAATTTGTCATTGAAAGCTTCCAATGAATATTTCATAGTTTGCATTTTCTCAATAAAAGAGACTTGAAAAAGATTTAAAATGTTATTTTGACATGCAATTTTTTTTAGTGCAATAATTTTTTAATTTTGAAAGAAAATAGTTTTATTGAAAATGAAAAAAATGCTCAATTGAAAATCCATGAGAGCATAAGAATAAAATTTAGTTAGTTTTGAAAAAAAAATATAACTAACAATATTGAGTGACCCAAAAAATATTTAAAAATATTCATCTTATAGAAAAGAAGATTTGAAAATATAAATTTATTTGTCTTAAATCATTTAATTTGTAAAAGTAAGTCCACACTAAAACACCAAATTTGAAAAAAAACTAAGGGTTGATAAATTTGATTTAATGAATTTAAGAGATCATAAAATAAAATACAATATTAAATGCATTAAACTTAAAAGTGCTTTTTATATTTTTAAAACTTTCCAAATTTTAAATCAGTATATAAAAACTTGGAATATGAATTGAAAGCCACTTTGACAATTGATTTTTAAAGATATTTTAATTTATAAACTAAATTGAATAGATACATGAAAGTATTTAGATTCTCATAAACAAAGCATGGACCTAATTCCACATGGGAATGATTAAAAAAATTTGTGTTTGAAAAATAATAAAGATTCTCTTTTTGAATTTGAAAAAAGACACTTGTAAACGCTAAAAAAACAATATTATTATTATTATTATTATTATTATTATTATTATTATTATTATTATTATTATTATTATTATTATTATTATTATTATTATTATTATTATTATTATTATTTAAAGTCTTTTGTTTTATATATAAATTTTAACCACAATTTTAAAAAATTAGTGGGGATGTTTTTGATAATTTCTCAAAAATGGTGATCTGAGTTTTTTTTAAATTTTAATAGCATATTCTTATAAGGTAGGTTAACAAAAAATAGAAATATTTTAGAGATTAAAGGTTTCAATAAAAATATATAACTTCTATTTTATATAGGTTTTAAAGTAAAAATGAATCTAAAAATTTTATTAAAAAAATCTCAAAAAAAATACTTGATATTTTTTCAAACCAAAAAGGTTGGGAGGCAATAATTTAACTTTGAATCAACCAAAACAAATTTGAGATTTATACTCAAATGATACTCTTAATTAAAAAAATAATTATACATCCAAATGTATTTCAAATATGGTTAAAATGTAAGGTAAAAAATAGATGGATGTGGAAAAAAATCCAAGATTGCTTCAAGAATTCTCTACACAACACTCAAGATGAATTTTTAAAAGACCATAGCTCTGATACATATTAGAATATTTTCCAAGAATAATTTTTTTTTGAATGAAAAATAAAAATAAAATAACAATATTACCTTGAAATGAAAAAAACCCAAAAATTTGAGGCAAATGTGATAAATGGGGAAATCATCATATGAAAAAAAACTACAATCTATTAGAAGCTTGTAAAAAATGAACTCCAAGTACAATAGCATGAAGATATAATAAGAAGAGAGAGATTGAATTTATACTAAAGATAATCATAAAGATGTAAAATAAATACTATAACAACAAAAATGAGTTGTGAGTTGAGAATATTAAGGAGTGAGAGAGGTGAGCTCTTCATATAGAGCTAAGAGAGAAGACGAGTTACCTGTGCAAGTTTAGGCATGTGTGTTAAGTGATCCTAATCCTATTACAAGTGGGGAGGATGTGTGTTCCTTATAGTGGGAGAGGTGTTACATGAAAGTATCTATAAATCCTATAAGTAGACAAGAGAGGTGAAAGCCAACTCATAAATTTGAATTAAATACATTTATAAATATAATAAATGTACACACATAACTAGACTTAGGATAAGCTTACAGAAATATAGGAAGGACCCAAATTAAGATTAATTATATAACATGATCCCTAAAATTCCCTTATTTTCTTTTATTTGAGACACAAATAGGTTAGTTTTGAGATTGCACACTTACTTGTGGGCAAGTCTAGGAGTCTTTAGACACCATGGTATTTAGGTCCTTTTATCTAGTCACCAAGTATAAGCTCTCTTGTGTTTTTCACCTATTTCACTCATGATTGTTTCTATATGGAGGAGGAATATAAAAATATAAAAGCATTGAAATCCAACTAATAATAAAAAAGGCAATGATCAAAAGGTAAAAACAATCTTAAAAGTTAGATCATGCCAAAAGATGTGATATATATTTGATACATCTCTTATTTTAGTCAAAGCTAAAACTCCATAGTTTTCATCATGATAGAGCTGATGTACATTGGGGTGAAGTAGGCTAGTATACTGGGATATGAGGTCTAATTATATAATATACATATAATACCACCTACTTTCTCACATAAGTACCCAATCTTTGCAATAGATTGATGGATCTATAAGGGGTCTTGAGGAATAAGAAACATGTTATGGGAAGGTAGGGTCCATTTTAATTTTCATGAATATATCCTTTATATTATTATGTATGTAATTTTAATTTTATCCCAAGCTTTTTATTTACTAGTTTGAGTGCCCTAAATCCTTAAAATCGATAGTTCTTAGCCTTGCTCACTTGTATAGTGTGTCTCATTCCTACTAAGAATGTTCACAACACCCATGCAATGCCTCACATTCCTTATTTACATCATATTATTCCCTATATCCCCTTGTTTTATATTGACTTTAACTGATCACATCCTTGATCACATATATCTACTTATGCCTCTTGGTTTATAGTTTGTTAGTTACATTTTAATACCTTGAATAAGACCACGTTTTCCTCACAAACACCCTTACACCATTTTATTATGACACCATCTTATTCTCATACTAGTCATGTCATTAAGTGGTAATGTTTTATTACATTGTATCTTATAACAAGTACTAATTTTGAGTTGTCATTTTTGAGAACTTTTTATTTTCATCTATTTATTAGGCTCTTGTTTTAGTTTTGTGTACTTCACTTATCTTAAATAAGACATTTTATATACTTGTCTTAAATTTGTATTTATATTTTTTTAAGTAATCTATATTTTATTTATGTTTGATTCTACATGGGATTACATTCATTTACTTCCTCATCTTAATTTATTTACATATTTATCACATTGACATTTAATTTTCTTGTAATATTCTACATGCTTCTCAACGTGATTTATTATGTTATACATTCCTTTTTATCATTCATGTTTTACATGCTTCCAAATATGATGTAATGTGTTCTACATTCATTTATCATAATTTTGTCATTTACATTCTTGCTCTTTTGGTGCTAACTTATCCTTAACAATCCTGGCTTGCCAATTTTATAAGTAATTTAATAAATTTTGATAGTTATTCATTATTATTTTAACCATCCTATGTACACACACATTTCTTATATTGTTAGTATTGTATCCATAGAGTTTCTCAAATGCAATTACTTTACCCTCCATGATCAAGACCAGGATATATACATGAAATCATTCAATATAAAGGTAAGTTAAGGTATGCATATGATAAATTTAGTTAATTTCATTTCATTTTAGCATTAATTTTAGTATCTCATTATGAATTAGCTTAGTAAGTTTGTTGTTATGTTCTTTCTCAAATCACCATCTCATGTTACAATTATGTGACATGTGATTAGATTTGAGTGGGGCATATGAATATACATGATATTTTTAAACTTTATAATTTATTGATGCTTTCTCACTTGTAAGGACCCATTAAATCTTAATATCTCTAAGTGCATGCCTTAAAGGGTGCAATAGGAAAAGTGTTGGTATACCTTTAGTGCTTTGTATGATTGTTGACCCATATACCATTATGTAAAACCACTACAAGCTACTCTTATCCAATGCCCTAAGTAATAAAAACCTACTTATACACTCCCCTAAATAATTCACTACTTAAAATAGAACCTACCTAATCTAAAAAAATTTAAACCCATTTTTATACTATGTTGATGTGATTGATCTTGATGAGAACTCAGTGTACATTTAAAAACTCTACCATCCCAATCTAATGTTTCAAAACCTAATGACTCTATTTCCCACCAAACAAGGTTGACCCAACTACCCTTGTTAGATAAATTATTAATAGGGTTTAAGGTCAATATTTGGATTTAAATAACCCTTCCACTTCATTTCTAAATAAAGGATCATTCAATTATCCATCATTATATCTTGTAACTCTACCTATACTATCAATAGGAGGTTTCATTTTTATTTTTTTTTGGCTTGGAGAAGTAACACTTGTTTTGTAGAGGTCTTGGATGCATAGGAGAAGTCTTATATCCTTGAGATGATCTATCATTATGATCCTTAAAATTGAAAATAATGAATTACAAAACATCATTGGCCAAGGGAGATACTGAGGCATGACGGGTTCACTTCAACAAGGTAAGCATAATCCTATCCCTTCATATTTTGATAAGTAGATGCTTTAGAATTAATTTATTGAATTATATCTCTCATTTATTAGATTACTTCTATGTTATATAATTTTATTTGCTTGTTTATTATCTTCTCAATTTATGATACAAGCTTTGATGAGCACTAGATTAGTGTGCATATTCATTTATTAGATTAGCTTACATGTTCATTTAGTAGATGAGCTTTTTTTGATTTTTATTGCAATCATAAGACCTAACTAGGGTGATCACATCATGTAATTTGACTAGAGGCCTTGGAAACCTCTCCTTTGACATTATGTGATAATATATCCCTTAGTATATATTTAGTGGATTTATTATTGGTTATGACCCCGATATAACAAAGTATTTCAAAGCAGATTACTAGTTAATTACCTTCTTTGAGCCTAAATATTATTAAGTTATAGATTTGTATTATTTCACTTGCATACAATATTTTTAGTTTTCTTTTAATATTTCTTAGATATGGTAGTATTTTAAATAAGGATCGCATACATTTTTCACAAGCATTCATATAATTAGAAGAGGGAATATATTGGGGGCCCCACCCTTTAGTTCTAAATATTATAATATAAATTTAACAAAATATTACATGTATCAATTAAAAATTATATAAATAATATTTATGTTTTACTATAAATTTTATTTTCTTTTCTTTGACCCCATATGAGGATAAAATATCAAATGATGATGAAACCTAGCCCATACCTTAGTAGTCACCATAATCAAGTCAAAAAATATAATAGTATTAGTTAAAAATTAAAAAGGATCTCGTATATACTAAAATATGGTATTCATTACTTGAAAATCACAAGCTTGACACACATTTACCTTGCATGACTTGAGCACCTTAAAAAGGTCCAAATTAACCATCATCTCACACTTACATGTTATATTATGTTTAAAACCTTATACTTGATTGTTATACATCTACATGAACCTCAATATCTATTTAAATCTTGATTCTTGCATATACATCTATAAACTCTTAGAGTAGTTAACCTATACATAGGTTAACTCTAATGAGTACCATCATTACCACTAGTTGATAATGACCTATTTTGGTTAAAACCATCCTGCTCCCAATAAAGACTATTTTTAAAATTAAACCCATCCTTAGGGTTTTCCTATAATGACACCATGTATATGGCATCATGAATTATTCAAATGAATCCCTATACAAACAAACTAATGCCTCATTCAAAATATATCTAGTATCTATCTGGAACTCATTTGGACACAATTGTATATTGAGATAATATACCATATTATTCCCAATTTGAATACTTATCACTATTATAACTCATAATCCAGGTATATATCACTCAAAATATAAGTAAAATTAAGCATTTTCAAGTAATAAATATAATCATTAATTGCATACAGATGGTGAAGGAGAATAATTACATAATCATACTAGGTGGGATAACTATGTGTGGATTGGTATCAATCCTTTGAGTATTTGATACATAGGTCTAATATAATAATTAGGCAAGGAGGATTGGGGTCAGATTATCTATTACACTTAACCCTTCTTTTAGGTTTCCCATAACTCATAAGCAAATCTAGGATCTGCATGCATCATCAAGGTTATAGATCACAAATATAAAGAAAGTAAGGACATTCATAGGTGACCATATAATTAGTGTGATTCATTTACATGTAGTTTAGTACTAAATAGTAGGTCAATATCAATCAATTATTCTATCTTGATCCTATAGATCTTACCCAACACAAGTAACAAATTAGATCCTAAAATAAGTGAACCATAGGCATGATTATCCATAATTTCCATTTGTAGAACATAGTCAAAATCATAAATTCAAATAAAAAATATAATCATCATGATATATTTATTATTTTAAATATTCTATTATCAAATTAGATGAGTAAATTATCAATATTTTACATTCATATGCATGTTTTAATGCGATATTTAGTGATCTAGATTTTGTCAAAGTTATATTTTAATTAGAATATTATAACTAATTCAAAAAATTATGGTAAACCATATTTATGAATCTTTAAATATATAAAATAATTAAAAATAATATATATTGTTATAAGGTTTCATCCTTTCAAGATTTTATAATTTAGATTTAGGGTTTCTAATTTTACCCTAATAATACACACTAATCATGATCATGTTGAATGAGCATTATTGGTTAACACAAGTAGTTAGATTTATATTTTAATTTTTATATAATAATATTATATATTATTTTTATCAATTATTTATATATATGAGTAATAAATATCAAATCTAAATTCATTAATAAGGCTAAGCTTACCAATGAAAAATCTTAAGCCTACCATTAATCTTATTATTGAAATATGAAATCCGATTTGCCTATTGTTAACAATAAATTAAAAATGGATTGTATGACCCCATTTTATCTTCATAATATATATTTAACATAATATTATATCCAATTTTTTATGTACTCGTCATGAATTTTGAAATTGATGATACAATTACAATACATGATAAAATACCTTAGAAGATGAACAATTCATTGAAATCTAAATATGAATCCACTTTATATTGATAATATATTATATATAAATATATGTGAGAATAAAAATTTGGCTCAAGTATCCATGTAATATATTTATACCACCACTATCATTACTATTTCCATGATTTCACCTTCTATGACCTATGTGACATCTACACAAAAACTAGGGGCATCACAAGGCTTTTAGTATATTTTGATGCCCATTCCTATGTTGGTAACCTTAACCCAATTATGAATTTACACATTCCATTTAAAACCTATACTAATGTTCATTCCCTTGATCAATCTATTACATCTCTACATAATAAGGTGTTTTAACTAGATCAAGGGGTATAAAGAGTTATCTATACCATAGATTCACAAGACATTATCTCTTGAGATACCTAGCTACCCATCACCTATAGGATTTATAGCTCCAAATATCCCATTGTAAAAAGTTAAAGGTGATTTTTAATAACATATTATATCATTCCATGTATTTTTTTTGTATTATGCATATATATATAAGCTATTGACCAAGTTATTTCTAAGGAGTCTTAAAGAGTATGCATTGAGATGGTTTTTATATATACATCTTCAATTTGTATAAGAATTCAATTATTTTTAATAATTATTACATAATTATCCATAAACATTGATGATAAGTTATCCTATGAAAATATTGATAAGATAAATCAAGGATACAATTGACTAATCAATGAATATATGCTTCGATACAAGATAATGTTAGCAAAGATAACAAATGTTACCACTAAAAATGACCATAAAGATATTTTCAATTATTTTGTATAACATCACTCCATGTTTCGATAATATTCAATAGATTTAAATCATTTGATTATTTATTCCATATAGTGAGGGACTGAGAAGTCAAGCTAATTACTTTAAACAAACACAAGTATACATCAACCGTTACGACTACTTCAACAATGAAGTTTTAAAGAAAACCAAATTATAAGGTCAAAATAAATGAAAACAAGAATAATTTAAATATTATAATCAATGAAATATCACAACCTATTAACTAATTACAATTATAAACTCCACCAAAGAGGAAGTTTTCATGATTACCATCAGCCCTATATGATTCTACATAAGTTTATCAAGTGAAATATTATCACACTCATTCCTCCACAAGAGCTTGATCTAAGCATACTTAGACCAAGGAACTATGGGGATATTGTATATTATGATTATCTTTAGGTTACCATGAATTAAATGTAAATTTTCTTCAAGATAAGACATGAGATATAAGGTCTCATTGATGATAACATTATCGATTTGGGTACCCCTTTAGAGGAATCTCAAGTACAAAAAAATGGAAACCAAAAGTTTGAGATTTTTAGTGACATCTTTCCTAAAAATGAGTCATTATAGACAAAGGAAAATATAGAGTTACATCATTCATATAACATGGATCCTATACTTATGACACATGGTCATCCACTTTATATTATCATGGGTACAATAATTGATACTCCACCTCAACACCCTATTATTAAATTTGACAAAAAATAAGATAGATTACAATGATTCATATTTTCATGCATTATTTTTATATGCCTACATTGAGGAACAACCTATATAAATTATGTGTGTGTGATATAACTTATATAGACTCTTTGATACACATAACATGATTTGGAAGATACAAAAAAATTAATTAAAGGTTTATATAGATAGAGACATAGTACATTGGGTTGCATAGTATTACCTCTTTAGGTAGTATTAATAATATTAGCCATGCCATTCCTAGTACTAAAGAGTAATGGGATCTTTAACATGTTTTAGTATTCCCATGGATGTAGATAATTTTTGTAGTTCCATCCATAGTACAAAAATAAGTAATGTACACATATTTTAATAAATTGTTTATAGTCACATGAGTAAGATATGATTATCCCCTATAGTCAATGATATCTCTTCATCCATCCCCACAACCACCATGATTGGTTGAGACACATATTCAGGATCATCATGTAAAGACAAATGTTATACATATTTTAGATCATTATTTGGAGATATATGGTACACATATTTAAGATCATTGTACAGATATAGTTGACACACATTTTTAGGATTAATATATAGAATAGATTATTACATATATACATGATATAGATTTACAACTAGTTATTCCACATAGATTACTTTAGAGAGTTTCCTAGAAACCATATAGGGCACTATATTCTATAACATGTAGTTATTTATAATTACAAACACTTTAACATTTTATAAAACAAACACATGAAATGATACTCCTTCATATTTCACAAAATATACAATAAAGTCCTCAACCTTTAAATTCATTCATCATACGCCTAGTTCTATGATCATTGAGCATGATAGACATGATACACCACATGACCCTATATCATACTCTAACCCATCCCTATTTGATTTATCCCATTCATGAAAAGGTATCCATACACCACCTAATACATTCACCTTCCCTAGTCATCCACTTGAGTGCACCATTGGTTAGTGATATCAAATTTTGAATATTAAAAAAATAATTACCAAAAAACCCAAGTTATTATAAAATGAAAAAAAAATCAAATATTTAAAAAACCCAAAATTAGGACCCAAGCATGACATGATGGCTCATTCAAATGTTTACATAAGTTATTTATCACAAGTTTGGTAGACATATTATTTACATACACACACTCATTTAATGATATTCAAGTACTATGTAAGACATAAAAATTACACATGGACATACAAATGTTGGTTTTCCCTATACCCAATGGCCATGCCAGTATTGTGGGCATATTATTACATGGGTTTCACTATTACAAGTTCTATATTTATATGGCCTTCATAACATTTTTAAACACCTATATTTCTTACACATTATTTTCTAGTTATTTATTACATAATGATACATGATATACAATTTTATTTTTATGGGAAAATGATATATATGGATGATGTAGAATAGTACATTATTATATGATCCACTCATGCTATTACTATTTTAAATAAGGGATTTATTTGTGCATGATTATTTCATGTGGCCCTTGGGGATTTCTTGTTTTTACATACATTGATGTCCATTTATTATTTTATGTCCTCCTACATGTGGAATTTACCCTTGATTGTTGTGACATCTTAGGTCCCTTATACGTAGCATATTGACCTATGTGTAATAACTAAAACATGTATTTGTTGAGCTTGCTATAATTCAGGGCTTCCATGATCTATATAAACTACTATTATTATGTGGTTTTATTTAGACTACTTATAATGCATGATTCATAGATATACATTTCTATACATGACACTATCATGCCCTACATTTCATATGTTACATACTTACCTTGATTTCTACATGCATAAAAATGATTAAAAAATGTCCACATGGTCAAATGATATCACATGATGATATATTTACACATGACATGGTACAATTAATTATTATTTTGAGATGATTGACTTAAAAGATATGTAACTCATATCAAAAAGGGCATTACAATGGGGTTTGTCTTAAGGACATAAGCCTAGATGAGCAAAAAATCATAACAAAGTACATGTTTCATATTTTTCAAATATTTAAATGATTAAAATATCAAAATGTTTCAAACACATGGTATAAATTAGCATATTGATACAAAGTACATGTGCATATGCTATGTTTATGCATTCAATTTATAGACAATTGAGTCTAAATTAATACACAGTTGGGTGTATATGCATGGGTATATAGACAAATATATATATATGAGAAAAGTTTTAGAGCTACACATTCACATTAAATTTGGTATCTATGTTCTCAAATTCATTTACAATCATATTTTAGGGTTTTTAAATGGATTTAACTTGATCAAAATGGAGTGAAAAAATAAATTTTAATCTATAAGACATTTGCAGTGGTTGATTCATTTATGATTGAACCTTTCCTAATTAATTATCTAATTTAAATTTTTATTGTTTTCTTTTGGAGTTAAACCATGCATGATTTATTGTATATATTTTTTCCTACATAGTTATTTGGGTTATTACATTGTGTACTTTTCCTTATTATTTTATCAAATTTGTGGAAATAAGGAAAATTATTAAGTCCTAATTATGACTATTTTGTGTAAAATTAGAATATTAAGATATACAATAAACTAAGTATTTTTGATTGGAACTTATTGAATATAAAAAGATGATGAAAGTGGGAAAGAACATAGGCAAACATATTTATAGATATGACAATGACTAAAATTATAGATTTGAATGTGTGACTATGTTGACTTATTGTGAATTAGTAGCAAGGATTATATTGATATTTGGATGAGGTCACACTAATCAAATACGGTTGACCTATGTTGTAGTATATGGAGCACCAAAATCCATTAGGTGTTTACCCTTTATGAATATATAAGTATATGAACTATCACATAAGGGTCCTATGTATGTTTTATATGATACACAATCAATTATGGAAGCCACTATGTAACTTATTATTCATTTAAACCTAAATTTATAGACAATGATGGATAAACATAATAAATAAATAAAGGGGTTAACAGTTGTATTTATGCTAGACCTCAACACCCCTTATGTTATGTGTTGCCTACATACCAATACTATGAAGAGGGATAAAAATACATGTAGTTATCATATGATACAATGGTGTGTGTAAAATACTAGTTTAATTCTAGATTTTAGTGCAATCATAGTGTAATTAATGTGCTTCAACCATGACTTATGACATTTAAGTTATATACAGACTTAACTTAGAGCTACTAGGGTTGTGTGGACTTTGAATATGTAAGATAGGTGATTTTTCCTCCATAAGCAATTATATGTTCTATTAATTTTCTAAATATGAGGCTCTTGTGCATAAAACAACTTGAAATGTGGATTTATAGTGATATCTTGGGAAATTAATTAGATGGTCTTACAAAACATGCATGGTGACCCATTAGTGATTTTGAGTTTGAATAATTATTTGTTAATTGGTGAGAGGATGTGTGTGATGTATTTAGATGGTGTCAGTGGGTAGTATAGTTCTAATGGAATGACCTTATTTGGGAAAAAGAGGTAGTTATACCAAAAGTGTGAATCAGTCAAGGCGTGAGCTAAGGTTGTCTAGAGTGAATATTAAGAAGAATAATGCATATGTATTAGCTCAATATAGGGATGATTTGCATAGACATAAAGGAATACAATTTTAGAGACATGGAATTGGTCATGATCTAAGAGAATTTAATAGGATGGGTCATAAGTGCATTATTTAAGCATTAAAATTTAATTTATATGACTACATTTCCCATCCTTTTAATCTAGTAATGTAGAAAAGTGAAAGTATAGAGTAAAATAAAGAGATCTAAACTTGAGCTTACCTATATTGAGTAGGCTTGGGTGTAAACCACACACTAATTTTTTTTTTACATGAACATATAATGAAACATATATAAATTAGTCCTTACTTAAGATAAAAATATGAAAGAAAATATAAAAAACCTATAGGTGAAATAACAAGGAATAAGTACACCTAATTGGGTATATGAATCATTATGTTTTTTGGAGTAAAATGATGACTAGATAGGGTAGGATCTTTTTTGATTTCTCTACGTTAAATATCTTGGATTAAAATGTGAATGTTCCAACCATCATGGATAGGTGAGTGTGCTTAATAAATTCAAGGTGTGCTTGACTCCATCATTTCATATCCAAAGTAGTGAAGTGTCTTAAAATCCCTATATGGATTAGTATGGATCATTTATGGTGTAGAAATAGTGCAAATGGGTGAATTAACTACTAAAAATGGAATGAGATTTATTTCTAGTGCAAAAATTGTTTTGAAATATAGTATGATTTTAGTTTGATGTACATAATATAGATAATGACATTAGTTACCATTCCATCTATAAAACTAGTGAAACTTTGGGCATAGAGGTGGCCATGTGCCACACACATGCCCCCAATCCACTATCTAAGCATATTGATTTTGAGAATAAGTAATATAAAGTGAATTAATCAGAAAAAAATCTATGTGATAACCTAGAACACATGTTTCACATGATACCCTCATTTTGAGGAAAATTCTATTACAAACTCAAGTATAATTATGAAACTATTTGGATATTTATTATAAATTATCTTGTAACTTCTTATGATTTTGAAAAATTATTGAAATAATTATTTGACACCTACTAGGAGAAAACAAACTATTTTTGACATGACCGGCTTGTGCCCTTGTGCAAATAGAGCATTGTTGTTTGAAAATAAAATTTGATTAAATTCATGGAGTTAACTATGATCGATTGAGAAAATTCTATATTTTCATGTCTATGTTCTAGGTTTTTACAACTCATTTTTTAATGCAAGCCACTATATATTCCCCCTCTTTTGAGGTAAGTTGTGAATCCTACATAATAACTTAACTCAAAAGAAAAATTCATGCAAAAGATGTTATTTAAAAGATGGAAATTTGAGTAATAATGTTAAAATTTTGAGAGCATGACATTATCATAGATAAAATAAATAATATAGTAAAATAAAATGCATGTGGAACTAAGCATACATAGTATCACATCTAGATGGATGTTAATAATTAAGAACAGACTAACTAATCATCATATGATAAGTAAGTAAAACTAAATAAACTTAGGGGGAGATGCAAGTTATACATCATATAATTGAAACATTGGGGAGATATATGATATTTATCATGGTATTAAAAACTAAGAAAACTAAATAAACAAGAGCCATAAGCATGACAATGTGTAAAAATAACACACAAAATCACACAAGCAATGAAGAAGTCAAAGGGTGCACATACAAGGTACATCATTAAATGTCATTCAGACACATATAAACATACAATAGGCTTAAACCCACAAAAATATGTTTAAATGTCCATAATTTGAATAAAGAATACATACAAATGTGAAGTGTAAAATCAAACATGCAAAACATTTATGAATAAGTGTAATTTATCAACATAGGTAATTCATAACATTGGTATATTCAACAACTCAAGTATTTTGTAAAATATAAATGTGAATATAAGTGTGAAAAAATGATAGATTTTGTGGAAAGTATCATATTGGAAGCATGAAAAATAGGGATAGCCATAGAAGGATTAAAAAAATGCATAAAAGGATGCCCAAGTGAACTTGTTGAGATGTGAACCAATTATAGGAGGATTGTGACTAGTTGGGATATAAGAAAAGAGAGCTTGTGTTCACTAGGACAAGTCTAGTGGAATCAAATAAAACCATAGTGTGTTAATGCTTAGATAAAGTGATGTTTTTTTTATTAATTTTGTAGGTCTGAGATAATACCACCAATTACAAATGCATCTAGGAATGAAAATTTATGTGTTCTAAAATTTACTCATGTACACTTGTGAAGCATTTTTTATATAAAATGGATACAAAAATATGATGTATATACTGAACACAAATGAACTGATGAAAATGAACTACACATATCATGCATAGGTCCTATTTTTTTATTTTTTAGAATATTTTATTTTTTATTTTTTATTTTTGAATATATGAGTTGCATTTTTAGATTTTGAAATTCATAAGTGTATAGCCACTGTAGATGCATAATGTTTATTGAATTATTAACATTTTTTCCTTAAAGTGATTGTAGATGATAAAATTTTATCCTTAATTTATCTGTAATCACATATGTTCCCATCCAATTGGGATTGAACTTGCCTTTTGTTTCTTCTTTTGCATTGACATTCCTATGTAACCCTAAAATCTAGATTACATGTAATTTAGGGTTAAAGGGGTAGACATAACCTAGGGCACAAGGATGGTATACCATCTCTAAAGTAGGCTAATGTTTTTTGAAACTTAGATAGAACATATACTAAATTTATTATGTTGAAATGCTAAAGATAGAAAACTATAACTATGCTTGATATTACAATGATAATGAAAAGGAGATACATCATTGGTTCTGATACTAATATAGATCTAGATATAGAATAGGCAAAAAGTAAATTGGATCTGGATTCTTTATCAATCACTTGATTCTATAAATTATACTTCTATAGTAGTGAACACTTATATCAACATGGGATGGTTGTGTCAACCCTATTGTCTGACTCTTGTTAGTGTAGTATTTTTTTATTTTTTTTTAATTTTGTTATTTGAATTATTCATACACACATAGATTATTCATACAATTGAGTTAGATTTCCTAGGTTTAATTTGACATAGGGAGTTACTCTTGTCCATTATCATTAGCTAGTGGATGTTACTCTTTGATGGGTTATTTCAGAATAAGGAGCTACATGCATATTATAGGCCCTTTATGGAGTAATTACACATTTTACTCTTCTATTTTAACATATTTTGAGTGAGATATTATACATGGAGTGTGTTGTAATATTTATATAAGCATTTTTTTCAATATTCTCATTTCTTTTTTTACTCATAATAATGTTTATGATTTTATTTACAAATCTATGCATTTAATTGAATCGGAGATCCTAGCTAATGCTCTGACATGGTATCAGAACACTAATTTGGTTTATTGATTATATGGTTTTACATTTGATAGTATATTTTTAGAATTTTGAGATATTATATGTGGTATCCCATGTGGAATTAGATATATTTTATTTAATTCACAAACAACAATCTAGTTTGTGTTCTCATACAAGTAAGCAACCTCCTCTCACCATCCTCGCATATCCTCTCTATAATTATTGTAGCCTTACAATGTCACTTGCTAGTAGGATTTACACTCAAAATTTTTCTATTCATTCCATTTTAATTGTCATATAAGTAAGCAACCTCCTCTTTCCATCCTCCCATATCCTCTCTACAATTATTGTAGCTTTATATTATCACTTAATAGTAGGATTTACTCTCAAAAGTTATGTATTCCCACCATTGTCGTTGTCACTTTCTACACCCAAGCCTAGAAAAATCACCATTGAATCCTAACTATGTTATTTTATGGCTGGAACATGTCTAAAATATAAAGAAACAAATGGATGTTACAAGGTCTTGACTCCCAAGTCATCACCTACATTTCCAAGGTAGAGTATATATAGTGAGCACACATAATTTTTTATTGAAGGAAACATGATTTCATTCATTATAACTCGCTTCTCATACCTAAAGCTTGTTCTAAGGATTGTTACTTGGTTACTAAGATAAAGATATTATTTTACCTCTCTCCCTCTTTCCTGATTTTTATCCTTCAACATCAATTGTAACAACTTTCTCATTGATTCGATCTAGTCAGGTACTTCCCTCTCATCACCCTTTAGTCTGATTACATATGGCATCCTTAATTACAAATAAATATGGTTCTCCTCTTAGTGGTGGTACATACCTAATGGTTTTTTTATAGATATCTAAGTCTATAACATTAATTCTACCCTAAAATAAAAAGTCAAGCATATTTAAAAACATTTTTTAATAACTAGCTTTTTTATTTTTTGCTCTCAAGTGGATTTTTTGTCCATTGAGATGCATATGTGAGTGGTATAAGGATTTGTTAAGGATTAATATTTATTTTAGGAGGTTATTGGTTCAATTATAATTTTAATGACTATATTAAAGGTATTTTTTATGTCTTTTAGGAATGATCATTCAATTTTTGTGAAATTTTAATAGACCATTTAAATATGAAAAATTAAATTTATTGTAACTTTTGATTGGTATCTTGAATTTGAGTGTCATTTTACTCAAAATTATATTATTTTTCATAATTTTTCCTTTCTAAGGGTTTATGTTTTTAGTAAAACTATCATTATAAAGTTATAAACTTGGGGGGTTGATAATTTTTTATTTGGGGGGGTAGGGGGTTTTGTTTTATGTGTCCTTATTATTTCACATTTAATTATGCAATTTATTTTCATTCATCAAGGATTAATAGTCATTTCAACTTCTTACTTCATTCAATTATCATGAATGGAAAAACAACATGTAACTTTCTCTAAGAAAAAAGGCTTATATAGGATAAGTCTGAAGGAGGAAGATGAACCTACCATAGATGTAAATAATAATAAATGGTTTAATAGATGTGATTAAGCACATGGTTGTCTTAGTTTGTCTATTGATCCTAACTTATGTTTTCACATTGAGTATTCTAAAATGCCTAATGAAATATGAACCACACTAAAAAAATATTTAGGAATTAGGATTTGATGAGATGTCATGAATTGGAGAATGATCTAATCAATTTGATCTTAGGTGAATTTGACACACTACAAGATTTGTTCACTAAATATAAATATTCTAGGTTGTAGTTAAAATAATGTGGAATAGATAAGAAATATGATCAAATTATTTTATAAATTCTCTCTAAATTGGGTCTAGATTAATCTATGTTGGTCTTCACTTTCCATTCCATAAAAAGTGCTCTTTGAACCACATAGAAGATGCATTCTTTAGATACCTTTTTTCCCCCCTTGACTCAATAGAAAGATAAGTTGATACAAATTAGAATGGTGAAGTCCTAAAAACCTCAAGCCCTAATTTATTGTAATGATAAATGGAAGGACTCAAATAAAAATGAAAAAAATAGAATAAAAAGGATTAGGAAAAGCACAAAAAACCTCCCACCTCTAAATTAACTAATGAAATATCCTCTTCTAGTGTTAAGACTATGAAATAGAGGATCAAGTGTGGGTATTTCATAGATAATCCTGATGAAATAAATTTTTTTTTGAAGTATATTGACCACCTTATTTTTTCTTGCATAACATTCCCCATTTTCAAACTAAAAATGGGGACCCTCTTTTTGCTCTTGAGTCTAGTCTTGTTTCTTTGAGGAGTTCAGTAATGGTTGTTTGTTTAAAATGGAATCTTTGGTAGTGTGTTTTTGGTACATGTGGATATTTATATTTTGAACATTATTCATTATTTTATCCAAGTTTGAATAATAATAAATTTACATCATATACATTTGGTGTATAAATCACATCTAGGATTGCATTGATTCAAAAATCTGAATTTACATGATTCTATTAAGTCTTGGTCTATAACTATGCCTATGTTTTGAAACACATTTAAAGCTTCTTGTTTAAACCATTTCACCTTGAATTTATGCAAATTATCTAACTATTTTAGAGTTTTTTTTATATAAATTTAGTCCATTTCTACTTTAATTTTAGATTGATTGACTAGGTTTTCATACAACTTTATTATTTTACTTGGTCACTTTTCTGTAGAATGGATAAATTTGGTTTTAATTCAATTAAATTGGGTTTGAATTTTTATGATAAGTTTCATGTTTTAATTATACCTTTTGCCTTAGTCATTTTTCATCTTTTACCTTAGTCATTTACTTTCAAAAAATTAATCATTATATTTTCAAATTTAAAATTTCTAACTAGGCATTTATTTATCTTAGCCATAGATGCCTAGAGTGTTTCTTGTGAAATGTAGTGATCTTATGCTATTCCTTGTAGCCTAAATTTTAGATTCACCTCTTATTACTATTTTTAGCAATAAAAAACTAAAATCTAAACACATAAATATGAAGGGATAAAAGAGATAATAATATTTCTATGAGAACTCTTACCATCATTTTACGTCTTTATAACTCCTCTCCAAGATTGCCAAATGGATGATTGATGTCAAATTTGATGGATGTTAGATTGCTTGTATTTTCTTGGTAATGGATTCCAATGGACAATTATTCTTGATAGTGGCTCTTGATAGATGAAAGAAGGTTGGTTATGGATGAAAGATAATAATATAGCAAAGTGGTTTCTAAGTTTCTAGTTGCAAGTTTGTTTCCATGAAGAAGGTGAGTTATTTATATAAGAAGTGGAGGGAAGAATCAATGGCTTAAATTTAATTTTGAGCCATTGAGATCAATGGCTAGGATATTTCCAAGTAAATTTAAATTCCTTGGAAATCTTTAGAATGGATAATTCTAGAGGAAAATGGGCCAAAATTAAGGAGATTTATAAAATTCTCCAATTATATAAATCTCTATTAGGGTTTAGGGGTTTAGGAATATCTACAAATAGGGTGATATATGGGTAGGTAGAATAAATTGTATTTATAAATTGGCTAGTAGCTTAGGGGGTAGGTTAGTAGGTAAATGGGTTTTGTTAGTAGATTAATGAAGGGAATTAATTGGTTGTGGGATGGAATAAGGTTTTGTTTGATGTAGGAATAAGAAATGGGACAATGGGATATTAGTTAAATTAGCTAGGAAATTTAGTTATTAGGTTAAATTAGTGAAATTAGTGTAATTGGTAGGGTGAGTATATTTTAGTGCATATATTTTTCCCCTCTTTCAAATGACATTGCAAGTGGATAGGAGGGAGGGAGTGATGGTATTTCAAATAATAACCATAATAGTGCAGAATAAATTTTAGATGGTGTTAGATATGAGTTATTAGGATATGATATGATACCCCTTCGAGGGAGCATGTGGGAAGAATTGACCTAGATGGTCACTCAAACAAAAGTTTTGGGGGTGGGGTAAGACTAAGACAATAAAATGGGGTTAGCTGCCTAAAGTAAGGACATATCTATGATTGATATTCCCTAAGTTCTGAGACAAGGGGATATGGTGGATCAGTTGTGATGGGTTCTAGACAAATGACCTATGTCTATATAGGGATTTGATTGATAAGACTAAAGTGATTCAAATGAGATGGGTAAAAGCATATGATAAGTATCATATCAAGGGAACATGATAGGGAAGGATTTCAAACTAATAATAAAGATGAGATTTGTTGATTAATGATAAAGAAACACTTTATGTAAGATTCATAGCTTAAAATGATGTGTGATTATTGAGTGACTAGTTTAATGATTGGACAAGGATGGAGATTTAATGGTGACAAAGATATCCTGAAGCATAAAATCAATACTAGGTGATACATATATAGTCTTAAGAGACCTCATGCCGATGTAGTTTTGATGCAGGATTAGGTTGGATGGTAGGGAAATGGAGAATCCATGCACCAGATGGATTTAGGGATGATAATGAATAACTAATTGGGACATTCGAGGAGCGGGATAGGATGTGGATGTGTAAGGTAGTTATCAAAAGGTGGATAGGGTTGAAGGGGGTAAATTATAGTGGGGGTTAAATAGGAAGAAAAAGTAAAAAGAGGGTAATTTGAACTTATATATTTTTTGAAATTTGACTTTGAGATAAAAGCCATGGACTGACTTTCTTGAACTTCCCATTGTGGTGAATGAGTCTAGCAATTCCAAAAACCTATTGAGTCTAGACAATGTATAAGTAAAAAACCCTAATCTTCATGTTTTTGTGAATTTTACATTTATTTTTGGGATTTTTGGCATGAATTTAGGTTGCCCATGTCACCAGTGTAATATTATGACTAAGGGCAATGCCCTCAGTCATGATATTGTAGTCATGACTTGTAAAATTGTGTAGGGAAAGGCGATATTATAATATCATGAGTCTAGAGATGCAGTATTACAATACCATAAGCTTAGACTAATGATTTTGAAATATCACAAATTAGGGAGTCACAATTTTGTATAATTGTGTGGTTATTCAAAATTACAGGTCATAAGTGGTAGTTTTGCCAAAGGTACAATTTAGGGCAAATCCATGAGTTTTCATTTTATTGAGGCTAGGAAAAATGGTTAAGTGATAGGAGATAGGCTATGGGGTGACTTAGTTAGATGTGGTTAATATGTTTTAAGGTTATTTAGTTAGGTAAGATAGGATGGGGGATGTTAGACAAAATTAGGTGGTTAGGGATGTAGTTTATGTGATGGGGTTAGTTAATTAGGTTTGGGGATGTTAGGGATGAGGTTAGGATTAGTGAAGGGTTAATTAGGGTTAATTGGTTATTAGGCAAATGGTGAATGTGGAGGGTAATATGAATGGGTAAGTTAGGATAGGTTTAAGCTAAATGGGGCATGAAATATAATCTGAGCAAGTGAGGTGAGGAAGTTTAATTAGTGAGTTTGGTAAAGGTAGGCTAGAGTTAGGGCAGGGGAGTTGATTTATGATGGAATGATAAGTTTTATGGTGATTGGTGTAGGAATTAAGGGTGATGGCTTCATGGCTATGATAACCTGATGTGATACACAAGATGCACATTTTGATGGATGTGATACAGAGTCCTAGAGTTGATAGGACTTCATTACATTATGATAATGCTAGTGGTGTTTATTAATTGGGCCTTGATCATATCATTGGTGGAGTGCTAGCATTCAGATACTAGAATATTTCACTTTGTTATTAGGTAGATAATAGTGACTTTAGAGGATGTCTACTAGATTTTCCATCTATCGATGTTAAGAGAGGATTTATTATAGGTTGCACACACTCAAGGTCATTTTATAGATATTAGAAAGAGGGTTACATGTAGGTATTGTGATAGATGTGTGGATATTGATAGGTGCTTCTGAGATGGGAATATTGATCACCTAACTCTTATAGTTATATCTCTTGTTACTGATATACTTCTACTAGATAAGTTAATGATTTCATATGGACCTGAGGGATGTAGTGGTGGATATGGTGTAGGACTTTAGGGTTTTTACTTGGGGGCCAATGGTATTAGCCCATCTATATCAAGATCTATAATTGGGAAACTATAAGAGGGAGGATATCTTAGGTCTATATTTATTATTATAGATCTAGATTTGGGAGCATATTGTAATCCAATGACTTTTGGGTACCTTAGTAATGAGGCAACCTCACTAACCCTGGTATTCAAATGATATATCTTATTGGGAATGTAGAGAAGCCATGTTGGGGAAATACAATTTTACAAGTAGAAATTTAATATATTACATCTAGATCACATCACATAGATTCCCTATATGGGTTATAGTTTGGTTGGGATGATGAGGTAGTGGTGACCTAGTACATGTTGACTGAGTGTTACTTGACAATTCACAGAGATTTTGGGAAAGAGTAATATAGACCTAACCATGTATAAAGGTAGTTTGGATTTATACAAGATGTGTGGAGTGAGGATCACCTTTTTGATATGAGTGATAGGGAGAGGGAATAGTGGGGGAGACTAGTAGATAGATCTGGGGCCCATACAGATTAAGATATCATTACCCTAGTGTCATGGGATTTTTAGATGTTGATTCCTTACCTTAGAGTTATAACAACTTATACAACATAATGTATGTTGAGGATTACTTTAATATTGCTCTGACCTAGGGTTGTGGTTTGGTGAGGGATAGTGAGGACAATTTTACAAGAACAAATAAGATTATATAGGAAGAAGATGTATGCACTAGCTCAAGATGGCTAGGATGGTTAGGGAGATGGGGATGCCATGTATGTAGATTGAGCGGATCGAGAATAGGCAAAAAATATAGGGTAGGTTGGAGGGAGTGGGACCTAGACCCAATCATAAGTATAGGTTAATACGCAATCTATGGGAAGTGGTGGTGGAGATGGTGTAGGGCCATTACAACAGCCTCTATTAGAGGATGAGAGGTCCTTGATAACATGTTTATAAATAAATATTTAGGATTGACTTACAAAGATAATAGGGATTATTCAAGAGAGGTATTAGTTACAAGAAAATTTATAGGCCCAAATAGTGGAGAGAGATGGGTAGTTGGCCCAATCCTAGACATAGGTGATAGGATTATAGGGTTAGGTTAAAATACTATAAGCCCAAATAGTCACATTGTAGACCTAGATCCATAGTTGAGATGCATTTATTATAGGTTATTAGGGCTAAATCACCTAGATGCAAATAGATATTTGGACTCTAATGTGAGAGGTAGAGGTGGCCAACAAGGCCAATGAGGAGGTTGATATAGTGATGAGTGAGCATGGGATGGTTAGTGTGATGAAGAACATTATGATATTCACATGAGAGGCCTAGGACTATAGGATATTATATGAGTTAGTACCATTAGAATAGTGTGTAGCTTCATTTAAAGCCAAATCCTCACATTCAATTCATGAACCTCTAATGGGACCAATAAGACCAAAGACATAATTGAGACATGATATATATAGAGTATTTGTTGTATTGTAGCACATTATTTCCCATGGGGGTCCACCTATTGTATCTTATTTTTTGACATGGAATCCATGTGGACTATTGATATATAGTTTTGTGTGTGTGTGTGATGATATTTTGGATGATGTGATGTGTTATATATTTTGTGACATGCAATAATTATGGTATATTGGCTATAATGGATTTAGATATATATACACATTATTTTTTTAATACATTATGATTTCACTGATGATGTGATTATATGTGTGTTATTAGATGTGATGTGATGAATTCATATGTTTATAAGTTTTTGTGATATAGATGATGGATATATGTAATGTGTTATGTATGCTTTAGATGATTTATGCTAAAGTGTTATATGATTATGATGTGATGGGTGTGATTATGTTTTTAATTTTTTATATTTTTAATTTTTAGAAAATGATGTTGATTATAAGAACATGGTATATGATGTGTTGTATCTTGATAGATATGTTAGATATGGATTTATTTCGATATGATATATTGATGGTTAACTAGATGATATATGATGTTATGAGATAGTGATTCATTTTATTATATGCATGATATATATTTGGATATGATTATAATGAGATATGTAATGAAATGTAAATCAATGTGATAATAAAAAAGATCAATCCCTTTTTAATTTATAATGTCTCGCAACTTTAGTTAGAAATCCTCCTACACCATGGAGGTAGGATAATGATGGGATGGGGAAAAAGTAGGTTTAAACAAGATAATAATAGGTTAGATGAGGTAGTGATAGGATTTGGGGTTAAATGGGATGGGTAGCTAAGTTGGAAGACATTAATAATGTATGCAACCCTTTTTAATATTACATTGGTAGATATGTATGTGCCAAATGACATAAAAAAAGTTAGAGGCATATTAAGTATCTAGTGCATGGGGGAACTCTATTTTTGAAGTGGCATGGCCTGAAACAAATTTGAGAATCACCTAGACCATCCTTGTTCCCTTAAAAATTTAAAAAGATAAATATATACAAAATGATAACAAGACTAT
The DNA here is from genome assembly GCA_037957365.1 of Torreya grandis. Classification (NCBI taxonomy): domain Eukaryota; kingdom Viridiplantae; phylum Streptophyta; class Pinopsida; order Cupressales; family Taxaceae; genus Torreya; species Torreya grandis. The sequence continues at coordinate 1,557,098 of JARHVA010000675.1, read as the reverse complement.
TAAATAAACAAGGCAATGTAATTAATATAGTGATAGGATTTGGAGGTAAATGGGATGGGTGGATAAGTTGGAAGACATTACTAATGTATGCAAACCTTTATAATATTGCACTAGTAGATATGTATGTGCCAAATAACAAAAAAAAAGTTAGAAGCATATTAAGTATCTAGTGCATGGGGAATTCTATTTTTGAAGTGACATGGCCTGAAACAAATTTGGGAATCACCTAGGCCATCCTTGTTTGCTTAAAAAGTTAACAAGATAAATATATAAAAAATGATAGCAAGACTATGAAATAAAAAAGGAAATGTAATTAATATGCACATGATTAACCAAACAGCCACACACATTCAAAATATATATACAATCACACAAAACAACCATAAGATAACATAGACTAAAGATAAGGACAATAACAAGGATATACAAATGGATAATGAGGTGGGTAGAAAATGATTATGGACAATAGGACTCATAAAGATAAGGGGATATATATAAAGAGTATATTGTGCCCAATATTACTATATTGAAACAATTATCTAACTTAATTCAAAATTACTCGTGGATGGGGATTAGGGTGATCAATCAAAATTTGGTGTCATAACGTATGCAAAACCCCCAAAGTAAAAACCTATTTTTTGTGACTCTTCTATAATGATAGCATTAGGGGGAAGGTGTGAACCATGGTTTAGGGACAAAAAGAGACAAATGAGGATAATATTATCTTGAGGCTAATAGGATACATGCTTTTCATAGAGGATGTGATGGGGTGATAGGATAAGGGAGGGACATAAGAATGTGATAGGATTGGGGACATGCATGGATATCAATATGGATAAAGAGATTCCCCAAAAAAAAAATCCCTATTACTAAAAAATCAATGACTTCTTTCTTGTTTAAAAAATGTCTATCTCTTATTGCTTCATAAACCTATAATGGATACCCATTATTAAGACCAGGCTCAGGAAAGGAAGAATGGAGTAGAATATGAAGAGGATAGAATGGAAGAGGATGTTCCACCAAGAGTGATGACCCATATATGGAGGTATGGTGGAGCTTGTCAAGTGTAAAAATGATTTAAATGCATTATATTCATTGGTTCATCAAGTTTTTCACCATATAATGTAGCTAACTTATAGGCTTTAAACCCAGATTTGGTAATTATGACACATGGCTCAAGCTAATTAGCTTCAAATTTTCCCTTCACATCCCTATTAGCATTAGTATTTTTTTATTCACCTTTAGGACTAGATCGCTGACCTTAAATTATTTAGACTAGATCTTCTTGTCATATTGGCTTTTTAATCTATTTTGATATGCCCTTAAATGATTGAGCATCCTTTGATGCTTTTCATTTAGAAGTTCCAAATATAGTAGCCTTTCTTGTCTAAAATTATTATCAATGATAATACCCCTTAATGAGATTCATAAGGAGGGGAGCTCTATTTCCATAGGCAAGATAGCTTTTGTTCTATATACCAAAGAATAAAGAGTGGCCCTAGTAGGTGTTCAAACACTTATTCGATAAGACCAAAGTGTAGGATATAATTATAGGTGCCAATTTATACTTGCTTCATTGACCATTTTATTGAGAATCTTGATGAGGGTCTTATTTGTTTCTTTATCTTTCCCATTTCCTTGGGGGTAGGAAGGGGAAGAAAAACATTACTTGATATGATACCATTGGCACAAGGCTTCAAATTCTTGATTTTTGAAGGACTTATCATTGTTATATATGATGTTGGTAAGAATGCCAAAATGGAAAATAATCTGATTTAAGATGAATTTAGAAATTTGGAGGCTTGTATTATAGGGAAGTGGCATTGCTTCTACCCATTTAGTGAAATACTTCATAGCAGTAATAATGAATTTATGTCCATCAAAAGATGTAGGATTTATCTTGCCAATCAAATCAAGCCCCCATATAGATAATAGCCATGGACTCATAATAGGTTATAATTATTGTGTAGGTGTATGGAAAATATTACCATGTTTTTAACAAGCTACACATTTTTTCACATACTGGTAGGTGTCTTATTCCATGGTAGGCCAATAATATCCAATCCAAATTAATTTCTTAGCCAGGGTCATTCCATTGATATGACCACCAAAAATACCATCATGGACCTCCTTGATCATGAAAGAGGCCTCTTCCAAGGTCATGCACCTTAATAAAGTCCCATAATAACTTTTACAATAGAGAATGTTTCTAGGGATTATGTAATAGGAGGTACAATGGATGAAGGCATTATGCTGATGATGATTGAGGTTAGGTGGTAAGATTATAATGTGGAGATAATTATAAATGTTGTGGTATTAGGGAAGATTTGGATCAGGGATTGCAATTTTTTTTAAAGTTCCATAGATTGATGTGATGGTAGGATCAAATGTTCTATTATAAAATTTCATTCTCAAAAGTCTTTAGGGAGATCAAATAGAGAGATAAAGTGGCCATGGAGTCAACTAATTTATTAATCTCACTTAGCACTTCTTCAAATGTAATAGTTTGAAAAATATATTTCAAATAATCTACCAATTGCTTATAAGGGAGTAATTTTTCATCTTTAGTTTATAACTCATCATTAACCTATTTGATTATAAGCTATGAATCACCAAATACTTATAACTATTAGATGTTTCACTAGATGGCTAGTTGAAGGCTAGATATTAAGGCCTCATATTCTAAAATATTATTGGTTCATTGGAAAGCAAGGAGGAATGATTTTAGAATGAGGTCACCTTATGAGGTGACTAAAATTATGAATATGTTTTATCCATGCATGGTGAATGATCCATCAAAATATAGCTTCCATCTATTAGATTTTGAAGTGTTCATTATAGATTCATCTAAGAAGGTTGTGGTAAAGGTCTTAGTCATGACAAGAGGTGATTTTTCTAGTTGATCTGATATCACTTGTCCCTTAATGGCCCTTTGATGAACATATTCAATATAAAATTCACTGCGTATCATGATCCATTTAGCCATTCATCTTGTGAGGGCTGATTTTGATAGTAAATATTTGAGAGGATCAACTTTATCAATGAGTTAGACTTGATTGTGAATCATATAATGTTGAAGTTTTTGTGAGGCAAAGACCATAGCTAAGCATGCCTTTTCAATTGGAGTATATTTCATATCAAAGGATATTAAAGTGTGACCGAGATAATAATTTTTTTGATCTTTTCCCTCATCATTATGGTGTGCAAGTAGGGAACCTATCACATATAGAGTTGTCCAAATATATAAGATCAAGGGCTTTCTCATGATAGGGGGTGCTAATAAAGGTGGATTTTACAAATACTATTTGAGATTATTGAAGGCCTATTAACATTTAATTTTCCAATTAAAATTTTTCCCCTTATTCAATAGATGAGTAAAGAGGCCACATTTATCTGTGATATGAAAGATGAATAGTTGAATAGCTTGTAACTTTCCCTGAATACTCTTAAGATGCTTCAAATTGTGAGGAGATGAAATTTCCATAATAGATTTGACTTTAGCTGGGTCCACTTCTATGCCTCTCCTAGATATAATAAACCCTAGTATTTTGACTAAAGTCACACCAAATACACATTTCTTTGGGTTCAATATAACTTTCTACTCTCATAGCCACTCAAAGATTCTTCTTAAGACTACATGATGTTTTGATCTAAGTTAGTACTTCCTTAGGATGTCATCCACATAATCTTCCACTATATCATGCATCATATCATGGAAAATAACCATCATTTCCCATTGATAAGTAGCACTGACATTTTTTAGACTGAAGGGCATGACTTGATAGCAAAAGGCTCCCCATGGAGTTATGAAGGTAGTTTTATGTTGACCCTCAAGAATAATTTTGATTTGATTGTAGCCTAAAAAACCATCCATGAGAAATAAGATTTCATATCCAGCTATTGAATCTATGATCATATCAATATTCAAAAGAGGGAATTCATCTTTGGGACATGCCTTGTTGATGTCCATAATTCAATATAAATCTAGATTCCTCCTTGTGGTTTTGTCATAAGAATAATATTGGAAATCCAATTGAACTAATCAATGGGCTAGATAAAGCCTACTTCCAATAATTTTTTTTAGTTACTCCTTAACTAATAAGGCCACTTTGGGGTGCATGTTTCATAATTTTTGCTTAATTAATTTAGCATTCAGGTGAACAACCAAATGATGTACTACTAAGGAGGGATCAAGCTTAGGCATGTCAGAATAACACTGTACAAAAACATATATAAAGTCTTTGAGTAACTCAATAATAATCTGATGCTCATTAGGTGTGAGAGTCACCCCCAATTTAACATTTTTTGGATTCTATTCAATCTCAATATTTAATAACATAAATCACCTCCTTAATGAGGGAAGATGAATGATCCTAGAAATAAGGGGGTAATGATTTACCTAGGATATCTGAAGCAAAACCATCTGGAAGTTCTATATTTATTTCAGTGTAGTCTTCTAATTTATTTTAAGAATATGGAAATTATTTTGGACTTTCACATGGCTCTTCTTCTTTATATTTATCTTCTTCACTTTTATGAATGGGATTACTTTTTTCCCTAAAATAATTTGATTTACAAAAATTAATATAAAAGCCTTTCTTATGATCATCATAAGGCATGAAATCTTGAGCTCCTAGAAATTCTAAAATTGCTTCATCATTTTGAAATGTATCAAAGGATGGATCTTGATGTCGATCCCAGTTAATTAAAGAGGGATAGTGGAGGGATATGCTGATGGTGAAGACAGTGGTATCTGGGAAAAGTTTTATGGTACCAATTTCCTTAAAGTGAGTATAAATTAAACCCATCTTGATTTCTTCATCAAAGAGAAATTCCTCAAGGACTGAAGTAGTATCCACAATAATAATGTTTAAGTCATCATCAAGTAGTTTATACCCTAAACCAAGATATTTTGGACATTCTTAAATTTATATGGATTCAAACCTACCTTTCTTATGTCTCCCTTGTCCTTTCCCTTGATAATTCATGTTTTGTAACATTTTATGGATGTGAGGGTATCACTTTTTAGGGGATGTGAGGACCTCTTCTTCTAGAATAATCCATGATTCATCTAATTCATCAATATACTCTTTTAATAATAATCCTAAACTAGAGAAGGTTTTTTATCCAAATTAATATTTGATAGGATTGGTCTTCTACATATCCAGGGACCCATAATTACATGGGGAAAGGGGTAACTCACCTATACAAAAGGCTTTATATTCATATTAACCATAACCCATGAATGTGATTTTGAGATGAGCAACTTCAGGTAATGGAATTGAAGAAATAAAAACATCATCAAGGTTTACACGCTTGGAAGCTATGGGAGTTAAAATGGAATTATCAGTGCTAAGAAAATAATATGAAGATGAAGATTGATCCATTTAAAAACTATGAAAATGATCAATTTCCCTAGGCAACATGACTTCCATGCCTGAGTGGGGGAATTTTAGACATGATGCAAGGTAGATGGGACAAATTTCATCTCATGGATCTAGGGATGTCCTATCAACATTTTTCTAAGGTAGATCAACATCTACAACATAGAGAAAGGTTTGATGTATCATGGGTCCCACAACAATAGGAAGGTAGATAGCTCTTACAGATAGCCATTTATTATCATCATATGCTTTGATCATAATTAAATTATGCCTTAAAGAAGATTCAAAATACCCCAAATTCTTTAATAAATCCAAATTACATAAATTTAATATTGACCCTTCATCTATGAGTACCTAGGGAATGTGGTGATTGGATATGGAAACTTCAGTGAATAATGGATAATTATGATGGGGGCCAATAGGAGGCATGTCCTAGGAACCAAAGGTGATTTTTTGAGAAGGGGATAAATGACCTACTAATTCATAAAACTAATTGGTGTCAATATCTCTAGGGACCTTTAGTTCACTCAAAACCTAATTAAATATCTTTTGATGAAGAGGTGATGTTTTGAGAATTTCCATTATTGAGATCTAGGTGGGTATATTTTGAAGTTGTTAAATTATATCATAATATTTATCAGAGGATACTAAAAATTTATTTGAGATATTACCCTTTTGATATGAAGAGGTAGATGGGTCAGTTAGGGGTGCCCCAAAAACTATGATTTTGCTACATTTGGGAGTAACCACACAATTAGTAGTGACCTAGTTGATTTCTAATATGGTGGGTGATGGTGGAGTGGGATCTTGGGGGATAAATTTTTTTATGGTGTTGATAGAATGATATGGTATGGAATGATAATCAATGTGATTGGAAGAGAAGGCTTGATCTTGGTATCTTGGTGGATTCCTATTTTTTTGATCATGCTTGGGTAGGGGGCCCTGATAAATGCCTAGATACTAATTTGAAGGTTGATTTGGAGTACTCTCCCATTCTATTTAAATATCATCTCTTTCAATTTAGTCATGAATATAGTGTTTTAATTGCATACACCTTTATATGTCATAACCTTTGACTTATAATATTTGTAAAATTCATCCTCATGGTACCAATTCAGTCGAGGTTGTCAGTCATCCAAAGGTTGGATTTCAAGAAGAGTGATCATGTTAATAACAATAAATTTTTCAAGGATAATTTCAATGGGTACTCCCAAGATGGTGAGAGGTCTTTTCTACTTTGAGGCTTTGGTTTACCTCATGGCACTCAAATAAAATAGACATTATGTTGATATGTGGGGTTCCTCTTTTGCACTATTTAAACATGATAATGTTTAGAATTTATAACCCCATCTCCCACAACATTATTATTTTTGTTGAATATTTTTTACTTGCCTAAATAGGAGTTATCTTGGTTTTGACTATGTTCATTTCAGGAGTATAGTTCAATTTTTCCCTTTTCAATAAGTGCTCACTCAACTTGCATCCAATTCTCAATAATTTCATCAAATTTTTTGGAATATTGGATTTTTAACTAATATTTTAGCTCAACATTGATATTATAAACAAATATTTTATATATTTCCTTTTTAGGCACTATGCATTGAAGGTGGCTCGCTAAGCTTCTCCATCATTGCAAGAAAGATGACAAGCTTTCCCCACTTCTCTATTTAGTGTTATAAATGTCTATAATGGAGACATCATGCTCAATATTAAATGATAAATGTCTTAATTTTTTAATTTAATTCCCTAAAACTAGATATTGACCCCTTTGGCAGATGGATGAACCATTCTAGGGCTAGTCTAGTGAGACCTTTTGGGAAAAGTCTTAGTAAGTAGGCATCTTCATATGCAAATTCATGATAAGCCATATAATATTATTGTACATTGTCATGGGAATCACCTTTCCCTCTATATTTTTCAAATATAGGCACTTTAAATTAGGGTGGAAAATATATTTTCAAAATGCTCATATACAAAGGGGAAGAGAAAAAATCTTCATATTTGTATTTCATTGCTTGTGAGCATGGGTCAATTTATTGGAGAATCTCCTTCATCACTCTCCATTATTGTAAAAATGTGGGTTCTCCAAGGGTATTTGAGGTTTGGTTGTGATTATCATGGGGTCTATGGGTGTTATGGATATTTTGATGAGGGGATGATGGCTCTTGACTTTATGCATAGAGTACAAGATTTATTTATTATTTAAGTTAGTCTAGTCGATCCTCTAAGATAGTTTACCTTATATTAGCCTAAATATAGTTATTTAGGATGGGTGAAGGTCATTATTCTTCTTCAAATTATTGTTCTACACCTTCTTCTTCTTTAGGTACTTTATTGTTATGACTATTCTAACGTGGTATATTAGGCTGGGTGGAGGGGTGGACTATGTGTTATAGAAGGCTACAGTAAAAGTTTGATTGTAGTGTGCCCCATAGTTAAATGGCTCAAGACACAACCTAGTCATGGTTTTCATATAGGTATTAGTCAATTAAATTCCTAACTTTATCATTATGAAGGGGATTGAATCATTCATCTCCTCCTTTGGGGCTATGGATATCACTATGTGTATCGACATGATCCCAAGTTGGATCACCTATATTCCACAATAAATCATTGTCTTTATTGGAAATTTGTCCCATCTTAAGTTATTGGGCATAGGTTTGGATCACCATATTAGATGAGGAATTTGGAGATGTGATGAAGTGTGATAGGTGATGTGAAAATTTTTAATACTAATTCAGTCTAGAAATCAAATCTACTAGTGGTCAAAGAAGGTACTGGGGTGATTTTTAGAAATGGATGTGAAGATTGTAATGACTAAGAATTACCAAAATACAAAGTCTTGTAAGAGTCCAATCTAGAAAGAATAAAAGGGGATGATGGGATCGAATAACTAATACACTAGCAAAGTAGTAAGTGGATGGGTGCTAGATTAGAACCTTGATAAGGCTATGCATGTTAATAAAATACCTAATATAAGGATTTAGTAAAATAAAATGAGGATAAAAGAGATGAGTGACAACTAGTTGATTCCAATATTAAATATAGTATTCAAGGATGATGGGAGAATATGAAATAGATGGAGTATGAAAGATATAAGATGAGGAAGATATGAAATGAAAATGAGAGAATGGAAAATATTAAGATGGGTATTTAAAAGAAGATATAAGATGGGTTATAATGGCTACTGAGGATAAAACATAAATATATACAATGGATGTTGATAGTGAGATGGATATGAGGGAAACAAAATCTATAAGATAAGTATTGAATAGATGAAAGATGTAGGATTAGGGTGTTGTAAGATGAGTGGTCAATATAGAATGGGTAGATGATATAGGATGGGTGTGTTTTAGGATAATGAGATGGATATGAGTGGTATGGAAGATGTCAAATGGGTTGAGGATAAAATTTATAGGATAAATATTAGATGTTGTTTGGGATAGGGAGTGGAATATATAAGATGATTATATGATATAAGATAGGTGGTAGATGAAAGATATAGGATAGATGTGGTTTATGATGATGAGATGAATATGGTGATAGTGTTTAAGAATGGATATTGTCCTAAGGATATATAAGGTGCCAAGAACAAAAATGGTGTGGCCAACATGGCTTACAAATAACATGGATCTAACATAACACTCAAATAACACACATAACAACAAACCCTAAGATAGTAAATTAAAAAGGGTGTGTAACCTAATGCTTGCATCATCTAACAGTTTCATGCATGAGGTTGTAGGCTAGTGACCCATTATGGAATCAAATGAACCTCTCAAACCCATCTGTACTTAATGACTTTTTAGGATTTTATCCTACCTCTTATATAAAAATGCTTGTTACAGCCAAAATTTCCTATGCTAGGATTACATAAGGTTTTATAGGGAATGATTGATATATGAGAAGGTACAGTGGGGCCTAAGTCCATATCGGATGTTATCTAGCCACCTTACATATTGGATCTTAAATGCCCCTCACTCCATATAACCCTTTAGAGGGAATTTTTCTTAGATTCCTAATGATAAATCTCCTAATTTTTATACTCTACCAAACCATAGAGTTTGGTCTAGTGCATGGTGATGAAATCTATGTCACTGACCCCTAACTTTTAATCTCTTTCATGGGGGTAAATTCCACATCACATGTTATCCTAGACTCAAGAGGGGATAACAAATAGGCAAGCATAATTAAATTTTCCCAATTAATTACATATGTGAGAAAAACATAAGTATATGCAATCAATAAAATGTATACAAGCAATGAGATTGAAATATTATGTTTTTGTCACTCCTAAAAATACAAAGGTTAGGAAACAAAATGGGATGTCTTAGTCTTGAGGGCTCCTGTATACACAATATTTTCAAAATTTTATTGATTACTAATACTTTATATATTTTAAGAACTCGTTGAGTCTCAATCTATCTGAGTACATGCCTTAAGGGGTGTACTAATAAGGGGGTGGGTAGACCATTGGTACTTCTTAAGATTGTTATCCCTTTTGACACATTCCATCTACACACTTATCTCCTAAATAAACTTACCCTAAGCTTATTATTATTAGTCTTACCCATTCCAAAAATTTGTCATGCTTTATCCTCCTTGTTATTACCTTAGACACCTTTCACCATTTGACTGTACTAGATGAATTGGGTCTACCTAGCTTAGGACCTAGTGATTTATCTCTTGAAGGCATATGAGGTTGATTGGGTCAACTCTATACATCCAACATATTTAGAATGATTTATCGAAATATCTACCTATATATACAATTTAATTTCCAACTAGTTGATAAGAGAGAAGGGAATAAGAATAAGTTTGAATGAACACCTACTTATTGACCATTATACTTGAGGAATAAAGGTTAGGGTTTCATACTTTCTTTAGAGATACAGATCCTATCTTATGGAGAAGTGTTTTGGATGTATAGATAGGTTGTGTAGCCTAGAGATGATTTGTATTTGTTATCCTTACATACAACAACAATCTCTTGTGAAGCATCATGGATAAGGGAGAGATTAAGGCTTGATGGGTTCATCTTCAAAGGTAAGTATTCCTAATTTTTTCCTCCTTTGTAAGAGTAGATAGATATTATAGTTGTGTTTCTCTCCTATGTATTAGGATTCTATATACATTGATGTGAGTATATTTATTCTATATATGTTTAGTTTAGTTTTTTTTTTAACCCTCACTCTGTGTCACAAGCTTTGGTGTTCACTAGATTAGATTTAGTTTATTATTTATTAGAATAGAGTGAACATTAAACCTAAGACTCTTTTAGGGTTGTTACATGATTATGTTAGACTTTAGAAATTGGAACCCTTCCTAGCATGGTGTATTATGACAAGTGATTCCCTAATTAGGTCTAGAAGATCCCCATATTGGTCATGCTCCCACTTAAAAAATATATTCCCAATCAAAAGTGTAGGTATGATCTATCTTCTCTGAGCCAGGATTAAATTATAGACATGATGCATTTCTGATTGCATACATTTTGGTGAACCCAAAGTAAACTAATCCTCATTAGATTTATTCATATTATTTCATTTCTTTTATTCTTTCATCATTATTTTTATCATATAGTTTCCATACTAAATTGACTTTATCAACCAAGTATCTAACTTTTATGCGTAAAATCTTAGGTATAGGCTACTAGATCGACCCACTTGACCTAGTATGATTTTTCAACTTTTTAAAAATCTAGTCTAGACTACTAGGTCAACCCAATTGACCTTATATATTTTTAGGCACTTAAAAACAAGTTTATATAAATCTTTATCAACCTAGTCGACTGAATTAGCAAAATTTGCAAGTATATATCAAGGTTCTTAAACAACAATATTCATTCTTTGAATCTCTAATCCACAAAGGTTCATTTTTGTCTCTATGTCTCTTTCTTTACAATCTTTCCTTTTATAGTTTGAATTATTAAAAAATTCCCTTGCACATTAAATTGGATCAACCCTACTGACCTATTTATATGTTCTATGTGTTGTCTAGATAATTAGGTTGACTCTATCGACCCTATTCATTTTTAGACCTTGCTTATATAGTATAGGTTTGACCCTGTTGACCCTATTCTATATTGTATGCATACATTATTGACTATATCAACATTATACCTTGTTTCAAACTTGGAATTAATCTTATATTCTAGTAATTAATTCACACTTTCTTTTCTTTTTGATTGCATGCTTAGAATAGATCACATAGTCTAATTAGTTGGTTTTCAATTTATTTTTTAGTTTCACTATTTTCATATTTTATACACACATGGACAAATCAAAAATATAAACAAGGATTTTAACATTTGTCTACCCAAGGCCAACCTACTTGGATTTCATCACCAAGGGGGAAGCTGACTTGATACTCTAGTCAAGTATAAAGCATGGTTAATGGTATATTCTCTTTGAGTACCAAAAACCCTTATTACATTGTGTTAATTGAGGGTGTAGGCACTAATACCAATCTTATATCATTGAAACTATAGTCCCTTTCAGCCCAAACTACCTAAAACCATCTTTAGATTGCCATTCTAGTTCCTTGTTTACAACTAATTTCCCATCACATTTAAAATCATATCTTAAATAATATAATTAACATTCAGGTTGAGCAATTAGTTAGTTATTTAATTTCCAATTTGATTTTTTGCTCTTTTCTCAATTATATTTTGTATTGCAAAAACTTCCATTAGCTAGGATTGGTGTAAGGTTTTGTGTTATGTGCTTCAATTGGATTGGCTTGAATTAATCAAATTGATTATTTTTTCCTTCTATTATTTTTTTTCAAATTAATCTCTAAATTTATATTATTTCAAATCATAATCTATTATAGTCTTTCTAATTTTCCATGTCTACCGTACTACGTTGACCTATTCAACCTTATACATTTTTCCAACCTCTATTCACTATATTGGATCAACATAGTTGGCCCTGTATAGTTTTTAAACCTTGTTCACTTTTTTACCAACCCTTATTCATTGTAATAGATCAACCTATTTGACCTTGTACTATTTTTAGGCCTATTTTTTGTGTTGGTTTGACCCAGTTGACCCTGTACATTTCATATCACTTCATATTTTCCACTATGTGATTATCTAGCCTTATTTCAACATGATGGCATATTTTCGTCCTTCCCTTATTCAAAAACATTGCATAATTATATATTTGGATAATAACCTCACCTATTTTATTACTTTAGATTAAACTATCCAATTTCTTCCTTCCTCTTCTCCTAAACCAAAACCAATCCCTATAAACTATAATGTAGTTGAGGTCGTTCATCTTGATCCTTCTCCCAATACCAATTTTGGGAATCTTCCACCAACTAGTACCTCTCCTATCAACACACATACCCTTATAACCAATGTTCAAAATACTCTTTTTACACCCATAAAAAGATCACCGAGTCTTATCAATTCCTAAAGTCACATGGTTGAAACCACTCAAATTTATAATCTAGATATTCCTAATTTTTAAAAAACCTTGATGATAATACTATTCACACTCCTCACAATAATGGTGGCTTTAAAAATATTCCTTCTTCTTTTACCACACTTAATACAACTAACACTAATGTTGGGAATCCTCCACCTACAAAGAATCCTCCTCCCACTAACACTAGCAATCCTCCTCCCACCAACACTATTAATACCCCTACTATAAAAACCAACCCACCTATTGATACAAATAAACTTTTTGCACAATTATTTCAACAAATGAACATCATGCAAAAAACTAACACCTCTCAAGTGATGAACATACAACATGATTAGTCAACCACCTCAAGTCATCATGCCTCAACCAAATCCAAATTTTGCCCCTCCTCTTAGAGATGCCAATGGAAATATCATCCCTCAACCTCTAATTAATAATAAAATGCTTAAAAATATTCAAAATGAACCTTTAGTCCCATTCATTGCATCCTTATACATTGGAAACATTTCTCCAACTATCACATATAATGGGACTAAAGACCCTACTATATTTATTAATTTTTTTGGCAATCTTTATAAGGAATGGGTCCAAACTAAAACCTTTGCTACCGTCAAGCTCTTATCTAAAGCCTTTTTTGGTGATTCACTTGAATGGTACAACCAAATTCCTATACATTCAATCTCACAACTAGAGGATATAGTCAATGCTCTAGTGAAAGAATTCCAATATGATGACCTTCCTAAAAATTACCTTAGCCAATTCATCAGTGACAAAAAACTTCCTAATGAATATTATCATAATTTCATCAAATTATGGAAGTTTCTCTCATAAATTGGACCATAACATGAATTATTATACTTTTTTAAAACTATTTTTCACTGCTCTTAAACCTCCCCTTTAATATAAAGTTTGAATCTTTTCACATAAAACTTTAGAAGAAGCCTTAGACCAAGAAAAGAGGCAAGACTTTATTATGAATCAATTTAAGACACCTCAAACACATACTAAATAATGTTTCCAATCATTTTCTCATGGCATTGATTCATCCAAGCCTCCCAAACCTCAAAATAGAGCATCCAGTTTAACCAATTTTAACCCAACCCACCCACCCTTGAATCTATAAAAACTTAAGAATAAAATTCCACCCTCTAAACCCATTAAATTTTATCCTTATAAACCTCCTTAAAAATGGTACAATATTAATAAATTTGTTGGTGGCATGCTACTATAGGTCATTCTCATTATTCTTGTTGTGATCTTCATTGATTTCTACTTTATTCCTTGCTTGTTCCACATTTCAATCTTGATACTCTTAAAAAATAGCATTATCAAGACTATATTCAAGCTTATTAAATTCAATCTCAAGAACCATAATCACATCAACATCAACTACCTATTGATCAATAACAATTATCTCATAGTTATATCTCATCTGCTAATTTTGTTCAAACCATAGTTGATCCTTATTCCTACACTAATATGGAAATGATAACTAACATGAAAAAAATTAACATATCATTACTTCCATTGAACCTCAACCTCTTATGTCATATGAACCAAAGGAGTACCTATTTCAAATTCCTACTCCAAAACATATCATACATGGTCCTATTTTACTATATTTTATTCTTCATACCTCTCTTACACATCCTAAGTCACATTAAACCTCATTAAAATCTAACAACCAACACATTTTCCTATCTCCAAATGCACCTACCAACCCAATAAAAATAATTTAAACAATTCAATTCTACCTCACTCTAACTCATATGTTAGGGTATCTTGTGATACCCATCCACATATCCCTTCAAAATTTGGGAAATATTTAGATGCCAATCCCTACATCCACTTACCCATTGGGGTATCTTGTGATGCTCACTCTTATTCTATAATGCATAATATTGACCAAATTAAGCTTCAAGAAACCTTCTGAGACTTATGGACTTGTATTTCACATGTTCATCTTTGATACAAATTTTAACATAAATCTTATTCTTTTTATCTCATGTTTCTTTGTTTTTGTGCACTTTCTTTCTTTTAATTTTGTTTTTTATTCATCATTATCTTCCTTTACATTCTTTGGTTTTATTACACATTATATTTGGCATTTATTTTCATTTTGGCCTTATATATCTCTTTTATTTTTTTCTTTTTATGTCATTATTTTCCTTAGTATCTTCATTATTATTCCTTCCCTTATTTAGCATTCCATTTTTACACCCCTTGGGTTTCTATTTTCTAAGTTACTTTGTAAGACCATGGATAAGACCTGACACTCCTTGTAAAACTACCATATTTTTGTTTACCTCATTTTCTTTCACATACTTGATTTTTGGCACCCTTGTGGGTTTATTTTTTATGATTTTATTTGTAAGACCCAATAGAGGACCTAAAACTAATAAAATTACTATATTTTTACATCTTTATTCTACAACTTTAGCTTTTGCTTCTTTTGGTAGATGGGATCTACACAAAAATCTATGTTAGCATGTTTTTCTCCATTTCCCTCATTTTTATGATAAGGAATCAAAATTTAATATCATTATACCCCTATTTTATCTTTGTCACATTTTTTTTAGTTTGAAGTAATTAAAATTATTCCATGTGTCATTCCTCTTGATTTTCTTTCCTTTCACTCCATATTGGATAAAATAAGGTCGAAGTCAAGATAGAACTTTTATTTCACTTAGATTTATGAGACTCTTAGACCCCATTATCTTTGAAATTATTTCTCTTAGAAACCTTATCCCAAGTATTCAAATGAAATTCATCTTTATCACCCATTTGGTCTTCCAAATCCATATGGAGGAGTCTTAAAAAATCCATCAAGAAAGTTGAAAGACAAATCATTTGAATCAAAAGATAATGATATAAAAAAAGTAACATAAAAATCTCAAAAGTCAACATCACACCAAAATACATGATTACAATCACATCTCTTATCTCTAATCAAAGATTAAACTCCATATTGAACCTTAAATAAAGCCAAGGTCGTTTGGGGTGAAGTAGGCTAATAGATTGGAATAGGGGAATTCAACAATCTCTATGGTGTTATCTAATTTATCACATAAGTACCCAATATTTTTAGTAGATAGATGACTATATAAGGGGTCCTAAGTAATGGGGAACATATTTTGGGAAGGTAGGTCAATTTTAATTTTCATGCATATAACCTTCATGGGATGATCTATATACTTAATTTGTTGACCTAAGACTTGTGTAGCTAAGAGAAGTTCTTAAGAGTCCTTCAGGTCAAAAGTCCTCTTATTTTGAAAAACCTAATTTGAGTGTCTTGAATTTGATAAAGAGATCCTCTACCTTGGTTTTTCCTTCATTTATCCCCTTCACCCATTTCATTTCCCCAATTGACAAGAAAATTGTGATTCCAAATTTATTTTCCCTCTTCTTTAAATTCCTTCTTCTTCACCTCTTAAAAACATGATAGTATTTCTTTATTTAAGTTTTATCTATCCTTAGAAATAACAAACATGTTTGAGTAACTATGAATTACACCCATACACCATTTATTTAACACACCACCTCATTGTCATACTACTTATGTCATTAGGTGGTTGTGTTTTTCTTACATTGTATCTTAGAACAAGCACTAAGTTTGAGTTTTCATCCTTTAGAGATTTTGATTTTCATTTATCCATCATGTTCTACTTTGATTTTTGTGGACTTTTATTATATTACATATGAAATTTTCCATTATTACATGTTTCTCTCTATGTCTACCTTCTTCATGTTTATCTCACATCTTCAATTACATTTCATTTTTCATCTTTCATGTTTTTCTTTTTGCCTATCTTACATGAGCTTACTTTTCACTCTTTTACACATCTTTGTTTGATTGTTTTCTTATATTTATACTTCACTTACCATTCATGTTTTACATAATTCTCAACATGATTTATTATGTTCTACATTCCTCATTTTCCATTTATGTTTTACATGCTTTATAACATGATTTACTGTGTTCTATAATCATTTGTCATTCATTTTACCTAATTTTGTCATTAATTTTCCTTAAATATTTTATCCTTGCCTTACCAATCCTAATTTTCCAATTTTCATAAAATCTCTATCCTTACTAACTACCATATGCCTATCTTCCAGAAAATTTCAAATTTTAGCTATTTTTTACACTAATTTCTATAGGTTCACCTAGTGTTCTTCACATTAGATGCCTTAACTTTTTATTGTAGTCTAATTATTTATCTAAAGCACTAAGGTAAGTAAATTTATGTGTTTTAAATTTTTTTCTTTTCATTTATTTTATTTTCTACTTATTGCACTTTACTTAGCATTAGCATTGTGTGCTATCATGTTCTATCCTAAAGCACCATCCTGTGTTTCACTCAAGTGACATGTGATGATATTAGAGTGGGGTATACACATGATATTTTCAAACTTTTATTGATTAATGAAATTTTATATCTTGAAGGAACCCAATGAGTCTCAATCTCTCTGATTGCATGCCTTAAGGGGTGCATCATGAAAGGGGTGGGTAGACCATTAGTTCTTCATAATATTATTGTCCCTTTTGCCACATGCCATCTACACACTTGTATCCTAAATAAATTTAACCTAAGATTATTATTCTCATTCTTAACCATTTCAAACATTTCTCATGCTTTATCCTCCTTGCTCTTGCCTTGACCCCCTTTCACCAGTTGACTCTACTAGGTTGACTAGGTCGACCCTATATAGTTTTCAGCCTTTGAATACTATACAAGGTCGATTGGGTTGACCCTATACTATTTATGGATATTTTTCATTAGGATTTTTGTCATTCCTTTAACCAACCTAGCTCAAGACCTAGTGATTTATCTCCTAAAAACATACAAGGTTGACTAGGTGGACCCTGTATAGTCGATACATTTAAAAATATTTAAGGCAAGATCTACCTATATATACAAGTTTATTTCCAACCATTTGATAAGAGAGAATTTAATAAGAATAAGTGAGAATGGAATATAATTATTGACCATTATACTTGAGAAATAAAGCTTAGGGTTCTATACTTTCTTTAGAGATACAAATCTTATCTTGTGGAGAAGGATTTTAGATGCATAGATAGGTTGTGTAGCCTAGATCTGATTGGTCTTTGTTATCCTTACATACCACAATAATCTCGTGAATCACCTTGGCCAATAGAGACATTGAGGTTCAGTGGGTTCATCTTCAAAGGTAAGTATTCCTAACTTTATTTCTCCTTTGTAAGAGTAGATAGATAATTCATTTGTGCTTCTCTCCCATCCATTAGGATTTCATATACATTGACATGAGTATATGTCTTTTATACATGTTTAGTTTAGTTTGTTTTATTTCTAACCTTCACTTTGTGCCAAAATATTTGGTGTGCACTAGGTTAGATTTAATTTATTTTTTATTAGAATAGAGTAAACATTAAACTTAGGACTCTTTTAGGGTTTTTTCATGATTGTGTTAGACTATAAGCTTTGAAACCCTTACTAGAATCATGTATAATGACAAATGATCCCTTAATCAAGTTTAGTAGATCCCCATATTGGTCATGATCTTGCTTAACAAATGTATTCCCAATTAAAATTTTAGGTATGCTCTATCTTTTCTGATCCAATATTTATTTATAAACATGATGCATTTTTGATTGCATATAGGTCCTACATAAAGGGGTTAGTAGTTTTATCTATTGCAAAACCATAATTCCCCTACAAAATTATAGTTGCATAGTATAAAATTGTAACCAAAAACTATAAAACCATAACTCCATAGAAAAATCATAATTTACCAGTTTTGATATTGAAATAGGTAGATAACTATGATAGTTAACCTACAAAACTGCAACTACTAAGCAATATCATCACTAGTTATGTAATATCACAATTTTCAAAAATTCATAATCTGTAGTTTTACACAAAATGGAAAAATTATGAAATTTTTAATAGTTTTTATGATGAATATGAATTAGTAAGATGATTTAACTTTTAGAATAGTCTAAAAATAGATAGGTCCACTTAAGGAAACTTGCACAACTAGACCAATAATAATTTACAAATTTTGATTCTACTAGAATTTTTAATAAAGAGTTTTCCTCAAATGATATATATGCTAGTGTGTAGATAGAATATAAAGTATTGATTCTAATGGTTAACTAAATGACTAAAATTATAGCCTATTCCTACCACCACACAAAACCTCTATTTAAACTACAAAATCACTAATAACAGGTCAAAATCATAAGTTTGAGACTTGTAGTATTAGAATAAGGGGTTAAATAGGTTAATGTCAGGGTTTTTGGTTTGTATTTTTCCTACTCCTCTCCTACCTATTAACTTGCACACATAGAAACCTTAAAATATCCCTTTTAATCACATAGTTAGGCTTAAAATGATAAGATGCCAAATTAGTTAAGATGGAAAAAGATAGTCTTGGATTATTAATGAAAATCTTATAACTGTCTAACAAAAGTTGAGAAATCCTTATCTAAAAATCAAGAAATAATAGGGCATATTTTTACTAGTTTGGGAAAGAAAGGAAAAACTACAACTCTTTAAGGCAATACCATGATTACCAAGTCAAGGTTACAAATAAGAAAGTCACAATATTGTAGGTAATGCACAAAGGGTTAAAATATTGATTAATTCTTCCTCTCCCTATGCACAAGAGATAAAAAAGACCCCTCTAAGCAACATGAAAAAAATAATAAAAAATTGTAGATAAGTCAATATCAAATAATAAAAAGGATATAATGCAAACTAAAAATTTGGTAAAACCATGACTCCAACTGTAAAACCATAATTATCAAGGTAAAGCTACTAATTTGAAAGTTTTGATATTGCATATGGGGTACAAATAGTCAAGATGTTGGATTAATCCTTTTTTGTCCTACATATAAGAGATAAAACACATGTCTATATAGAATGATAACTTGTAGAAGGGTTAGTAACAAATTAAAGACTAAGGTTTGACCCCAACCAGTAGAACCTACAAAACCACAACTCAATATTATAAAACCAAAATTAGTAGAAAAAAACTACTACTTATGAAGTAGTGATTTTTGCATAAAGGCAAAACACCTACAAAACTATGAAACTGTTAGTGGTCAAAACTAATTATCATGCAATATCACAATTCAACCTATAAGACCATGATTTTAATATTGCTAATAATAGTGAAAGATCAAAAGTCTCATTTATGTGATGGTTTTCTCAAAATTTGGTGCTCAATTCATGTCTATTTATTCCTACAAGATTTCAAATGTCTTCTATAAAACTTAAGAGGTTAGATTAGGGAATAATGTCCCAACGTGGTCACCAAAATGTAGCTCAAATTTTACATTAACCTCTTATTACTATTTATAGAAATAAAAAACCTAAAATATAAACACATCAATATGATGGGATAAAAGAGATAATCAAATTTCTATGAGATCTCTTACCATTATTTTACCTCTTTATAACTCCTCTCCAAGATTTCCAAATAGATTCTTAATGCCAAATTTGATGGATGTTGGATTTATTTTATTTTCTTGATAATGGATTCCAATGGATAATTATGCTTGATAGTGGCTCTTGATGGATGCAATAAGGTTGGTTATGGATGCAAGATAGTAAGATAGCAAAGTGGTTTATGTTTCTAGTTCCAAGTTTGTTTCCATGGAGGAAGGTGAGTTGGTTATATAAGAAGTGGAGGGAAGAATAAATGGCTCAAATTTAATTTTGAGCCATTAAGATCAATGAATAAGATATATCTAAGGAATTTTAAATTCCTTGGAAATCTATAGAAGTGATAATTATAGAGTAGAAGGGGCTAAAATGGAGGATATTTTCTCAAATTCTAGAAATCTCTATTAGGGTCTAGGGTTTTAGAAATAACTAGGAATAGGGTGGTAGATGGGTAGGTAGAATAAATTGTATTTTTCAATTGGTTAGTGGCTTAGGGGATAGGTTAGTACGTAAATGGGTTTTGTTAGTAGATTAATTAATGGAATTAATTATTTGTGGGATGGAATAAGATTTTTAGGATGTAGGAATAATAAATGGGACAATGGGATATTAGTTAAATTAGCTGGGAAATATAGTTATTAGCTTAAATTAGTGGTATTAGTGTAATTGACAGGGTGAGTGGATTTTAGTGTATACACTCCTAATGGCCCAAACCTATCTAAAAATGGTTTTTAACATTTAGTCAATTCTCTAATTTTTATTAGATCTACATGGCACTTTTTTTCCTCTTTAAAGGCTTAGTCATTTCTCATATAATTTTCCCAAAGATGCATGTCAAATTTCCACTTCTTCAGGACTTAGTTGATTTCTCCAAAATTTTCTTGGGGTCACATGGCATCTTTATTTCACCCCACTTAACTTAATCATTTCAAATTTTCATTAGGATATTAGGAGAGTAGGATGTTTCCAAGTGGCATGATACTAGTGACCCATTTCCCTAGGTGAATTCTTATAAATCAAAGTACCTCTAGGCAATCAGGTGAGAAAGATACTACCAAGAGGAATAATCTAGATAACCTACTACAATGGAGTGGTTTGCATAGCCTAAAATCTCACTAGGTGATAAGGTAAGTAGGATGATGCCATATATATAAATCCCACCTCATCGTATATGAGGTACATATAGAAATATTCAATCCCCAAGATGAGTAGTGGAAGAGGAAAGAGAAACCATGTGGAATAACCTTGATAATAGATGACATATTAGAAATAATGTTAGCAAGACACTAGTCTAAATTTGATGGCTCATTTGACTATCAAAATTTACAAAGCTGAGGTGGGGATATGCATTCAAGTCAATTTCAAAATTAAATCATAGCTTAATAGAATTATGATAAAGGATGGAATTCAAGGCATGGTAGTTCGTTTAATGATAAAAGGGGGGATTGATTCAACTAAAAATATTAAATAAGGAATGAATCAAGGGCATGATGCGTACATTAAAATCAAGTGAGGAGATAAAAAATAAAACTCATCCTTAAAGAGGCATGGCAATTGGTTGCATAGAAGCATGGAGTATGGCAATCCTAATTCAATCTCAGCTATTTTTAGTTGCTAACATTTAATCAAGGCATGGTGTTAACTTCACAAATCCTACACATACCTTCAATATATTAGAGATACCCACTACCCCCGTAATTTTATCTTCCAAATTCATTTATTATTTATATATCCACCCCCTTAGTGGGTGAATTTGAATTTGGACTCCATGGACCTACGTATCTATCTAAGATCAACTCTTTAATGTAATAAGGGTTGGTCCATTTTAGTATTAGAGGTTAGAGTAGAGGCCATGCTAAGTTTATCTTTTTAGGGTTAGATAGATTATGCCAATTTTATTTTATTTATTTTTCCTAATTTATAGATTACTTTTATGAGTTGAGGCTATTTGTAATCCATGTATGTAACTCACATGAATATGTAATGAACTCCCAATTGATCCCTTTAATGGAAATATATTTGTCTAAAATTTTTGTAATTTGATAGACTTGGTCTAATAATGTATATGGTGAACCTATTTTCCTCATTATATCTATTACTTTATTCCATATACTCTTGCACCATCCTTAGTTTGAGTTATGCTATGTTTGACTCAACTACAAACTAGTTTATCCAAGGATTTATCTATTTGAGAGGAATAAAACAAATCCATTAGAAAGTGGGATAGTTTATATTTATTCCTCCCCTTCCCTCTTTTTATTTTTATTTTGTCGTCTTTGTTAGTTTAGTTTCTAATTTATAATCTAAATTTAATTCTTTATCTTGATTACATGCTCCTTTGTTTATATATTCTTTCACATTGTTAAATCTTCCACACTATAAATGTGACTAAATTATTTGTATTCACATAATTAAATAATTATGTTTGTTCTCTAAGCATAAAAACTTCATTTAAAATGAATATGATTAGTCTAAAATAATCATAAACTACCTTTGATATGGAATGGTCACAATGAGCTAGCTAGTTTACCCTACGTACTAAAACATAGTAACCAAGACCTTGGGGAGATTCATTCACATGAGTTTACTTTCAAGAGAGGTGGGGATTAACAACCACTACCTATTATTGGATATCTCAGGAGATCCATAAACATATTTGGTGCTAGAAGGAGGGCCTGAACTGATGTATATATTTGTCTTGTGTTTTTAAGGAGTTACTTATTTTCTAAGTTCTAATATTGGAAAAATTGACCATCTAAGTCCTCCAATGGATTTTGTTTGGATAAGAGGATGTAGCTATCTCATGAATGTTTCAATATATTCCCATTACTTGTCCAAAAACCCACACAATTTTTTTGTAATTTATATCCATGGCAGGGTCAAGACTACTGAATAAAACATCTAAGCCTTTAAATAAGTCATTATCATAAGATAGATTCAACATGAGGATGTGGCTTATCACCTATTACCCTTTTTTCTAGATCAAGTAGCATATTATTGGTATGTCGATATACTATAAGGGTGCATCACCACTTGGGCCATCTTTGAAAATTTATTCTTTAACCATTTTAGTGTGCCCATTGACTCTGTTATCTTGTTTTATCGATTTCTCATAACCCATAAAGAGCCTAATTAATCAACTAGTATAATCAACCATAGGTCATACTACGTATATACTAGGCTGAAGGATACTTTCCTAAAATTAAAGGATGTATTTATTTTAGTATATCTCAATGCATTAGATCCTCTAGCTTCCATGTTCTTTAGGATGAACACATCTTCTCTTTTATCATTAAGGTTGGTCTACCAAGAGGCTATTAATGGAGATCAATAGTCAAAAACTTAGATATTTGATGCCTACATTCCTATTCTTTGAAATAATATGGTGTTTATCCTCAAAATCCTTGAGTTTCATAACTAGAAGTCATCCCATAGATCAACATGCACCTCACAATGAAGAATTTCACCAAGCCTTCACCCAATCAAACCTCTTGATGATGAATGAGAGCCTTGGTTAATATTTTAATTCATATAACTTAGTTAATTTTATGTATAATAAATACACAACATCATATTATTTTATTTATTTAGTATATTTGGGTGATATTACTAATAAAATTCCATTTATTTTATGGGAATATCATCAAGTGATGTGTAATCCAAGCTATGAGGTTGTATACCTAAATGCACCGTTTGGAGTCTACAAACTTTGATGCACTACTAATGTTGAGTTGATCATGCATGATAATAATACCAAATTTCACAATCTTGATCCATTATTTCAAGGCTATAGTAGTGGTGATGATGACTTTGAATATGATAAAATAATAATTGTTGAATATAGAATAGTGGCTGAGGAACAAATCAATAAAGAGTTGCCCATAAAAAATGAATAAAAAAGCTCAAAGAATATTACACTCAACTAGAAAAATAATTTGAGAAGATGGAGAATTTAGGGGATGAATATGCCTATTATACATCTAAAGCATCTTTTTCATATATTCCTACTCATGCAATTGAATAGTTAGTCTAAGATAATAAGCATGTTTGTGGTAGTGATGAGACTGTCCCTACATCCTTAGAAGGGAATTGAATAGAAGAATAAATCCAATAAGAAAGGGGTTGTCCCTATGAGGAGAATGAGTTGGAATAACTACAAATGATTTATCTTTTTTCCTTAATTCATACCTAACTTTAAACCAATAAACTTTAGACAAGTGTTCACCTTTGTAGTAGAAGTAGTCAAGATCAAAATGGGAAGTCATAAATATAGTGCCATAAATGAATGAATCAAGCCAATGGAGATGCAAACTAAGAATTATCTCATTCAACCTAGATATCTATATACTTTAACCACTAATGATAAATGTATAAGGTATATGATATGGTAATAACCTAAACCACTCCCATGCCTCTCGGATGATGAAGATAAAAATAAGGATGTTGTCACAACATCTATATCAATCAAAGAAAAACCAATAATTGATCCATCTATGGGCTATAAAAACTTAAGATCACACAACTACTAGGTTGGATCTCTAAATAAATATGTTATGTATAGATATCTAGGCCCTATCTATCATTGCAACACAATAAATAGGTTGAGTTATTTTATTTAGCCTATCCTAAGTGCTTTTTGCAAATTAAAGCTAAGAATAGTGTTGGATTTGAAAATCAAACTTTTCTTAATTTGCATGAAAATAACATAAACAAATCTCTTTGGGATAGTTTTTTCCAATGTAAAAGACAACATATATGCAAGTATATGTTTCCTTTCCCTTTTTAAATTTCCTAAGGAGTTAGGTGTCTAACTAACTCAATCATGTATTTATTTGAAAACCCCTTTGGATAATTTATTTTCCATATCATGTTTTATTTATTTCCTTCATGTCCTTTTTTTAAAGTTTAAATTTAATTTTTTTTGTTTCCTGCCTTTTTTTGGGGTCTATCCCAACCATTTTCCCATTTTTTCCCATTGTTAATCAGATCATTGAAATGAAAGGCTATTGCAAAGGTAACATATATGGCACTCAAAGAGATTAATTATAATTTTTTCTTGAAAATATTATGTACTAATCTAGTTCTTTTTTTCATTTACTAAATTTCAAAGGTTAATGATTCTTAACAGAGCTTGTGAATCTAAAAAAGTTATTATCTTTTCTAAAACCATTTAGTACACTTAATTAAATATCTAAATAAAAATGTAGCATTTCTTTAATTCTAATGTGTCTTAAGTTGGTCATGAACTTGTTGATTTCATTAAACTCATGGCTTGGTCCCCAACCCTCTATGGAATATCTAAAATCTCCTTTTAAATAAATTGAGATGAATTCAAATGCAAAATATAAAAAAATACTTGAAAGGGTGATCTTGGTATCCTTCACTATAGGTTTTCTAGCCTAGTTGGTAGTGGAAAAAGGCCTTTTAAATGGACTAAATGTATCTTTGTCAAGGCTATAAATGTCTGGCTAGTGGTAAAGTAATGCACACACCATTTCCCCCCAAGCTAAACTATAAAATATTATTTTCCTTCAATATTTTTAAACTTATGCAAATATAAATCATTTGAATGAAAATAAAATGAATTAATCTTTTGATCACTCATATAAATGGTCTTTGGTAGGATCATATCTTTGTATGTCATAAGTTGAGGTAGACATTAGTACCTTTAAATTCTTGTTTGTTTTATGTGATTGCTTGTAGATAATGATTTTTATTCCTATTAATTTAGATATTATGGATTCTAAAAATACTTAGGAGTATTTCCCAATAAGAGTCACCATTTATTATTACTTTCATAACCTACCCCATTTTTAAACTGATAATGGGGACCCTCTTTTTGCTCTAGACTCTAGTCCTAGTGGTTGCTTGTTTGAAGTGATCTCCTTGGTAGTGTATTTTTTCTAGATATGGAGATTTATAGTTTGAATGGTCTTCATTTTTTTAGCCAATTTTGAATAATAATAACTTTGCATCATAAACACTTAGTTAAAAAAACACATTTATGACTGCATTGATTAAAAAATTTGAATTTGCATAATTCTATTAAGTCTTGTTCTATCATTATGCATGTGTTTTGAAACACATTTAAAGCTTCCTTTCTAGACCATTTCACCTTGTATTTATGGAAATTATCTAGCTATTTATGAGTTTTTTCTAAGCAATTTAGTCCATTTTTACTATAATTTTAAACTGATTGACTTTGTGTTCATACAGATTTGTTCTTTTAATTGGTCAATTTTATATAAAATGGACAAATTTGGCTTTAATTAAATGATACTAGGTTTCATTTTTGTAATAAGTTTCACACTTTTTGTTTAACCCTAAAATTATGAATCTAGGTTGGTGATGTATGTACCTAAATATGCTCATCTTAATTATTCTATTAATCCTACTAATTTATCCAATAATTATAATCCTCTTTCCCATACAATATTCCCTACACCCCATTAATATTTCTATACCCATAATACCAATTAATTTCCCCATTAGCCTAATAAAAATCCTACTTAACTACTAATCATGTTGCATTAACTACCCACTAGCCCACTTGTAAATTAAAAATTCCTATTTATTCAACTACCCCTAGCTAACCTACCACCCTAGCCTCCCATAAATCCCAATAAACCCTAACCCTTATTTAATCCTCATCTAATCCCCCATTAACCCCTAAACTAATCAATAAACCTCTAGAACTAGAGATTCTCCTCTAATATTCTATAATTCTCTAAACTAGAGGCTTCTAAATAATCTAAAATTCCCTAAATATCCCCTCCACCATTTTATAAAAGCCATGCTTGGGCCATGGCCAAAAAAAAAGTTTAAGAAATCATAAGTCCTAATTATACTCTCATATTCATCCATCCTAAAGCAACTTCACACTCTTGCAATCCATTAAACTATCGAAGGAAGCCATTACTATCATTTTGAAGTGACAAGCAAGTAATCTAGATCCAAATCATAATGCATTGAAATCTATTTGAAGATATTGGAGAGAATCCATAAGAGACAAAGTGATGGTAATATCTTATTCTTAATTGTTAATTGTTCCTTTATTTCTCTTTTTTTGATATTATTGTGTTGTTGGGTTTAATTTACTATATTGTAATTTTAATGAATAACTTAAAAATACAATCATACATTGGAAACCATAGTGGGATCCAATCACAAGATCCTATGGGTACTCATAAATAGAGGGTCAGCCTTGAATTTGTGTAATCTTGAATTTTTCAATAAATTGGGGTACTCTAAGTCTTCACTATGGATTACTTTGATAATGATCAAAACATACAATGATAATGAGAGGCCATCTATAGGAACTATTTATCTTCCTATAGTTATGGGACCCGTAGTCCACCAAACTCTAATCCATGTAGTGGATGTTAATATCTCATATAATTTACTTCTAAGACATTCATGGATTCATGAAATCAGAGAAGTTCCCTCTACCATTCATCAATACTTGAAATTCCCTCATTCAGGAATGGAGGTTACCATCCCAAGAGAAATAGAAAACTTTTGTAACTATCAAATGGACTAATCTCATCCTACTTGCTATTGTCCCTAAACTCATAGTTACACTTATAATCCAAAAGCTACGAAGTATATCCACCTTGATGATCTATCAAATGTTGCATCTAAATCCTTGAACATCACTCATCTTAAGATCACTTACAAGGGTTATGGAGAGTATGAATAGAAAAAAAAAATTGTTGGAAACTTACCACTCTCCCTATGTAGCTATGGGTCTACAAACATGAGGAAAGATAAACTCATTATTTATCAGTTTGGATCCATGACCTTTACTAGTGAAGGCATTTTTTTAGAAGAATACTTTGATGAACTAGATGATTCATGGATTATTGATGAAGATGAGACCTTAGAATGTCATAAAAAACTACCCCATGCTTCAAAATATGTTTTAGAATATGAATTATAATGGGAAAGGACTAGGAAGATATGAATAATGTAGGCTTGAACCTGTAGGGGTTTAATAACACCTAAAACATCTTGTCTTAGGATACAAACCTCTGGGCATTGACCTAACCACTATCATTATGGATACTTCATTGTTTCTTTAAGAGTCTACCTATGATGAAGAAGTTGAAATAAGTTTTGTCTATAGTCTTTATGATGACTTAACTATCACCAATCTCTTCTCTGATACCATCATCTCCACCATCAATGTCTCTATCTATTATCCCACACTCATAGATAGGGATCAGAATAATGATACTTATTTTTATATATTCCATAATGATGAGGCCATTATTAAATATCTAGGAGCAAGATATTTTATGCCATTAAGATACCATAAGAAAGAGTTCTCTATCAGTATAAATGAGTATGTATATTTTGGATAGAAACAAATATCACTAAATCAAATCAAAGAAGAGGAATATGAAGATGAATATCCCTTTGCAAATATGTAATAAATACAACCCACTCTTGATGAGCTAGAGTCTTATTCAAAATTAGATATGGAGATTCTCAAATAATTTACTTTATAAGAGGAATTATTATCACCCCCAACATATCTACAGGACCAATCACCTTATCTTATTTAGGAGTTTATAGAAGTAAATCTTGAAACATATGAAAGTCATAAAATATTCAAACTAGGGTAAAATATTACACTTAAAAAGAATAACAAATCATCATCGATATTCTCAAAGAATATATAGATGTATTCTCATGGAGTTATTCTAGTATGTTGAGGATAAATCTAACCTTGGTAGTGCATCATTTATTGGTTCATCTAAATGCAAAATTGATTAAACATCAACTTTATAAAATGCACCCCAAGGTGGCCCTATTGGTTAAAAAGGAGTTGAAGAAATTCTTGGAAGTTGGGTTTATCTATCCAATTGACTATTCTAAATGGATATCTAACATTGTCCCCATGGCCAAACCATAGGGAGGAATCAAAATCTATACCAACTTCTGAGACATAAACAAGGCATGTCTAAAAGATGAATTTCCCTTGCCTAATATTGATATGATCATGGAATATAATGTAGGGTATGATATTCTATCCCTTATGAATGATTTATCTGGATATAATCAAATTAAAATTCCTTGCGAAGATCAACACAAAATTATGTTTATTACTCCATGGGGGACCTTATGTTACCAGGTGATGCATTTTGGTGTAAAAAATGTGGGAGATACTTAACAAAAGGGTATTGTGGACACCCCATTTTTACCAATTTCATGTCTAAATGGCTGTCAGAATGAATTATTGTAAAAAATGGAAATTAATCCTAGAAACCATTGAAACATTCTTATTCATTTACACATATCCTGTGCAATTTTTGATTTGCACCAATATGTTCCTAAATAGGGCATTATCCTACATTCAATCATCACCTTCTTGTAATTATTCTCTAGTCAAGTTGTGGCCTAGAAACTTAATTTTTTGACCACTTGTCTAAGAAAACCTTGTCAAATTTTATAAATAACAATTAACCTAATCAGAGGTGCTTAATTGGTTAAACCCATTTAAATGCATAGTCAAAATGTTCATGGCTAATTAGTGAATTTTTATTTTTATAAATTTATAAAATTGGGATTGATGACATCATCATGACATCAAAACAAATATATAAAATGGAGACATCGTGCATGACATTACCCTAAAAGTTGTCAAGCACTTAAATTGTAAATATCAAACAAATATCTAGATTTGCAAGCCATGATTATTAATTACAACATTTAATGCCTTAAGCTTCAAAAATTGAATGGATTTGTGGCCACACATCCTTTTCTCAATATAGACGGTCACAAATCAATTCCATTGTTTTAAATATATAAATACAAGGGTCCTCACTCATTCTTTTAAGCTTAAATTATACAAACTTATTATGCATAAATTTCTATAGACAAGATTCACTTATTCACACAAATTGACAAATTTTGTGAGCCTAAGCCATTAGTACACTAAGAGATTATGGAGGCTCATGTTACTCTTTATTAATAATGACTTGGAGTAATAAATCCATGCAAAATCATGCTTATTGATTGATTTTGAGGGAGAGTAGCTAATTGGAAGGTTTGATTGTATTCATTTCTTAATTAGCTCTTTGAAGTCATTATCAATGCCCTTTGAGGGAGTAGGATTGATAGGTTAAGTATTTATGCTTATTTAAGAGATTTTTTTAATAACACATGATCTAATATTATCTTGTAATCTTATTATACATTTTGTCATGCCTAGTGGGACCATGTATCTCATACACATCTTAATCCTTATGATTTTGCATTCAAAACCTCTTTTTGAGGCTATTTTTCTCTCATTTTATGTTTTTATGGCATCTAGACTAATCAACAAATTTGACCTATAAAATGGTGAAATTGACCTGAATATCAACAAGAATGTCCTATGAAGTAGCAAAATTGACTTGAGCAATAGTAAAATTTACCGCATGAATAAAGAAATTGATTTTTCTATTTTTTGTCTATGTCTGTGTGTTTTACATAGAATGGTGAAATCAACCAGAGATTTGCAAGTTCAACATGTGGAATGAGTGTTTTCTAATAGAACAATGGGATTGTCTTGGATCAAAATCTATATTTAACTATTGTTTTCCTTTTATTTTCTCTCATTTTTATCATTTTGGTGGGATCACCCTACACATCAGTGGAAATCTCCTACTAGTTAGTGATATCAACCTTTAATTAGTAAAATCTTGAAATAGTGTCTTTTTTGTCTCTATATTTTAGAGGAATTATCCTGACAAATTTCATAATTACATTATGGAATGGTAAAAACACTCTACAAAATGGTAGAATCAACATGTGTCAAAAAATTAGAGAGGAAAAATATCAAGTTGAAAACTTATTTGATAATAATACACCCCTATTTTGATTTTTAAAACTATATTTTATAAGTGTTAAGACTGTTTCAATTTTACAAACAATCAAAAGCAAATTTCACTTCATATCTCATTTTGGTGTTGTAAAATGAACTCAAAATTTAGTTAAGTACTCATAATATATTTTACTTTTTGATTTTAATTGTGTGTGTTTTTAGAAAAAACAAGTATAACATGTATGCTCTCCCCCTATCCCCTTTAGGGAACTTGGGTGATCCAAAAATGCTTCACTTATTGATTTTTGTCACTTTGTTAAAGTATGGAAGGAAAGTTTCTAAGTCCCTCCCCAAAATATGAGTGATTTAGGTGATCCCAAAATAACCTTAAAGTCCTTTTATAATTTTTATTTCTTGCATCTTAGCTTGTGGGTGGGAGTTCATATCCTCCCCATGAGTTCTCTAGGGAAATGTTAACCTAGTAATTCATCCCCTGGCATCATTTCAACCCCACTCCATGATAGGGGTATATAAATTGAGGTTGACTTATTGGGATGATTATTTGAATAATTAAACAATCTCCATTAATAAGAGACTACCTCAGAACATAGGTTTAACTTAAACATTACATTACACTAAGTAATTAACAAATGTAGTGGTTATGAAAAGGACAAGACCTTTTCATAATAAGCTAGTTAATGTGTATCCAAATGATGGGTGGTTCCCTAGTGTTAATAACACATCTAGAACCATTTAAAATGAATGAAAATTTATAATTTTAAGAATAACCCCACTTTCCATGGAGTAATATTGGTTCAAGGAAAGTAACCCAAAGTTATATGGCACCATAAAATATCTTGAGAAAAGAGGGGGATTGAAAATGCTACTTTTCATGTGCATCTAATTTTATTAGATTTATAATTTATTTCCTCTCAAGGAGTATATAGATGGAATCTAAGAGTATAAATCCACCTTGTTAGTTTTCTAGGATAAGACGTTCACCTTAGTGTTTTTCTTCTTTTTATTTACTTACATTGTCTTTTGAGTCTAAAAACTATTTTTGTGAAACCAAAACACATCAAAACCCAAACACTTATTATACACCATTTATTTTAAACAAAGAGGCATTACGCTAGTCAAATCCAAATCAATTTTTCACTTGTTCAAAATTCAATCAAATCATTGTGTTTGCATTTCCAAAAAACATTGTTATATTGTTCATTTGATTATAGAACTATACATCACTTTGAAAATCTAAAGTCCTTTTTAATCCAAATTCAAAATCTTGTATTTCTAAATTCTAATCCAAACACTATTGGTTTACCTTTCATGCTTGGTTTGAGTAACTTGGGTGAGATTTTCTATTTGGATTGAAGGCTATTACCTAGAATATTTCCCATTCTATTCTTATTTTCAACTTAGGTCATCTTACATTCATTCATGCTTTAAGTTCCTGGATCATTCTACCTTCTTTTCCATGTGGTTTCATTGTGTTACCCATTTATTTTTGGATTTATACTTAGGAGTTCTTTTGTTATTTCACATCTTGAGCTTCTTAGTTTGTGTCCTAATATTCTTGATCTAAAAGGTATTCTTATATATTATCTAGCCATGATTCATCATAGTTATGCTTATCTTTTTATGATATTAACATACTATCAACGTAGATTTTTGTGTGCTAACATGCACCCTAAGTTCCAAGATTATTTTACCCTCTTCTAATTTGATAATTTCAAGAAATAAAGGTTGATTAATTTTGTAATCCTATTTATTTTAATGGTGTGCCACTATTCCAATTCCTTTTATTATAGTCTAGTTTTACCTTGTCTTTATTTGATTAAAGAGTCTAAAACACCTTTTAAATATTTGTAAACCACATTCCACATCTTAGCAAATATATAAAACCATATGAAAACTATGGCATATTTTGTGGACCGATACCACCCTTTATGGAGGCATCTTTTTTGGGTTGATATTTCCCTCTTTGGGGCTAATTCTTAGTTAGTAAACCAATCCATGTTGATTGTCATATGCTAACCCCATCCTCCTACTTTGTCATGTGCTAATGACCAAGATCCATAATTCTCAAAGGTTACCATTATATATTGTCCAACTTTAGCCTTCACTAGTGACCAAGCTCCACAGTGCCCCAAGGTTGCCATTATAGGCCCTCGTCCTCTAGCTTGTGCTAGCAACTTAGTTCTACAATGCTCAAAGATTACCATTTTAGGCCCTCCCCCTTTGGCTTTCATTAACAACCAAGCTTTACAATACCCAGGGATTATCATTTAATGTCTTCCTCCCTTTCATTCCAATTCTAGTAGTCCATTACTTAAGTAAGGTCATGCAATCATGACTAGGTGTGTTAAGGTTACTATCCTAGGCCCACCACCAGTATTTTTTAAACCCATCATTAAGGAATTTCCATTTGATGAGCCAATATTTATTGATACCTTCTTCATTAATATCATTTCCAAAAATCCTAGTATTGAACCATAAGCCATTACTCATCTAGTGCCAACTATTCCCCACTTTATAAAATCCCAACCAAAGTTATTTTTGCCATAAATTTGATCATTGTTCATCCAAGAGACATTATCTATTAAAGTCTCAAGTGTGTTCAAATATGATATTTTTCAATTGATTGTGTACCAAGGCCAAAACAATCAATCAATTCTCAATATTAGTATTGAAACACCTATTTTTGATGAGTCAATCTATGATGAATCACCTTTTGATTGTTTCCTTATTGGTAATGAACCTCTCTTTGACAATCTAGTCTTGATGGATTTTCTTATCAACCCTTGCCCTTTTTTTAAAATGCCTCCCTTTGATAAGTCTGTCTATGTGGAGTTATCTCTTGACATTCTCCCCCTCATTAAGGAGTCTTACTTTGACAATATAGTCTCTATGGAGTCACCCTTGAGTTGTTCCCTCTCTTTAAGGGGATTCACCTAGACAATCTAGTCTATGTTGAACACTTTGTATATGAATCTATTTTTGAAGAGACCATTATGTCATCATAGGCCATTACTTATAAAATAGCAACATTAAGAAAGACATCATTTTCACAACATCCACAATCAAAGAAGAATCAAAATTAGAGTCAAGTTCTATTATTGAACCAATATTAGTTTCAACAATAGAATTAGAATCAACATCAATCTCAACATCATATTCAGAGTCTCTTGAGTAAAGCTCAACTTTAGAATCAAGATACATTCATTGTTATTACAACATTGGTTACACTTGACTTATAGATCAATTTTAATATAGTTTTGATCCTTCTAAATTTTTTTAGGATGATTACTTCAATATCGATACAAATTATCCTAGTATCTTCTATGAGATGCCTTTCATAATTCCATTACCATTTCACATACCATTAACACTAACCATCATAGCCATTATAATGGAATTACACATCCCATAAGCATTGATTGGGACTTTGTTGAACTACATCCATGGTGACATATCAGGTGTATAATATTAGGAGAACCAAGACCACATTCATACAAAATATGCAACTTCTCCTAGTGAAACCTTTTTAGAGGCACCAAGAGACAAACGAAGTTTACACTTAACATCTTCTAGTGAAACCTCATCAAAGGTGTTATAATAAAATCAAATTCAAAGGTTAACATTATTTAGTGAAACCTTCTTAGAGGCATTATTGGATAATCAAGACAACTTAATTGGTGAAGACCACTTTAGGGTACTAACTGCTAAGCATAATAGTTCTTCATTGACTAAGAATCTATAACATATTCATATTGCAACATCTCTTATTGAGTTATGTTCTTGTTATTGGTGTTATGTAATAATTTTTATCTTTGATGTCAAGGTCAAGATGGATGTAATTAATGTCAAAGTCAAAGTTGGTGTCATGCATGGTGAAGTGATATGTGACAAGGAGTCTTATGACAAGAGAGAATTTAAAGTTAACCTATTGTCTCTCTATTGAGAGAGAATTTTAAAAAACTTGGTAATTATTTTAATGTTGATGACATGTTGAGGTCAAGAGCAAGATACAAGGTAAGTATTCTTTTAATCACTAGTCTTAAGGAACATTGACATATGATGAGTATATGTATGAAGATGGTGGTCTAGAAATATGGATACATGGTATGAGTGGATGTTAAAGGATTCCCAAGAATGTATATTAGGTTTGGTAAAAATAAATAATGTTTAAATGTATAACTATAGGGTTAATGTCTTAATCCTAAGCATATAATCAAACTAGTCTTAGACCTTGCTTGACCTAATAAGGTACCATTAAATATTGTCAAGATTTATAAAGGATACAAATAAATGGTAGATAATGTGAGAAGATTTTTTACACTATGTAAACATGTTTTTAAGGTATATAATCCTTTAGATGATATTTCAAGGCTATTTCATGGCTTATTCATTTGCATGAAGAGACCTAGTGATAAGTCATATGCTTGGTAGCATGATTATTTAAGTAGTTTGAGGCTTGTGATAAGAATATTGTAATTTTATGGCCATGGTATGAGGTTTTATGAAATGATTATTAATTTTTTAGATAATTTCAAGTGGTTTTAAGGTATGTTCAAGGTCTAAGTATGACAGGCAGTCCAAGCCCTAATATGCAAAGAAATCTAGTATGGATTAATGAGGAGTCAAGTTCAATTTATAAGGTTTATTATCTCATGAAAGAATTATCATAGGTGTGAAATGTTTTTTCAATTATTATGACCAATTCTAAAGGCAAATCCTAAAGAATAAATCATGAAATGTAATTTTGAGGTTTTTCATGTGTATATAATGAGGTATTACAGACCTACGAAGGATTTTATTATGCTTGTTGGCACATGAAACCTTTGCATGAGATCCTAATAAGTTCATGGAATTTGGGTAAGGATATTATTTTATGTTTCCAAGCATTAGTTTCTATATTAAGGGCCTAAATGTGATCTTAACCCTCTTTAAAACCCTAATAATGACCTAATATGGAAGATATTGATAGAAATATCTTAGAATGAATTGTATGAACTAGTTTTATTTTTATATCATGTATATAACTCTCCCATGTACCTACAGGTGGCATTTTTCTATTAAAATAATGAGTGGAAGCTATAGTAAACCCCTTATTTCTTGGATTTTTGATGTAGCAGGTAGGGATGACTAGGTCAAAGCATGAAAATTATTAAAGGATGATGTGTGAGAATTTTATTTTGTGTCCATGTCATTTTATAATTATATTATAGACTCCAAATATGCTAAACTAGTCCTGGAAGTTGGCCTATCGCTGAAAAGGCCTACTAAGGAAGATAATGAGAAAAATAGGCATAAATGGGAATGAGATTAGGGATGTGTTGAAATGGATTATGGATGGATATAATTACACTAGGTTAATATTAAATACCTATAACACATATCCATAATGGATATAAGTTTTGAATAAACTTGTGTATAGAATAAAGTTGATCTCAATCTGACTTGTCTAACATAGTGAAGTCTGTGTATAGTGAATACATGAAATTGGTTTATAAAATCAATATTTAAATTTGAAATTATACAATATTTGTTTAAATATTTTATAAGTATGATCAAGGATCATGAAAATGATTATACAGGTGTTTTAAGTCATTGTTTCCATGACTGTGTTTTGGAGCTACAAGAAGTTTTTTGTGTGAGTAGGATTGATGTTCTTAAGTCATTATTCAAAAAATTGAAAAATATAATATACATTAAGTTTTTATATATGTATCATAGGTTAATTTTAAATTGTTTTTCTTCATGATAAATTCCTATGAATATGTGAAAAGTTAAAGGTTCTTGACTAGTTTTTGAAGCTTATTTGCAGTTTTAAGTGAGCGTATGAAAGTGGTTGGTTTAAGGTATTTTGTCTTATGTGGTGAATTATAATGGAAATTTTGACAAACATAAGGTAATTTATGTTATATTAATATGATTTTTTTATATATTTATGTCTCAAAGTTGAGTGTATACTTTAGATATTCAAAGCAGACTTTTTGGTAGTGAGAAGGCCTAATTGTGAGTAAGCCTAATGGTGTGGTTCAAGGAGTGAAATGTGATAAATGGTATAGGGAACATAAGGTGAGATTATTATGGATATAATTAAAGTGTGCATGAATTATTTAATCCATTTATGTTGTATCAATATGTTCCAAGGTGGTCAAGGTGTAATGTGCACTTTAAGAAGGCCTAATTGCATTAGGTCTTTATTAGGCCTAATGGTGTTTTTGGTCCTTATGAGTGGTGATCAACCTATATAATGGTTGTTTTAATTATGAAAAATTATATTTTATATATTCCAAGGGTGATTCAATTATTGATAGTTTTTTTTATACCAATTCATGTGAGAGCAAGAGTCAAGTACAAGAAGGTCTAATAGGCCTAATTTGACTAGTTAGAATATTGAGGTGGTGAATGAATGAAATTGAAGTTTATAAAATAGTTAGAGGGATTAAATAAAATAATATAAGTGTTTTGAATATTCCATAAATTTATATAAGTAATTTTATAGATGATGACTGAGGTCATATGACTTAATTCTATCAAGAAAAGAACTAGTTGAGCAAAGAGGCCTAATAGGTTGTTTGAGAGAGATAGGAGTGTGAAGAGAAAAAGAAGGTGATCATAATTATTTGAGTAAGAAATATGTGTCCAAATATTATCAGATATTATAAGTGTCTAAGTTGGTGTTCAGTCACCTAGGGTGTTGATTCCTCCTTACAAGTTGATATTTCCTAAAGGACTAGCTGAGTTGGTGCTTGACTAATGAGGGGTTGGTACTCCTTGTGGGGTTGGAACCTCACTAAATATTAATTAATTTATTATAATATTATATTACAAAATATGTTTTAGTGGTTTTTATCCTCCTTGAGGGTTTCCCACATATATCTTGTGTTCATATATTATATTCTTATGTGGATGCTTGTTTATGAATTGGTTGATGTATGTGTTTGAATGAATGCTTAATTAATGATAAGTGAAATTGAATGATTATTTTAAGGGAATTGATTCACATCCCCTATAAATAGTTGCACTTCTAGAATATCTCAAGTATAAATAGAAAAAAAATTATTATGTTCCTACCAAGAGCATGTGTAAAAGTCTTTGGTTGCACTATAACCATAATTATGTTGAATCCAAAATTAAAAACATTATGTGTGACTAAAATTATCTATATTAATTTTTTACCCAATCATTATACATTCCATTATGAACCAAAAATCTATTACCAATTTAGACCATTTATCCTATGATATCATTATTTACCCCTATTAGCCACACTTTCCTTTATAGAGGATATGAAGATATCTTGTCTCTAAGGTTAGAGGAAATAAAATAAATGACAAAAAAATATCACAACATTATTGGATTAAAAATTAGTGGCAGGTTATTTATAGAGCAACTATTTATAAAGTGTGTGGGATAACAATTTACATAACTGACTATTCTAGTTGTGTCATGTGCTAATCAAGATAAAAATATCCATATTAATGGGAACAATATAATAATATGATTTACATTTCCATTTTCCTTGAAATTTTTCTTTATTTATCATCCTTTTTTACCTTGACAAACATTCAAACTACATTGACTTGAGGTCCTTTGGTATTATGCAGTCAATTCTTAATTTCTATGAGGTCATCTTAGTCACCTGTAATCCATGCTCTCACCATTTTTTTAGAAACCTAAGCCATAATCTTTCCATTTTAATATTAACCTAAGCCAATTCTCTCATAATTTTTAGAGTCACAATTTTGTGCATTATTCATTTGAAGTAGATATATTATTTCACTCTTGGCTTTTCATACACTCTCTCCATTTTACAAGATAGTTCCCATATTTATTTTGCACCATAATCATGTTTCCTTATATCAATATTATTCTATCCCATATCTTGGGAGAACTACGTTTGTCCTAAAGTTTATTTTGGATCTTGCATCCATAGAACTATGTTGGCAATGCCCACTTACCTAGTGTATTTGGAGTCAACTCAGCTACCCCTTCATCTTCTTCTATTCCCCCCATATTATTTGTTTGTTTCATTGTCTCTTATATCCTAGGGGAAATATTGATCATCTTTTTTATGTCATTGTTTCTCTATAGCCTAAGGGATACCTTGTACCCATTATCCTTATTTTATTCTATTGGTGTCATTCTTACCTAGCTTAGGGGTTACCCTATCGTGAGCATAATGCCTTTATTACACATACACAAAGAATTTGTTTTTGTTTACACTAAAAATGTGATTAACCATTTCTTCTATTTTGCCTTTATTTATTTAGAATAGTTTGATTACTTTAATTTTCTTTGCCTTGGATTATTTAGGTTGTTTTTGATTATTTTGTTTACTTTGTTTATTTATCTTTGTTTGTTAGTATTATGTTTTGTCTTTATTTTTATTGGTGATTTATTACGTTTTTATGCTTGTATTTTGTATTAATATTTTATGTTTTGTGTTATTTATTTAATTTATTTATTATTATGTTGTTTTACTATCACATCTAAATACGTTTTTTAACATTTTGAGTTTGTCCTTACTTAGGGCTTGACTTGTTTATATGTATTTAAATTATTTTATAATTTGTTTATTTTTTAAGTAAAAATTGTTATTTCATGGGTATTGATCATTTATATCTTAATTCTATGTTATTTAAAATTTATCCTTTGTTTTATTATTTACTTATTTTTTAACTACATTCTTATTCCTACTTAGATCTAGATAACTCATATCTTGATTTTGAGTTAGTTACATTTTTTATTTATTTTGCCTTCTTTTTATCTTTTTATTTTCTTTGTATTTTGTTTAAATTTAAATATTATAACTTTGGTTTTGGAAATTTTTTTCATTATCTTTAGTTATAAATATTCACATTTGAACCAATCAATCACAATAAAAATTACAATGTTATTATAATTTATTCATAATTATGATGCGTGATTTCATTTTTATAAAGTAAATACTAAGTTCTCTAAAGTCTAAAAATCAATGTAGTGTTGAATAACATCTCTAAACACACTATCCCACATATCTCAAGTCAACTTAACCAACCTTATTTTTCTAATCAGTTATTTCATCACTTTATGCATCCTCATATGCCTATTTTTTATGGCATCTTCAGTCATTAGACCATCACATCTATGTTTGGACCCACTCATCTTTAATATATGTAATAGGTTATATCCTTGAGCTATGATTGATAACTTTCCCTACTAGGGCACAATATTTAGACCAATCACTGATCTAATCAGCCATACTAGGGAAAAATCAATTATTAGTGGTCAAATCAATCCTCTTAGGGAAAAATCAATCTAACATCTGATCAAATCCACTATGCTAGGG
This sequence comes from Torreya grandis, assembly GCA_037957365.1. Lineage (NCBI taxonomy): Eukaryota > Viridiplantae > Streptophyta > Pinopsida > Cupressales > Taxaceae > Torreya > Torreya grandis. The sequence goes on along the minus strand of JARHVA010000675.1, from coordinate 1,516,692 downwards.
AAAATTATTAATTTATTGACCTCCTTTATCTAGAACAATGTCCTCATTTTATTTTCTTCTAATTCTAAGATCTATAGTTTTCTTCGTCATTTTGGCAACTCAAAGTATGAAACTTATTTATGGATCAATCATTCCCTAAGCTCAGAATTTTCAACCTATTTTGGGTATGTCAAAGTGTGCCTCTTCTATTTTGGGATGCATTATTCAAAATTCCCCCCACCTTGGAGCCTATTATATCCTATTTGATTTGATCATTGGGAATCAACATGTGTAAGCATTAGCTCATATGGATTTAATCTCATCTATGGGTTAATTTCACTCTTTCTCTCTTTTTCAAGAGTAAATCCATCTCTTTCATCCTTGCATTCCCTATTGAGGGGGAATCGAGGGTCACTAATTATTTCTTTATTCATTACCTTCCAACTTCTTCTTAACAACTTTGTCATTCTTTGAAAATTCATTACTTCATCTAGTGCCTCACAATACCTTATAAAATAGGGGGAAAATGTACACCCCATTTTTACCACTTTCATGTCTAAATGGTTGTCAAAACAACTTACTATAAACAATGTAAATTAAGCCTAGAAACCATTGAAACACTCTAATTTGTCTACACACATCTTGTATAATTCTTGATTCACATCAATATGTTTCTTAATATCACATTATTTTTTATGCAATGATCACCTTATTATAATTCTTATCTAGTCAAGTTGTGGCCTAGTAACTAAATTTTTTAGACCACTTGTATAAGACAACGTTTTCAAAATTTAGAAATGGAAATTAACCTGATCTAAGGTTCTTAATTGGTTAAAACCATTTAAATGCATAATCAAAATGTTCATGGCTAATTAGTGAATTTATATATTTATAAATTTATAAAATCTAGATTGATGACATCATCATGACATCAAAACAAATATCTAAAATGGTGACATCATGCATGACATCACCCTCAAAGTTTTCAAGCACTCAAATTCCATATATATATATATATATATATATATATATATATATATATATATATATATATATATATATTCAAGCCATGCTTATTAATTATAGAATTTAATGCCTTAAGCCTCTAAAACTAAATGTATTTATGGTCACACTTTTTGATCTCAAGATAGACGGTCAAAAATTAATTACCTCATTCTAAAAATCTATAAATATAAGGGTACTCATTCATTTAAGCTTTAGTTATATAAAATTGCTATGCAAAAATTGTTATAGACAAGATTCACTTATTCACACAAATTGAAAAATTTTGTGAGCCTAAGCCATTAGTGCACTAAGAGATGCTAGAGTCTCATGCTACTCTTCATTGACAAAGACTTAGAGTACAACTTATGGGTAAAATCACACTTCCTGACCACTTATGAGGGATAATAGCTACTTGGAATGTTTGATTGTATTTATTTATTAATTAGCTCTTTGAAGTCATTAACAACACCCTTTAAAGGAGTAAGATTGATAAGTTATGTATTTATGATTATTTTAGAGATTTATTAACTAAAACATGATCTAATCTTTTTTCATAATCCTATTTTATAGCTACGACTATAATATTCCATGACATGATGCATGACATAGTAGAAGACTATGTGGGTGATATGCTAGGAAAGACTAAACATTGATCAGAGCATCCTACGATCTTACAAAAAAACTTTGAGAGGATCAGGGAATATAAGGTTAGATTGAACCCTAATAAATGTGTGTTTGGAGTTACCTCAATTAAAATTTTGGGGTTTATAGTCTCTCAAAGAGGCATTGGAGTAGATCCTACCAAAGTAAAAGCTATTACTGAAATGCCTCCTAAAAATCTAAAGTTGTTAAGAAGGATTCAAGGAAAATTATAGGTTATTCATCAGTTTATATCATAATTGGAAAATAAATGTCATCCCTTCAGCCATATCTTAAATAAGGGAACCCATTTTTACTATAACTCATAATTTTAAAAGGCTTTTAATAATCTAAAATAATATATGGTTAAGTCTCCAATTTTATTACCACCTCTTTTAGGAAGACCGTTATTTCTATATATCTTTACAACACCTTGTGTTATAGGGGCCTTACTAGCTCATCATAATGATGAAGGTAAATAAAGAAAAAAAATCATCTAATTAGGACCTTAATCTCAAATGAGCTTAATTATACCACTATTGAAAAGTCTTACTTTTTCATAGTCTTCACCTCCCAAAAACTCAGGCATTATATGTTGAACAACCAAGTCAAGCTCATAACAAAGGTTGATCATATCAAATATATGCTATCTAAATAATACTTAACTAGTAGAATAACCAAATAGATTATGTTATTAAGTTAATTTTATATATAATATGTCAATCGAAATGCCATTAAATGATAATCCATTATGGATCAACTTGTAGCAACACCTATTATAGATACCAAGCCTCTAATCATGGCCTTTCCAGATGAGTCTACATTGTCTACTTAAGAGTCAAGTAGATGGAAGTTATATTTTGATGACTCTCTCACCATGCATGGGTTAGGAGTGGGAATCTTTTTGGTAACCCCAAAATGTGACATAATCCCTAAATCCTTATGAATCATTTTCCCATGTACAAATAATATTTCTAAGTATGAGGCATTTAATTTATAGACTATAACTCACCATCGAATGGAATATCCAACATCTTCTGGTATTTGGTGATTCTTAATTGATTATAAAATATTTGAGTGAAGAGTTATAGACCAAAAATGAGAAATTTATTCCATATAAATAATTAGGGGACTAATTAAAGAAATTTTTTTCAGGTAATAGTATTTAATCAAGTCCCTATGGGAAGTAATAAAGCCATTGACTTAATGACCACTATAGGTTATATGATAGATTTTCCAGAAAATGTTCTTGAAGGAAAGTTTGTAATTGAACAACTATTATTACTAACTCATCAATAAATGGCTCAATATTAAATTTGTGTTATACCTAATCCTAGTATACCATGGTACCATGACATTTACACTTACTCCATGACAATGTTTTACCACTAGACTTTAGTCTCCATCAATGTAAAGCCTTCATTCATCACACATCTTATTATACCATCCTTAGTATCACTCTCTATCAGAGAGGCTATGATAGGACCTTGTTTATATGCCTAACATTAGAGGAGGTTACTCTTGTAATCAAGTAGGTCCATGATGGTATCTTTGATGGTGATGTCAGTGGGATAGACCTAGCTAAGAAGTTACTCTGGACTGGATACTATTGGCCCACAATGGATCATGATGCCTGTTAGTATGTTTGTATATGTGTATCAAGGTTAGAAGTATGGAAATATCATTCATTCCCCCATAGAAGAGTTATAGTTTATAATTATACCATGGCCATTTTTTATATGGGGACTAGATCTAATTAGAAAAATCAATCTTACAAAATCTGATGGACATAAATTTATAATTATAACTACAAAGTACTTTACCAAATATATCGAATAAATGCCACTAATTTATACCATAGGTCTTCAAATATCAAAATTCATTCTAAATCAAATTATTTCCATTTTTGATTCCCAACCAAAATTATATTTAATAATGTAAAATCTTTCAAAAATCAAGAAGCTAAAGACTTGTGTAATCATTATCACATTGAAAATTTTTTCTCAACATCCTACTATCCCTAGGGCAATGGTCAAGCATAAGAAACTAATAAAATTCTTCTCAAAATTATCAAGAAATTTGTTAATGATGATGGTATAAATTGGCATTTATAATTGTATCTAGCTCTTTGGTCTTATAGAACCAATGTCAGAACACCTACTGGGGCCACTTTATATTTTCTAGTATATGGCATAAAAGAAATATTTATCATTGAAGTTTATCTCCCATCCTTATGAATATATTTATTTGTAATGGTTACTCTTCTCTCATCTTTTCATTCCATTCCATCATTTCCATACAACCCTAGTCCTAATAGTGGGTATATAATATATGCTTAGGGAACTATAGAAATATAAGTTTCACATTGGGGTAAATAATTTCTAAAAGTACAAAGGAAATATCTTTTGAGGATTCATCTAAAATTTATAATCCACTTTCAAACATCTACTTATCCTTTTTCAAACATCCTAATACATATCATAATCACATCCTCCTCAATGACTCTTCTTCCTATTAGAATCGATTGCATCCAAATTTTTTCATCCACATTCACCTCCCTAAGCATAAATCCATAATAACCCACTAAACTCATCACTAACGAATGTTCATATAATGTTCTTACTCTAGGATCCATCAGATGATTTGTAACCAAATCCTGATCTTTCACTATAAACCCTAAACATTATCATTACAATTGGTTTTGATCCTTGTCACAACAAATATTGGGCACATATCTACCCCTATAAATATTTAATTATATCCTTAAAGTTAATTTTCTTAGGACATATTGTATACATTATATTTATTAATCCTATTATTGTCCCTTTAATTACAATATTTATATTATCCAATGTCATTTTAACGACTTAGGTTATATTTTACAAAATTAAAATATGTATATATGTTAAAATATTTATCATAATCTTGTTATATTATTTTCTTAAGTGGTATATTTTTTACATATCTTCCATTATCCTTTTATGCATGTGAGTATGTTGCTTATTTTGTCACAAGTCAATATACATATCCACATGTACATATTTTTCATTTCATAGTAAATAATCTTGTTTTTTTGTCTTGTTATCTTGTATTTTTTAATTTTTTTTCAAATGGAATGAGGATGGAATTAACTGACTACCCAACAGAGGAATTGGGAATGCCACTAAATGGAGTTCCCATTGTAGGTCCCCACATGCTTTGAGTCAAATGTGACCTTGACTATCCCCATGTCATTGGTATAGTTATACTCATAAATTACAAAGTAAATTTGATTGCCTACATATATAATGGCTTAAAATTCCCCCCATTCCATCCCCCTAATCATTTTGCTATCCCATCTAACAATTCTAGCCTATTACCTAAGACTCCACCCACTTCTTTGGTGTAGAAGGATTTTACCCAAAAATTAGTTTGTGTGACATATGATTAAAAAAATGGATTATTTAATATTACATGTTATTCACCATTACCTTATAAACATATGATAAACAACATCATCTACATATATACTAGAACACATAATAGTCATCCATAATCAATCAATCATGTCCATCATTACATCTCATCTAAATCAATAAATCCAAACATCTCACATAATCATTCAAAAAATAATATAATCTAAATCCATAATAAATAAACATCCATGATTCATATATCTATACATAAAAATCATAAAATCAAGTCCATCAATCATCAATAACATAATCATAATAATAATCATAACATAATCACATAATCATATCTAGCATAATCATAATAACATATATCAATAGTTTATAATGTCCATAAGAGTCTAGGTCAAAATATATAACTAAAAAAATGGTCCCTATTGGAATAAATGTGATATAATAAATAAATGTCCATAATATAATGCATATCTCACAAATACACATCCAAAATCATTATTGTCTAGGTGGTATCCTATCAGGCTAATGTATGGATTGGGAGGAACTAATTTTGTAATTTGTAACATGCTAGCCTACTAGAATTATTGCCTATTATCACAAAAAAAATCACCCCAGGAGAAGTTTTTTCAAACTTCTCCAATTTGGTGAAAAATTAGATTACCCCTAAACCTATGGGTTATCTATAGCATGGGTAAACCTCTAGATTGAAGGGGCTAGTTCCCCTCGATAAATCACTTACAATCAATTTAACTACTTGTTTGATTTCAAAAGGGGTAGAAAGAATTGAAATAAACCTAACTATAGTGGTGATGTAACAAACTTTGTTGACCACTACCACACATTGCATAATGCACTAGACCTATAAGATAACATGAACATACAGACTTCCTAGACTAAACCTATTGCATCAATGTTTTGTATAAGGTAAGGCATTATAAGGATAAGAGGAAAAATTAATTTCACTCCAAAATCCACAATATACCATTGATGACACCAATTACAACCTACAATAGAGAAACAACCACATGAGAAAAGATAAATATGACACAAATAAGGTGGCATACATCTACAATTGATGAGATCAACCATTTAGAGATCTATCACTACATGTAGTCATAGAATGAGGTAAAACATCAGATTTTTAATTGATCAAAGGCATAAAAAATGGGTAGGGATTCACCATACCTAGGTGAAGGAATAAACTTAGGCAAAAGTAGCTCAATATATAGATAAAGGTAGAGAGAGAAAGAGATGTGATAGAAGATGATAGAGAAGTGTCCATGATAGTTACAACTATAAAATGAGTTATGAGATATTCTAACAGACCTCCAAGGCCATGTGTCTCACTCTTGAAGTAGCTCCAACCTTCCAAGTGTCATAAGACTTATAAACTTGCTTGACACCTTGAATAGCTCCTTGGAAATTGCCCTTATTTACATGAGAGTGATAAACGAACCTTCCAACCATGAATTATCTTTTAAATAATTTGAAACCACTCATTTAACATTTTAAATGCTTTAGTACACTCCTCTAAGCTTTCGTTCCATTATTTATATGCATAGGTTTCTTGCAACTTTCCATTTTCTACACCTAGTTTGGTCCAAATGGCCTACAACTCAAGAGAATCCTCTTAAACTCATCTAAACTAGATTAATGGTCTTCAAATATGTTATCATTTTTTAAAATAACCATTTTTGTTTTTTGACCAACTACTAAGAACTTGTTTTGCTCCTTAATCCTTCACTAGTACTAGTTTCCTTATAGCCATTTTTTCCTATAAATCTCTGTATGTAAGTTTTGTATAGATGATATTGATAAAATAATGGAATATTCTAGGACCCCTTATTGCCTTATATCTTCATGTCAAATTTCATCTTCAAACTCTAAATTGAAACCCATTTTTCTACCTTTATCTCTCTTGAATTAGACTTCAATTAGGCCTCCTTGCTTTGGACCCTATTTTCTTGCTCCAGACATCTACCACATGTGTGAAATCACCCAAAAGTGTGTGATTCACTTTACCTATTCCATCACCAACCTCCATGTCACCTAGTCTCATTTTGGGCTAGTTTGAGATTGCCTTGAAAAATGAGCCTATTTTGATCACCTCTATAACCTCTTGTGAAAATTTTTGGATTTTAATAGCTATAAAAACTCCTAAAGGACCTCATACCTTGATTTTTAAGCTTTTCCCTTCTTAGAACACATGCAAAACACCAAAAATAGGTTATTTTAGGAAGTGCATATAATATTTTTTACAATTTCATTACATGGGGGTAACCTCATTGGATTTATAAATAACATCCAATATGTTTTAGGAGCAAAATATGTCATCAGATGTGCTTTTAAACTCTTTTTTCCATGATTGGTCACTATCAGGGTTTAAGAAAGGTTTTAAACCTGTCTGGGGTCTTAAAAATTGTTCATAAAGAATATATCATTAAGTTAACACCTTAAAATTGTAAAACATTATTTATATACCATTTAAACTATTAAAATATGATTATAATCCCATGAAAAGTGTGAGAAATGGTATGAGCATCTGAAGTTGCTCTTTGAATGGTTTTCTTAGCATTCTAGGGCTTAAAGAGAGCTCTACTTTGAGTTCTGGGTCTTGAAAATAATTCCCAATACTATGAGATGATAATAAATATTTTAAACATATATTTACATGGTTTTAGATATTATTTAAGCTCCCATTACCCATATATATGCAATTAGTACACTGATCAATATATTTGGTGTTTAAGACCTACCTCACTCTTGCTAGCACTCAAGTATTTTTGGAAGGAAACCTAAGTGTGTTTCCACCTTGTAAGTGTATTTAAAAAATTTATATGATCATTCATTCCCTTTATTTCCCTCAATGAGGTTTTATATTCTTTATTAATGCTTTGAGTCCAAGGAGATCTCTTAGGTCTCATCGCTGCCCTTTGTCCATGGAGTGGGCAAGGTGTGAGAAAAAATAGTGAGTACTTCCACTATTTGTATAACCTAAAGGAGACCATGGAAGTATTTTTAAAGTCATTTAATCTTTATATAAATTTTTTTAAGATATTATCATACTTATAAATCCCTTAAAACTCAATTTTCTCTCATGGATGGACTGTAGGCCTGACTATTTATGTCCTTTAGAGTTAGACTAAGTATGGAGTTTGGGGCTCAACTTGTTCAAAATTTTATTTTCATTTTCTTTAATATACATACACCTTATGGCCTATTGTGTAAATATAAGGAGGACCTAAAAACATCTTAAACATAATTTTCTCTCCCCTTTAGGCTTTGAGACCAACCTGTGTTCATATAGCTTGTAGGTGCTCATGAATGTCTTTACTATACTCTTGAGTTTTGAGACCTCATTTACTACATACTGACCTTTTCAAAAGTCTTTAATGTTGATTTGAATATCAATTAGGTTTAGATAACCTCTTAACACCTTTATACCTCTCCTTGTATTGACTTAAGACCAACTATTTTAGACTACTTGTAGGTTTGTTTAGAGGTTCCAACTATATTCTTTTGTGTTTGAGCTTCACTCTTCATATCACTAACAATTTAAATACTATTGAACCATTTTTCAATCTTAATTAGGTTAATATTTCACTTCAAACACTTTGTTATTCTTTTGAGGTTGAGAATTAACCTAGACTAAGTTGCAATCTGTAGGTGTTCTTAGGGTATTTTGACTATGTCTTTGATGTGTAGACATTACCCTCTCACCTTAGTGACCTTCTCCATGTTCTCAAACTTTCTTGAATATCTCAATTGGGTTAAAACACCTTTAAATCCATTTAAACACTACTCTACCTCTTCTCTCAAGCCTATAGTGAATTAACCCTCTAGTAGGCTTATAGGTGTTCTTAGGGCTACTTGACTATACATAGGGTCTGATCATCACCATTCTCATCATTGATCCCCTCAGAGGGTTTTAACTTATATGGAGTCTCATTAGGTTTCACATACATTTCAAATGCATCTCTATCTCTTCATTTTTAGCCTTATTACCTATCCATTTCTCATTATCCACATTTAGGTGAATATTATAAGATATCTTATTTGTCATCTTATGTTTTCCCATCTTTCCCTCATTAACATTGATACTTTCAAAGCTTTTGAACCTAGTTGAGTTTTAATTTGAGTTTTCAAAAACTCCTCTGCCATTCTTAATTATATGAAATTGAGGCCATTTTGTATTCTCTCAACCTATAGGTCATTGTTAGAAGGTCAATTGGATATGTTAGGTGTTTAAGTCTAGTATTTTCATTTACCACTATGTTTTAAGGATCTACACAAATGAGCTAACTTACACTATCTATAGGTTATGTCTTCTCTCTCATGATACTTTCAACCTTATTGTCACTTGCTCTCAAGTACACAGTACTTGTAGGTGTTTTCTTAGGACTATCAACTTAGTCCTTTACCCTCACTTAACTACCCAAGTATATTAGTAGTTCTCTAAAGATGTGTGACATAGTCTCATCTATAATGAAGAACTTTGAATGGGTTTCACTGCTTTAACTTGACCTTATGTTGGAATGATGTTTGACTTTGGTCCAAAATGTCAACCTATAGGCTTCAAGCTTGTAGGTATCTACATGAATATCTTAGGGATACACAAATAAATTCTTGAGTTCTTAAACATATTCAAACTTTTCAAACCCCTATATACTTTCATCATTATTTTAATGGCCTAGATAGGCTTATGACAAGGCATTTCCATCTTCAATTTACCTTATGGGTTTGTATGGACCTGTAGGTGCCTATTAGACTATGAAATAGGGTCTTTATGATTATATAGATAATTTAGGTAGTTTGAGAAATTTTTAATAGGTTAGTGAGGTGGTTAATGCCAAATGAGGACATGAGGATATGTATCAAGTCTCAATCATAGAAATGAGAATATTTCATGCACTCTATAGTTCATACCACTACATCTTGAAGAGACAATTGTAAACTCTCATTTAAAGGTGGATTGAAATACCATATTGAACCTCTCATGGTTAAACATATGCATTATGATTTAAATAACTTCACACTCTGATGTATTACTAGTGTTGGAAAAAAAATGGTAGTCAAACCTCTAGTATATTGTACAAACACAAACCATGTTCCTAAAGAGCATCACACTTGAAGAAGTTATAAAAAAACACATATGAGATAAAATAACAATGAAACCATAAAATTTAGGCATTATATATTAACAATTAATCACTAAAAACCTCTAATAATCACTATCATGGAGAGAATATAGAGGCTTGTAGTAGAATTCACTGAAATAACTTGTACACCAAGGCATCCTTCCTCGAAGTAAAATTACCTCATAGAGATTATTCAAATGATAAAACCACCATGAAAATTATATAAAATACCTATAAAAAATAACTTGAATATTATTCCTCTCAATCAATTTATGAAGTGGAGAAATAGGTGCAAGAACAAACCCCTCTCAGATGGATTGGCCATAGTGACCTATTGTCACTATTAGAAAATTTTCATAAATAATAGGCCATAATTATGAAAAAAATTCCATTAATTTTATTCTAATTATGACCCATGAAAATGGATAAAAATTAATATCCTAACTCTCTCTGTCTCTCTCTTGGTCATACCATCCTCTTCAATTTTTCCTTTTTGAGCTTATGAAGGTAGTGATGGAGGAGAAAAAGTGTTTAGAGTGTCAATTAAAATTAAAACTTGGTATAGAGATGTAAAATGACATTAGGTATCCCAAGATACACTTATAATCCATTTCCATCTGATAAATAATTCTCTAAGTCTGCACAAGTGCCCAAAAGTGCTTGAAAAGTGTTTTTTTTCCAATTTGGGAGGTTGAACCTATAATTTTTTCAGTACCTAACTAACCATAAACATTTTTTGACATATATATGAACCAAAGACGTTTTTAATCTTCTTTAAATGTTTTATTTTTAGAGTGGTACGTCTAACCCTTCTAAATGGGCCAAAAGGTGGCCAAAATGTGAATTGTTTACATATAGGAACCAAATAAAGGTTAGAGAATGATAATATGCTATAAATTACATCTAAATATAGTTTATAATTGACCCTATAATATATTATACCTTTTACCATGTTTTAATATATAATACATTTTACTTGACCATAGGACTAAATAAGTGAACATAACACTAGAACCTAGACAAAGCTAGATAAGGACACATATGACCACATGAAACTCTTTAAGACCATTTTGGACCATTAAAATACCATATAACAACCATATAAAAGTTTAAATTTAAAATGGTTGACCTATTTGGACTTGGGGTCAAATTTTGGTCAATAATTTAGCGATTCATAGGGGTAGCATGACCACAATACTAAATAGACTAGTATCCTTGTCCTTCCATTAGGAAATAGAGTCATTTTCACTCAATTTCATACTTGAACAGTATTTGATTATGACACAAAAAACTGATTTAACCTCCAAAACACACAAAAAAAACAACAAGATACAAAGCAAAAATAAGACACACACATGTGTTATCAATCACTTAAGGAACATAACAAGACAAGGAAGTAAACTAAGTATATACAACTAACCTAAAATTTTCTTCCTCCTCCTAGGTCAAAAGGGAAACTTGTACTATCTTATATTTCATGAGATGAATAGATGAATGAAGCAAGTTGCCTCTTGAGACTTACTCTTGATGTCTCCAACTCCTTCATACTTAATAATCTTATTGGCATCACCTCCAATGAAAAACAATATTTGTAAAAATATCACCTATGAAGGTGAATTCTTATTATGACTCAAAAAACTAAACCTTCTCATGCAACTCCTTAGCTACAACCTTTTATAATCATTCTTCACCAAAGCATATTTATTTAACCTCTATGATATTTCGAATGAGATTAGGCTTCCTATCAACTTTTGTAAGATCATTAAGCTCTTTAAGTATCTTAGCATACTCAACCTAATCTCATCATTGTCCTTAATTAAGACATATTTAACAACCTCTTTATGAACATGATCTTCAATCTTGAAAATACCTTCAAGATATTAAAGGAACTCAATATGTTGATGCCAATCATCTTTGTTTTCCTTCTGTTCAAGAACCATAACTTCTTCAACTTTGTCTTCTTGGTCATGGTGTAGTTCATCAAAATTATATTGTTTACTTGAAGAGTCTTCAAATTTAATGGTGGATGAAACTTGTGCAAGTTTGGGTGACATAGGATATTCCTTTTAAAACATACCCTTAAGATGAAAATCATCTTCAAGAGTCTTTTCAACTTGACCAGTAAGAGGTGTAATATTTTGAATTCCTTCAAATTATTCAAAAATTTCATTTAACTTCAACCACAAATAATCTTGGTCCATGGCGTCAACAACAACTTTGTCTTCTATTAGTTTTTCAAAACTAACCTCTTGATGTTTCTCATGGGTCTCAAGTAACTCAACTGATGTGATGTTTCTATTTTATGCCTTGATCAAACTCTTTATAAGTAGATTTAACTTGATCTTGATCATCTTTTTCTTCAATCAAGAAGATGTATTTATGCTTGTTTTCACCAAGGGCAATCCCTATAGTGAACTCTTCATCATGAATACTTGAATCATCTTATTTATCATCTGAAAATTTAGTTTGATCTTCTTCACTTATCTCCCATAAGATGGGCTATCCTTTAAGAAGGGATGAGGTGAGAGGGTGGTGAACAAGTTCATGGGTTGGAGAAGGAGTGTGAGGTGTGGTGGATGTTTCATGAATGGACATGGGGATGGAGGGAGTACTCTTGAAATTTATGGTCTTATAAATGGGAGACTCTTAAAATAATTCTTGGAAATAGAAGGTTTAGATTTGACATTGGTGTTTCATTCTCTATATAAACCACCTCATCCTTATCATAGTCTTCTTGAAGTTTATTGTCAACTGTAACTTGATCATCTAACATTTTAACTAGGGCCTTCTTCTTGTCTTAAATGTGCTTTTGGATTAACTTTCATGAGGGAAATATAGGTTATTTGGGAGAGGGAAATGAGGCTTGAACAAACACAATGTATTATTTCTTGAAATCAACTTCTTGGTCCTCACTCTCTTGATATTTTTTCCCCAAAACTTCACTACTTGGTTCTAAGTTGTAATTTTGAAGTTATTAGGCTCTTTTGAGGATTGGATTGGCTCTCTTAGAAGCTCCTCTTTAGGAAAGTGAATGGTTTCATGAGGATAAGGGGACAAATAAAATTGATATGGAATACAAGAGGACACTTGAGGAGGGGAGGGAGATACTTGCATATGTTTAGATTCTTCCACAAGATTTGGCATGGTATAATTAGGAATCATAATATAGGAAGGCCTCTAAGATGAATATATCATATTTTATTGAGGGAGATTAGGTATATATTAAGGAGGACTTAGAGTCAAAGGAAGTGGACTAAGGATAGGAGATGATAATTGGGGTTGCTTATATTGGGTCCCTTGATTACATCACCTCTCTAATATATCTATCCACCATTGGATAAAGGTTCTTATTTCACTCAACTCATCACTCATAACATATTGGGTTTCCTCTCAAACTAATATCTACTTATCCATTAACATTTGAATTAACTTTTTCATCTTCTCTATAAATGAAAAGGGATTGCATCAAGATCTCTATCCCATTTTATAATCACCTCTTTTGGTTTTATTAAATTTGGCTTAAGTGACAATAAATATATGGTAGGGGAAACATAATTTTGAGATGAAATTGAAGTAAGAGATGAGAAGTTTGACTGCTACAAGTCTTAGTAGAATTGTTTAGGCATGTATTTGGAACCATATAAAGATAATTTAGGACAACCATATGACTGATATGAATCATGACAAGGCTGATAGGAATCAAAGTGAGGTTAATATGGATCATAAGGATGGTAACAATCTTGATAAGGCTATTGAAGAGCATAGTTTGGGTCATGACAAGGTTGATAAGGAGGTGTATAGTAGGAAATCTCTTAATATATAGCAATACCAGCTTCATTAGTCAAATGAAACATAATATATAATCAAAATATTTTTTAAATAAGCACCTAGGCTACTTATTACTAGTTGATTGTATTTAGAGTCTCCATTGGTGTTTGACAAGTGCCTCCAAACGTTGATAGGAAGAAAAATACACCCAAAATTCTTTAACTCTTTTGGAAATTAGTACAATAAATCATTCCAAAACTATCATCACCAATTTTTTCACCATGGGAGAAGGTTCTTTAGACTTCTCCAATTTGGTAAATCATGATATTACCCCTAAACCTATGGGTTATCTATAGAAGGGGTAAACCTCTAGATTGAAAGGGATAGATCCCCTTGATGAATAACTGAGGATCACTTTCACTAATTTTTTGATTTTAAAATGGGGATAAAAAATTGAAATAAACCTAAGTACAATGGTGATGCACCAAACTTTATTGACCACTACCACACATTGCATAATACACTAGACCTACAAGACAAAATGAACATACACACATCCTAAACTAAACCTATTACATAAATGTTTTGTATAAGGGTAAGTAATTTTAAGGATAATATCAAAGACTAATTCCACATAAAAACCCATAAAATACCCTTGATGATACCAATTATAACCTACAATAGTGAAACAACCACATGAGGCAAGATAAATAAGACACAAACAAGGTGACATACATCTACACATGATGAGATCAACCATTTAGAAATATATCACTACATGTATTCATAATATGAGGTAAAAAATAATTTGTTTAATTGATCAAATTCATAAAAAATGGGCATGGATTCACCATACCCAAGTAGAGGATACAAACATAGCCAAAGTGGTTCAATATATAGTGAAAAGTGAAGAGAGAGAGAGAGAGAGATGTGGTAAAATATGATTGAAAAGTGTCCATGAGATTTATAAATATAAAATTATTTATGATATTGTAAAATATTCCTCCAATTCCATGTGTCTCACTCCAAAATCAGCTCCAACCTTCCAAGTGGCATAAGAGTTACAAACTTGTTTGACACCTTGACTAACTCCTTAGAAACTACCCTTTTTTGCATGAAAGGAGTGAAAAATTGAAATTATAACCATGAATTATCCTTAATATAATATAAAACCACTGATTAAACATCTGACATGCCTTAGGAAACTCTTTTGACCTTTCATTCCATCAGTTATATGAATAGGTGTCTTGTAACTCTCCATTTCCCACACTTAGTTTGGTCCAAGTGGCCTAAAATTCAAGTGAATATTATTAAAATATTTAAAAAAATATTAATGGTATTAAAATATGTTATTATATATTAAAAAAGACATTTTTTCTTGGATCAGCTCCCAAGAACTCATTTTTCTCATTAAGGCTTCACTAGGCCTAGTTTCCTTGTAGCTTTTTTTTCTTGTAAATCTCTTTGTGTAAGTTTTGTATAGATGATCTTGAAACAATAAGGGAATTTTATAAGACCATATATTTCCTTATATCTCAATTCCTAATTTAATCTTTAGACTCTAATGGGAAACCCATTTTTTTACCTTTCTCTCTCTTTAATTAGGCCTCCTTACTTTGGACCCTATTTTCTATATCTTGACTTATAACACACATATTAACTAAAAAAAAAGAATTATGTTTACTTTACCTAGTCCATGAAAAACCTCCATGTTTATTTTTGGGTCCTAAGATCCTATGAAAGTATGTAAACCAAGAAATGGCCAAGTTACCTAGTCTCATTTTGAGTCTGTTTGAGACGGCCTTAAAAATAAGTCTAGTTTGATCACCTCTAGAACATAATGTGAAATGTTTTGTATTTTAATATATATATATATATATATATATATATAATCACAAATGACCTCATCCCATTATTTGGAAGCTTTCCCCTTCTCACAACACCTGTAACAAAATAAAAACATACAAAAATAGGCTAGTTTTGGTAGTTCGTATAGTAGTCTATACACATGAAGTACATGGGGGTAACACAATTGGAGTAATAAATAAAATAAAAGAGGTTTTAGGTGAAAAATATGTCATCAAATGTGATTTTCAACTCTTTTTCCCATGATTAGTTAATATCAGGGTTTAAGAGAGGTTTTAGACATATCTGGGGTATTAACAATTGTTTCTAAAGAAGAAATCATTAAATTACCTCCTTCCACTTGGAAAAAATTATTTATAGACCCCTTAAAATATTAAAAAAGGATAATAATACCATGCAAATTTTTATAAATGGTATAAGCATTTGAAGTTGTTCTTTGAATGGCTTGCTTAGCATTCTTGGGCTTAGAGAGAGATCTACTTTGATTTATGGATCTTAAAAATCATTATAAAAATTGTGAGAGACTAAAAAACATTTGAAAAATATCTTTCCAGGATTTTAAATTTTCTATAAGTGACCATTACCCCTTTATATGCAACTAGTACATTGATCAGGCTATTTGGGGTTTAAGACCTATCTTGCTCTTACTATCCCTCAAGGAATTTTGGATGGAAACCTGAGTGTGTTTCCACATAGAAAGTGTATTTAAACCTATTATATTATTATTAATTACCTTAGGGTCCTTAAATTAGTTTTTTAATAATTTCTTCATGCTTTTAGTCCAAGGAGATCTCTTAGGTCTCATGATTGCCCTTTCTCCAACGAGTGGACAAGGTCTGAGACAAAACAGTGAGTAATTCCACTATTTTTATGACCTCAAGGAGATGATGGAAGTATTTTTAAAGTAATTCAATCCTTATTTACCAAATTTAAATAACTTATCATACTTATAAATCTCTCAAAACTCATTTTTCTCTCATGGTTATATTATAGGCCTGATTGTGTGTGTCCTTATTTAGATCTAGACTGAGTATGGAGTTTCGGGATAAAATTGTTAAATATTATCTCTAGTTTATTTAATATCCATACACTTTGTGACCTATTGTTTCAATCTGAGGTGAATATCAAAACATCTCAAACATACTTTTCTCTCCCCTTTAGGCTTTGAGACCATCATGTGTTCATATAGCCTGTAGGTGCTCATGAATGTCTTAATTGTACTCTTGAGTTTTGAGACCTCATTTAATAAATAATGAAATTTTCAATAGACTTTAATTTTTATTTAAATCTCAATTTGGTTTAGATCACCTCTTAACACCTCTCTTATTCTCTTTATATTGACTTAAGACCAACTGTTTGAGACTATTTATAGCTATGTTTAGAGGGTTTGATTGTATTCTTTTATATTTAGACTTCACTCTTAATTTCACTAAACATTTAAATAATTGTGAGCCCTTTTTAAATATTAATTAGGTTTATATTTCACTTCAAACCCTCTATCATTATCTTGAGGCTTAGAATTATCCTAGACTTTGTTGCAGCCTATAGGTGTTCTTAGGATATTTTAATTATGTCTTTGATGTTAAGACCTTACCCTCTGACCTTAGTGACCTTCTCCATGCCTTAGCATTTCTTAAATATATAAATTAGGTCCAAAAACCTTAAAATACCTTTCAAAAATAATCTACATCTTCTCTCAATCCTATAGTGGATTGACCTTCTAATAGGCATGTAGGTGTTCTTAGGGCTACTTGATTATACATTGGGTCTGATCATCACCATTATCATCATTGATCCCCTCAAAGGGATTTTAACTTATATTTAGTTTCATTAGGTTTCACATGCCTTATAAATACACCTTTGTATCTTCATTCTTGGCCTTTTTACCTGTCCACTTCTCATTAGCCACCTGTAGGTGACTATTATGAAAGAGTTTGTTTGTCATCTTGTGTTTGCCCATCTCTCCCTCATTAACATTGATATCTTCAAAGCATTTTAACCTGAATAAGCTTTAATTTTAGTTTTCAAATACTCCTCTACCTTTTCTCATTATATGAAATTGAGGCCATTTTATGTTCCCTTAGCTTTTAGGTGATTGTTACAAGGTCACTTGGCTATGTTAGGTGTTTAATCCTAGTCTTTTCATTTGCCACTATGTTTGAAGGATCTACACAAAGGAGATAACTTCTAATATATATAAGGTTTGTCTACTCTCTCATGATAATTTTCACCTTATTATTAGTTTATCTCAAGTAAACAGTACCTGTATGTGTTTTCTTAGGACTATCAACTCAATTTTTGACCCTCACTTAACTGCCCAAGTAACTTATTAGTTCTAAAATAATGTGTGACATTGTATCATCTATAATGAATAAATTAAGGGGTTTCACTTATTTAACTTGACCTTATGTTGGAATGATGTTTTACTTTTGTCCAAAAAGTGGACCTACAAGCTTGAGTCATGTAGATTTTTACTTGACTATCTTAGGGATACACAAAACCATTCTTGAGTTATCAAACATATTCAAAATTCTCAAACCCTTATATACTCTCATAATTATTTCAATGGCCTAGTGAGGATTATGAAAAGGCATTACCATCTTCAATTTACCCTATAGTTTTATACAGACCTTTAGATGCCTATTAGAGTATGAAATATGGTCTATATGACTATATGTAGAATTTAGGAAATTTGAACAATTTTGAAGAGGATAGTGAGGTGATTAAGGCCATGTAATGACATGAGGATATATATCAAGTCTCAATAATATAAATTAACATCTTTCATTCACTCTATAGTCTATACCATAACATCTTATGTTGAGCATGGTCATTGATGTTAGGTTGTAATTGATGTCAAAGAGAGCATGTGGTACTAATGCATTAATGACAAAGTGATTAGATTGATATTTTAGAGAGTGTTTGATTTAATGAGGTATTTTATGGATTATATTGATGATATGTACATGTTACAAACACCCTATGGAGTGTTATTATTTCTTGGAGTGCTCATGAAAGTGAACAAAATTCATTTGAATAGTCATATGAAGGTCTAAGCTCAAGTAGTCATCTTGATAGATAAATCTAAGTGAGTAGATTGATGATGTAATATTTCAAATGTATGAAGGTTTTAGGATTATTTTTATATATGGATGTATTCCCCTATGTGAGGAGATCATATGGTTCTAATTTTAGGTTTGGACATGGAACCCAACAAAAGTTATTAAGGTGAAAAGTTTGATTATCTGACAAAGTTTACCAAGTCCCCATACTTATCCAAATTTGTGATATAAAATATATATAGATAGAATTTAATCAGACCATATATCTAATGATAAGCATTTAATCTAATTGGATAAAGATCCAATGGTGTGGTTCTAAGTCAAATAGTCAATATTACACATGCTAGTGATATGTGTCTCTATCTCATTGATTTGATAGAATCTCAATGATTCGTGAGTGTTCATATAGATAGAGATTGATGGTGTGGGTATATTAAAAGATTCAAATATGAAAAAGGTACATAGAGATACCAATTGTAATAATCATGGGAGCTTAGATCGAATATCAATGGTCAACATTGTAAGATAAAGACTAGGCTACTTCTAAAGAGATCAATGATGCATATTTATTAAAAGTTTCTAAGGAGCACAAGATGATGTCAAAGTGTCTAATGTTTAATGTTTGCAAAGTGACCATTGGAATTCAAATATTCAAATTAATGAGGAAAAACTAGTCTTTAGTTTTTGAGCTATATCTTTTGATTTAGGATGAATTTCTTGATGCAGTAAAAAGAAAAGTTATAAAAGACTTCAATGTGCATCCATAAAATCTAGGTAGAAGATATGAATTTTTATAAAATAAATTCTATTTTTATTAAATTTTGAATGTATATTTACTCATGGTGTTTATGTGTAAAAAATATTTTTTAAGCCATTTGTCCTTTAGAAAAAGAGTGTTCTAGTGGGATTAAATTTTTTGAAGATGTCTTAGAGGTCATATGGAGTGGACCCATGTATTTGAAAGAGATCTTGTGTTCTTTTTTTTTATCAATGAAGTGTTAAAGGGGTAATAGGTCTCCATGAGATCTATAAGGGCTACTAAGGCCTAATTGAAGGGTGTAGCTTCTTAAGTGTGACCCATAGATGTTATGGCTGACTTGTGACAATGTATTTGAGATATGTGTTAGCATGTTATATGTCTTAAGGGTTAAGTAAAAGTATTATGGATAACCAAAATGTTGATATTCATGAAGACTCTATAAAATATGGAGACTAAGAAAATGGTTTCTAGACTTGAAAGTGAGTGTGTTGAGAAAGCAGAAGATAGAGATGAAGGAAAGAGATCAAAGAGAGTGTGCTCAATGGATGGATTGAAGTACAAAACAGATTAAGGATGAGTGAAGAAACCTAAAGTGATCCAAAATAAGTGTTTGGATGCATTGTTTTTATGATCATGTTTTGAGTGTGTGTGAAGGGTGAAAGAGAGGTGTTATAAATTATTTATCCTATCAAATTGATCTATAATCAAAGTTATAGAGTTATGGATTTCATAATGCATTTGTGGGTGCTCCTTGTGAAGTGGGTGCTTCACTAAAAGGTCTAATGTTTGTGATAAAATTATAGGATAAGTATTCCATGTGTTTATAGGATTTAGAGTGGGATTGACTCCCCAAGAGGGTTTCCCACATAGATATTATATTATGTATGTAATCTTGCATCATCCTTATTATTCATTATTATGAACATCTTATATACTTTATGAATGCTTATGGTCATTGATTAAGAGTTTGAAAGGATTATAATTTATGTTTGAAATATCTTGCATCACTGATTTATCCCCCCTCTCATTGATTATACCTCTAATAATTAGTATCAGAGTAAGACCTTCATTGTAAGTTTAATCACTTAAAAGTGATCTAAGGTACAATATGGCAAGTCAAAATCTGCATGGTTTCTCTAAAAATAAAGCACCATTATTCAGGGGGTCAAATTATTCCTTCTATAGTACAAATATGAGGGCATACATCATGTCTCTAGGGTTTGATATTTGGTAATCTATCATGGATGGCTATACTATACCAACTAATCTAACTAGTATTGTTGATAAAAAGTTGAGTGAGAATAATTCTAAAGCTATGAATGCTATAATTTATGGTCTATCCAAGGTTTAGTTTACCAAAGTGATCCATGTCAAGTCTACCAAGGAAATTTGGGTGAAATTATGGATTATCTATGAAAGAGACTCTAAGGTAAAATTGGCTAAATTATAGACTTATCAAAGGTAATTTGAAGATCTTGAAATGAAGTAAGAAGATAATGTGCCATCTTATCTTCTAATATTTTATGAGGTAGTAAAGATGATCATAGGTCTTAGAGAGGTGATTAATGAATCTACTATAGTACAGAAGGTATGGAGGATTCTTTTTATAATAAGGACATAGAGACATTGTTCATGTCTTTTAGTGATAATGAAGGTCAATGTTCTTTAAAGAAAATATTTCTTTGAAAAAGATAACTCAAAGGAAAAATATGATAAAATCACTATTAAACATAAATATCTAGATATTATGGAAGAAATGAAGATACTACAAAGAAAAAATAGAAAACAAGATTCCTTGATCAAATCCTATAAAAATTAAATTGGAATTTTTGAAGGAAGGTTGAGTAATGATGTCAAGGAACATGATGAGATCACACAAGAGTTTGAAAATCAGGTTTGTATGCTTAAATAAGAAGTAAAGAGTAAGGATGAAGACTGTATCATGTATCAATCATAGATAGTCTTTGGAGATGAAATTAGATCAAACTATGAGCAAAGATACATCTAATGATTTAGATAATACGGATGAATTAATGAATCATATTGAAGATATTCATATTGAGAAGAAAAATAAAAAATATATGATGTCATAAACAAGGAATATGAAGATAAATTCAATGCATTTGAAGTAAGAATGAATGTTGACACTAGGGAACATGAAGATATTGTCAATCATGTCAATGGTTAATAAGAAACTATGTCTACAAGCCTAAATGTCAAAGAAGATGAGTGCTTAAGGTATGTGATTGAAATTGAGTCATTAAAATCTAAGTTAGACAAGACATCTTGTAAGGTGAAGTCATTTATGAAGTTTAAAAATAGCTCAAATGATCTTGACAATATTCTGAGTAGTCAAAAGTATGCAAGTGATATAACTGGTCTTGGATACAAAAAGGAACAAAAACATGTAACTCAAGACAAGATAAAGGCTAATATGAACAAGGAAAATCATACTTTTAAGATAAATCATTAGTCAAGGAATGAATGTATTGGCATAATGAAGAAAAATCAAATCATACAACCAAATGCTATGAGGTATGCAAATTTCAATGGTCATTATTACTCTTGTAATCAGTTTGGTCATAGGTCAAAATATTGTAAAATATCCTCACGGAATAAATTTTCATAGAATTATGAGAAAGACAATGATAAGCATGAATAACATCATCACTCAAGATAGTCAACAGGTTCACAAGGAAAGAATGACATCTATTGCTATAAGTGTCAGGGATTTGGTCATATTGTAAAGTTTTATAATATCATTATCAAGAGATTAAATGATCAGGTACATGAAAAAAATCATGAAAATTTGAAGAATCATCTTATATCTCAATCAAAAGGTATGTACAATCTAAAAATCCTATTTTTTAAAAATGTCATGAGAGAGGTCACATAGCCAGGTTCTACAAGAATAATCAGTATTCTACTTCAAAAATCATCAATCCTATCATAAAAAGAAGTCATTATGAATGGAGGCATAAGAAAGTAAATGAAAAATAGGATAAAAGTGGATCATTTTACATGATATTATAGGGAATAATTTCAAGTATAAAGTAACAAACTTTATCTACCCAAATGGATAATGAAATCAAGTAGGATCCTTAGATAAAAGAAAAGAATAAAGTTAAGAGCTCATTCAAAGTCAATCTGAAGATGAGGAAGGAATGCAAGTCAAGTAAGAGAATGGAGATATTGGAATATCCTATTTTTTTGGATCTTTAGTCCCTATATGACAAGTGGGTATCTCTACCTATGCTTCTTAGGAGACATATGTCATGTGTGGAAGCAAGTGTATGTGCTCTAGGTAATGATCAAAATGCCAATAAATACAAAGGTGTGATATTTTCAATTTGATAATATAAAAGGTATGCATTGAATAATGGGGAGCATGTGTGATATGTTTCAATTTTAGAACAAATGATGTGAGATGGAGCTTGATGTTAGGGGGAGATTTGTAAGCGCTATGAGCTATTTACCAGGTCCAAGGATCAAAGAAGTCTAAGTTCAGATTGGTGCATGTTAAAGTGGGAGAAATTGATTCATATGATTGAAAGTATGTAATTATCATGATCATATTAAATAGTATTTGAATGCATACATGATGTTAATTAATTATTGTTATCATGTTGAGGAAGAGACCCTTTGTAATTAATGTCAAAGGGGGAAAATATCAAAATGAAGAATTTCAAATGAGTAAGAAGTCATTATGAGGGTGTTTTACCATCAATGACAAAAGGGGAGATTATTTAGCATGGTCATTGGTGTTAGGTTGTCATTGATGTCAAAGAGAGCATGTGGTACTAATCCATTAATGATAAAGTGATAAAACTGATGGTTTGGAGAGTGTTTGACTTAGTGATGGATGATGGATGATATTGATGATATAAACATGTTGAAAAAACCCTATGGGGTGTTATGAGTACTTGCAGTGCTCATGGAAGTGAACGTAATTCATCTAAATAGTCATATTAAGGTCTAAGCTCAAGTAGCCATCTTGATAGATGAATCTAAGTGATAATATTGATGACACCACATTTCACACGTGTGAATGTTTTAGGAGTAGTTTGATACATGGATAGAATCCCCTATATGAGGATAACATATGGTTTAAATTTTAGGTATGGATATGGAGTGTAGAAAAAGTTATTAAGGTGTAATTTTGGATTCTTAGATAGATTTTACCATGTCCCATAGCCAAATTTTTGATATTGAATATTTACAGCTAACATTTAATCAGACCATAGATCTAATGGTGAGCATTTAATATGATTGGATAAGAATCCAATGGTGCAGTTCAAAGTCAAATAGTAAATATTACATGTGATAGTGACATTTGTCTCTATCTCATTGATTTAATAAAATATTAATAGTTAATAGGTGTTCATACAGATAGATATTGATGGTACAGGTTGAGTCAAAGAGTCAAATGTGTAGAAGGCATGCAGAGCTACCAAGTGGCATAATCATGGGAGTTCAGATCAAAGATCAATGATGAGCATTGCAAGATAAATAATAGGATAATTCTTAAGAGATTAATGGTGTGTATTTATTTAAAGTTTATAGTGAGCATGAGATGAGGTCAAAGTGTCTAATGTTTAATGTTTGCATAGTGACCGTTGGAATTCAAATATTATAATTAATGAGGGAAAACTAGTCTTTAGTTTTTGATCTATATCTTTTGATCCAGGATGAATTTATTGATGTATTAAAAATGAAAGTTTTAAATGAATTCAAGGTGCATCTAAAAAGTATAGTTAAAAATTCTAATTATTTATACAATAAAAATTATTGAGCTTCAAATTTTACTATTTGTTCATCCATGGTGTTTCTATGTATAGAATATTGTTTGAGCCATTTGTGCTTTAGCAAAAGAGTGCTTTGGCAAGATTAATCATTTGAAGATGTCTTATAGGTCATATAGAGTGGACCCATGTATTTTAAAGAGATATTTTGTTCTTGTTTTTTCTCAATGAAGTGTTAAAGGGGTAATAAGTCTCTATGAGACTTATAAGGGCTACTAAGGCCTAATTGAAGGTCATAATTGCTTAAGTGTGACCCATAGATGTTACGTTCAACCTATGAAAATGTATTTGACCTATGTGTCAGCATGTTAGATGTCTTAAAATTTAAGGCAAATTATTATGGATGACCTACATGTTGATATTCATGAAGACTCTATAAAAGGTGGAGACCAAGGCAATGGTTTTTAGACTTGAATGTGAGTGTGTTGAGAAACCAGAAGATAGAGATGAAGGAAAGAGATAAAAGAGAGTGTGATCAGTGGATAGACTAAAGTATATAGTAGATTTAGGATGAGATAAGAAACATAGAGTTATCCAAAAGGAGTTTTTGGATGCATTTATTGTATGATAAATTTATGAATGTGTGTGAAGGGTGAAAGAGAAGTGTTATACATGGTTTCTCCAATCAAATTGATCTACGATCAAAGTTCTAGAGTTGTGGATTTTAGAAGGTGTTGTGTGGGTGCTCAACATCTAGAACAAGTGGTTTATTGTTAATAATTAGGGGTGGGTGATCCTTGTGAAGTGGGTGATTCACTAAAAGGTCTCATGTTTGTGATCATCATATAGGACAAGTAGCCCATGTGTTTCTAGGATTGAGAGTGGGTTTTATTCCCTAAGAGGGTTTCCCATGTAGAACTTGTGTTATGTGTGTAATATTGCATCATTTTTATTATTTATTGTTATGACCTTATTGTATGCTTTATGAATTATTTTGGTCATTGATTAAGAGTTTTTAAGGATTGCAATTTAAATTTGAAATATCTTTTATCACTAATTTACCCCCCCTCTAAGTGATTGTACCTCCAACATCTTAAAGAGACAACTACAAACTCTCATTTTAAGGTGCATTGAACTAAAATATTTAGCCTCTAATGCTTCAACATATGCAATTTGATCTCATGGAATTCACACTATGATATATTACTAGTGTTTAAACTAAAATGGTAGTCAAACCTCTAATATATTATTTAAACATAAACCATGTTCTTAAAGAGAACCACACTTGAATAATATAGACCAAAGCACATCTGAGATAACATAATAATTAAACCTTTAAACTAAGGGATTTTCCATGAACAATTAATCACTATAAACCTCTAATAATCATTACCATGAAGATAAGATAGAGACTTATAATAGAATTCACTGAAATAGCTTGTACACTAAGGTCCTTCCTCCAAGTGAAAATACCTCATGGAGATGATTAAAATGATAAAAAAATCATGAAAATGAGATTTAATACCTATAAATATCACCCTAAAAATCATTCTTCTCCATTGATTTTTGAAGTGGATAAATAGGTGCAAGAATAGACCCCTCTCAGATGGATAGGCCATAGTGACTTGCTATCACTATTAGCAATTGTTAATAAATAATAGGAAATAGATATTAATAAAAATTACACTAATTTTAATCTCATTATGATCCCTAATAATTTCCAAAATTTAATCTCCTAATTCTCTCTTTCTTGGTCACACCATCCTCTTAAATTTTGCCTTTTCGAGCTTGTGGAAGTAGCGATGGAGGACAAAAAGTGGTTGGAGTGTTAGTTAGAGTTTAAACTTGGTAAATATATTTAAAATTATGTGAGGGATCCAAGGAGACACTTAAAACACATTTTTAATGGACAAATAATTCTCTAAGTTCATACAAGTTCCCAAAAGTGCTTGAAAAGTGTCATTTTTCTAATTTGGGAGGTTGAACCTGTAAGTTTTTCAATACCTAACTGAAATTGAACATTATATAAAATATATTTGACACCAATTATGTTTTTAATATTATTTAAACATTATATTTTGAGAGTGGTAAGCTCAACCCTTCCAAATGGGCCAAAAGGTGGCCAAAGTGTGATTTTTTGCATATAAGAGCCAAACAAAGGATAGATCATGATAATATGATATAAATGATGTCCAAATAAACTTTTTAAATTAACATAGAATATATTATAACTTTTAAAAAAATTTAATATACAATACCTTGTACTTTACCACAGGACTAAATAAGTGAACATAAGACTAGAACCTAGACAAAGCTGGAAAAGGACACATATGACCACATGGGATTCTTTAGGACCATTTTTTACCACGAAAATACCTTATAAAAACCCTATAAAAGTTTAAATTTATAATTTTTGACCTATTTTTAATTGGTGTCAAAATTTGGTCAACACTACCTCATATAAATATCTATAATATTGCACCTCTCACATCAACTAACTAATCTATCTCATCACCATCCCCATACCCATCTACTGTAGTACTATATCATCCTCCTCCTTAACATTATCCACCTATAACTCTTCCTCTCTCACATCCTTGACTAAATTTTCCCAATATTCCCCCATAATGAGGTTATCTATAGTCTCCATTCTAAATCTACCTCTAAAGTATAACTATCTTCCCCTAAAAAGTTGTTACCTATCCTATCAAACCTGAAACCTATCCAAGTACCCCTACCATATAGCTATCTCTCTAAATGATTTTTACCTATAAATATATAACCATCTTATCTTAATTATTTTAAATCCATGCAACGTATGTATCTTAGGCTTGTATCTCTCTCCTCAACATATCCAACAATGCCTGATCATCCTCACTCAAAGGTGACCCAGACTGTCCTACATCATCTCCACCTACTCCCCTCCCTGCCTATTCCCCACCTCTATTTTGGTTTCCATCTCAACCCTGATGATTTCCCTCATCAATATCCATAACATATGGTCCTTCCTATATATCTTGTGGCCTTGTACCTAGGGCTATGGTATTTATGCTTATCTCCTCCCTAAGTGAACTCATGCCTGTAATAATATCCATACACCCCCTCCTCACTCTAGTTGGTTTTATAAGTATTTTTTAAGTCCATATTTGAGCCCACCAAGTTGTATATGTCATAGTCACTCCTATATCTATAATGGGTGTTTGATAATCCCATATAATAGGGTTAATGTTCTCATAATCCACTCTAGCTAGTGTTTTGTCTACTAAATCCCCCCAATGTGGCCATTCCTTGTCACTTTAAACAAACAAATGATCCTATATATACACATCATGATACCTCCAAAATGTCCATGACATATGATCAAGCCTATATCTTTCAATAATATAATCATAATGACCAATTATATAACACTAAATGAGCATGAATCATGTAACATTTGCATCTTCAACCCATCCCCACTAAACCTATCTATACAATATTTAGGTGATCTAATCATATCATAAAATATCAATTACATGTCTATAAAAATTCATATCACCAACATGGGATATTTTTACTCTAAGAATAATGTACCATCTGCACACTAAGGGCTAGTTGGGCTCCCTATTTTCACAAATACCCAATGGTCTCCCTGTCATGATATACTCCCAAATCCATATCTATAATAATAGATATGGACCTAAGATCACTGATGCTCTATAAGCCCCCATATGAAGCTCTATATATAAGTGGGCTATTACCATAAGACCTTAGTAAAATAATTGATAACCTTAACCATATTTAACACCATATCCCCTACTACTAAGTGGAACCACTATCCACTCTTATCCAACAACATTATGTTGGTAATAAGAGAAGTAACCATAAACATCAACCTATCAATAGTCTCATCTCTCATAGCCCTATCAATGTCCACCTAAGAATCAAGAACTCCAATTCAAAGTCAACTAGCCAATATTTGCACCATCACACTTAGGGTATGTGATCACAAGTATATCCTATTACCTCTCATTGGTAGTTGAAAAATATGTAGTGCATATTTGAGAGTTTATATCATATCACTAGTCACAAAATGGAATGTTCTAGTCTATGAATGCCATCTCTTGATCAGGGTTGTAATAAATTCCCTATGAATCCTCACTATGGGCATCATCATGATATAATATAGTCCAATCATCTCTAGCACTTCATACTTGGTAGGTGTCAAAAGATGCATCTCATGTAGTACCACTAGACATCATAATATAGATGAAAAAATGCTTAAATCCTCCTACCCAAATACACACCTTATCAAAAGTGACCCCTAACCATCTAATCACAACTATTCATCCTATTCCATCCCATCCACCTAGTACCTATCTATCTAATCCCCCATCTCACTAATCTGATTTTTCTCCCTAATCTAATCACCACCCACTTTCTAACTAATCCATCCTCTCTACCCAATTATCCTTCCTAACCATATTTTACACCCATCAAACTAACTACTCTACCCCAACATATAAATAATTGTCTACCTCTCTAATTAGTCATCTAACTAACCTATCTCATTCATCTTACTGACCCCCTACCTATCATATCTAGTTAATCACCCTTCCTAATTAATTTTTACACCCATCTAACTTACTAACTTACCCATCTAATGAAATTTACTCCTAACATGTCCTCTCTCCCACAAACACTAACCTAACCCTTAATCCATTGAACCTCTTAAAACATATCCCTATCCCCATTAACTAAGTAGCATTTATATTACCATAATATTACATCTCTTGAGCTTGCCCTAACTATAGTCTTAGAAATATTTTTATATGTAAATCATTGTTTAAAAAAACCACCATTATAAGCATTCATTTTGAAAAAAATTTAATTTGATGCAAAGCAACTCTGGAGAAAGTCTCAACTTTGCCTCTCTTACACATTTTCCTAGACCTTTAGGCTTATCTAGTAGCCTTTTTATATATTTTTACTTGTAAATAAATATTTATAGGGGTAAATAAAAAATAACATATTATTTGGATAACCTATATCAAGTTACACCCTTGTACCAAATTTTAAGGTTAAACTCTATCTCTAGACCCTCTTTCTATCACTAAGCCTCCTTAATTAGGCCTATTTCTAGGCTTGATCAACTCAGTTCCTCAAAGTATATAAAAATAAGAGTTTACAAGTCTATAACCTTTTGAAAAACTTAAATCACCTTAAATCCAACAAAACTACAAATTTTGAGCAAGTTCGGGTGGTTGAAACTCTCTATATCACCAAAACCCTAATTTAGGGCTTTTATACCCCTATATAGACCTGAGAGGATAAACAAATGGTTTGTGCTGATAAAAAAAATTATTCACATTTTTAAATATTTTTAGTATCTATCTCAACCATAGGCACCCTATCTAACCATTAGTTAGTCACCCTTATATCTCTTTTCCACTTTTCTAACTTGGTTTCTCTTTAACTATGTAAGAAATGAGCACTCTAAAAGACTGTGTCCCTGTTCATAATAAAATAACAATATCCTATGAAAATATTTAAATAAAATAAAAATTAATTCATTATAATCACCAAAAACTTTATTATCAATTTTAATATGTTCCAATCACCATTTCATTCATAACAGGTTGCACAAATAAGAACAAATAATGAGAACAACATAGAAACAGGGGTTGTAAGTATTAATATGCAAAAAATAGGAGTTTTATTCTTTATTACTTGAGTTATTGTGTCTTAAAACAGATAAAAACCTCTCCCCTTCAAAAATTACAAGTTTTATATGGATTATAACTATGGTAACTTCCTAGAGGGACCTTCCAATAGTCAAAAAAGGCATGTTTTTTAAGACATGTATGTGTAACAATGTATTTTACATAAAATTGAGTAATTGGTACCTTATCATGTATTAAATGGGTCATTAGAGTTGATTAACACATGTTTAAAATTTTGACCCAATCATTAATTTACCCCTACAACACTAACTACAAGCAAACTATTTAAAATTTTGAAAATCAAGTTTTGGTGGGAAAAATAGGAATTTGAAATTTAAACTAGCTAAGAGAAATTCTAAACTAAAATTTTGAAATATAAGTATGGTTGAGGCATTTTAAGTCCATATAAACCATAACCAAACCAAAAATAATAAAAATAGTCTAAAATTGAAAGCAAAAACTTCCTAGAAGTGATGCTCTTACATTATACTCCCTGGGAAAGAGAAAATAACTTAGGCATTGTTGTCCATGAATGCTTCTAGAGTACTCCCATGCATTATAATGTCATTTTAAATCATTCACATATCATCTTATATCATTTTATGTTTCCATTTTACTAGGTACATGAATTACTACATATTTCTAGTCTATTTGATCATCTGCTTGTCTACTATGTACTCCAACTCTTCTATCTTGGCCTTAGGCAACTATGTTTCCCAATATAGGCTTGTTATAGCTATGTACTCTATTTTTTTTCCCTCCTTATACTCTTCCTTTGTAATGGTATAGGTTTACAACATTGAATATTGGTACGATGCCTATCCCACTAGGTAGCTCTAACTCATAAGCATTATTAGCAAACTTCCTAAGTATCCTTCAAGGACCAATATTCTTCATATTTAACTTATTATATTAACCTCTTGGGTACCTCTCCTTCTTGAGATAATCCAAAAATAAGTCTCCAATATGAAAACTCACATCTACTTGTTTCTTTTATTTTTCCACACTAGACTCTAGATGCTTCCTTACCTGTTCATGTGCCTCCTTCATTGCCATTGTAAACTCTTTACCTTCAATACTCATATTGTCCATACGACTTATGTTTTTTACCTCAAACACTCCTCTAGGATGAATACCATAGATTAATTGAAATAGACTCATTCCAATGCTCCTATTAGTCGATTCATTATATGCAAACTCTGCTTGAGGAAACACAAGATCCCACTATTTGGGATGGTCCTTAGATAGGAACCTCAATAGGTTCCCTAATATTCTATTAACCACCTAAGTTTGACCATATATCTAAGGGTGGTAAGTTGAACTAAAACTCAAGTTTGTGCCTAGCTTCCTCCATATTTTCTCTATAATAACCAATAAAATTGGTGTCTCTATTAGATATATTGTTCATGGGTAGTCCATGAAGCTTTACTACCTCTTTGGAAAATAGGTTTTTCATATGGGTGGCATCATTAGTTTTTTTACATGGAATAAAATGTTTCATTTTATAAAATCTATCCACCATTACATAGATTGAGTCGAAACCCCTCTGTGTCCTAGGTAATCCCATCATAAAGTTCATACTTATAGATTATCAAAGATTATTTGGGACTAGTAGGGGTTGATACAAACCTGCATTAGTACTCTTACCTTTTTCCAATTGACAAATATTGCACCTTTCAACATACCTTCTCACTTATGCTTGCATTTTAGGCCAATAGTAGTGCCTAGTGAGCAAGTCTAACATCTTATCAATCCCAAAGTGGCCTACCATGCTTCAATTTTCCTTCTCTTGGATCATATTTCCCTTTATTAATCTTCTTGGCATACATAATCGTACTCCTTTGAATAATAATCTATCTTGTAGAACAAAATCCAACTATGGTTCCTTGTTGAGTGTACTTGGGCTCTTGCAAGAATTGTATGCTTCCTTGAAGTATTCATCATCCTCATATCCTTGAGTGATTCAATACCAAAACTTTCTAATTGTATCTCATGAAACAATAAGACATTCATACTAAATGCATCTGCAACCTTATTACTTTGCCCTTATTTATGCCTGATGATTCTATATGTACTCTATCCATTTCATGTGTCTTTGGTTTAGTTTGGTTTGATTAGATATGAACTAAAGTTTATGATTATTAGTGTATACATAATGCATGAGATAATGCTTCCACTTATTCAATATTTGTAGCATTGTATAAAACTCCAAGTCACAGGATGAGTACTTCTTCTTAGCATCATTCAACTTCTTACTAAAATAGGCTATAGGTCTACCCTCTTGACTTAGTGCAACCCCTATTACCACTCCACATACATCACATTCTATTTTCAACACATTATTGAAGTCTAGAAATTCTAGTATTGGTTTCTTCATGATTATTTTCTTCAATTATTAGAATCTCTTCTCTACTTTATCATTTGACACAAAATTTTTATTATCTCCCTTGATAGTGTCTATGATAGGAGCACATATCCCACTAAAATTACTAATTAACTTCTTATAAAATCTTGTAATACCATGAAAAAAAATCACCTCTCCTATATCCTAGGTGTTGGCCACTCTATGATTTCCTTTACCTTATTCTTATCCATCTTTAGCATGCCTTATGATATGACAAAGTCAAGGTACATTAGCTCTAACTTCATGAAATCACACTTCATGAGGTTGATTTCCAACCTTTCTTCTTGCATCTTCCTCATGACTATATCCAAATGGTGAAGATGATCTTCCTTTCTATGGCTATAGATAAGTATGTCATCTAAATACACCACTACAAAATTGCCTATGAAATAATCAAGAACTTCATTCATTAGTATCATGAAATTACTTGTTGCATTGGTAAAACCAAATGGCATATCCAACCATTCATATAAGCCTTAATTTATTTTGAAAGTAGTCTTCCACTCATCTCCTTGTCTGATCCTAATCTGGCAGTACCCACTCTTGAGATCAATTTTAGAAAAATAGATTGCTCCACTCAAGCAATCCATAAAATCATCCATCCTAGGAAGTGGAAATATATATCTAATTATGATCTTTTTTATGGCCATAGAATCAATACACATTCTCCACTCACCTTCCTTCTTTGGCACCAACACTATAGGTACTACACAAGGACTAAGGCTTTCTTTGATTATCCATTTTTCAAGTAACTCTTACACTTGTCTTTTGATCTCAACATTCTATTGAGGGGTCATCTTATAGGCTTCCTTGTTAGGTAGGCTTTCTCCAAGAACAAAGTCTATATGATGTATTATGTTTTTCATATATGGAAATGTGTTAGGCAGCTCATCAACAACTATTTTTCATAATACTCCAACATATCTTGGAGCTATTGAGGTAGCTCATCAATATTTATGGCTGTCATAATAGTCCTAAGCTTGACCATCAATGCAAAGCCTAATTCCTCTTCATTCATGGTATTCACAAATTATTTAACACTTACCAATATTATGTGGGAACTAACTTGTTAATCATTCTCATCATCCTTCATGGGAAGCAAGGTATGATTAAATCCATCTTTGAGTAAGGTTTACATATTCCTTATTCCATCATGAGTGGTTTTCCTATCATATTTCTAAGGCCTCCTAAGAATCACATGGTAAACATCTATGGGAATGACATCATAAAACACGTTGTCCTTATACCGTCCATCTTAGAACTCTACCTAGATTTGTTCACTCACCAAGACTTGCTGACCCTTGTTCAACCATGAGAGATTGTATGGTGTGGGGTGAGGTAACTTATTCAACCCAAGCTTATTAACCATTTCCATAAAAATTAAATTATCTATACTTCCTAAATCTATGACCATTTTACAACACTTACCTTGGCATTTGTGAGAAGTCAAAAAAAGAGTCTTCCTTTGTGAGGACTCCTCCTTAGGTGGCTTGATCATCACCCTCCTCATGAGTAATGATTCTCCAACTTTAAGACCTTCCATAAGTGATGGAGAGAAAACACTCTCCTCCTCAACTCCTTGTGTAATCTAGTTTCTCCTCTAGTCACTCCCATTATATATGGCCAACAAACTTATTTCACTTGAAAAATATTCCTATAAATCTACCTGATCCTCTACCCCTTGATTCATATCCACCCTTGTTATAAGGTCTCCTACATATAAAACCACTTATTGAACTAGAGGGATGCTCTTGTGAAGTACTAGACTCTACTTGGTTGCTTATTTATGAGTATACTCTCTCTTATTGTCCTCTACCTCTAAAACTTCTACACCTACCTATATTCTATTGGTTTTGATTTTTATTGAGTTTGTCTTCAGCCTTCAATGCCCAATTGGTAGCATTCATCAAGTGTTTTAGGACTAGCTAGACTCAACTCATCCTGTAAGTTATACCTAAATTTATTGAGATACCTTTCCACATTATTATTATCATCTTCCATATGTCTTGATTTTATGATACATTTTTATAACTCTTTAGTTTATTCTCTCACCCCCATCTCTTTCTAATTCAAGTTCCAGAGCTTTCTGTACAGATTAATGATGTAGTCATTCTATAATAATTTACTCTTTAACTTTTCTACCATCCTATTTCAAGACCTGATCTTGGAATTTTATTTCTTCCTTCTCTCATCTTGGATATAAGCCCACCATAGGGATACATGTCCCTTCAACTTTTTTCTATCAAACTTCACATGTTTCTCTTCTGAAACATCTTCAAAATAAAAATACTTGTCTAAATCCCCTATCTAATCAAGGATTTATTCTACATTAATGATACTTACATTTATTGGAAGATAAAATTTGGGCTTATATCCTTTCCCTTTCAACACCTTTAGTAGTCTCTTCTCTCTCTCTCTCTCTCTCTCCTCCTCATCTCTCACTCTCTCTCCTCTCCCTCTCTCTCTCTCTCTCTCTCTCTCTCTACTTCTCTCTCTCTCTCTCTCTCTCTCTCTCTCTCTCTCCTCTCTCTCTCTCTCTCTCTCTCTCTCTCTCTCTCTCTCTCTCTTCCTTAAGCTTCAAATTTGGGTGCCTGTGGTTCATCTTCCTCTTGATCACTCAAATCCCCTGTGACCACTCCCCTTCTTTGATTAACATCCACTAATATGAGAATATAATAAAATTTAACCTTTAGGTTCATAAAATCTTATAATATGGCATCCCACATTTTCAAGGTTGTTACTTTCTCACCTTTTATATTCCTTTTTGGTGGCATCTTATCTCTCTCTCAGGTAATTTATCAAACAACTATTGGCTTCTCCCTCTTCCAAAGAATATATTATCTCCCACTTATTTACAAGTGATATTACCTATATTTTATACCAAAATTATGTAGATAAACTTTGGATAAATTCTCAACTCTATGTCTCTTACACACTTTCCTAGACCTTTAGGCTTTTCTATTAGCCTTTTTCTATATTTTGATTTGTATGGAAATATTTGGAGGGATCAACCAAAAATAATTTATTATATGGATACCCTCTATCAATTTATACCCTTTTACCAAATTTTAGGGTCAAAATATCTCTCTAGACCCTCTTTCTATCATTAAGCCTCCTCAATTAGGCTTATTTCTAGTCTTGGTCAACTCATTTCTTTAAAATCCATACATATAAGACCATACAGGCTTGAAACCTTATGATTCACTTAAATCACCTTAAATCAAAAAAAACTATAAATTTAATCAATTTTAGAAGGTTTAAACTTGCTATATCTCCAAAACCCTAATCTAGGGCTTTTCTACCCCTATACAGACTTGAGAGGATAAAAAAATGGTTTATGAGTGCTATAAAGACTTTCTTCACATTGTGAAAGATGTTTGGGATTTTTATTAACCATAGGAACCTTATAAAACCATTATTTAGTCACCCTTCTCCCTTTTTTCCAATTTTTTAACTTGGTTTATCTTTGACTGTGGAAGAAATGAGCATTCTACAGAACTGTGTCCCTGTTGGTAACAAAATAATAAGATACTATGCAAGAAAATATTAAAATAACATCAAAAGACATTTAGTATCAATTTTAATATTCTCTAATCTCCATTTAATTCATAATATGTTGCTAAAACAAGAACAAACAATGAGAAAAACATAGAAACAGGGCCTGTAGGTATTAATCTGCAAAAACCAGGAGTTTTCTTCTTGATTCCTTGAAGTCTTACATCTTATGATGTAGGAGCATCACTTATAGGAATTTTTTGATTTAAATTTTGGATTTTATTCATAAATTTTGGTTTTTATATGGTTTATATCACCATAAAATTCCTCAAAAATCCTTAGATTTCAAATTGATAGGTTAGAATTGCTCCTAGCTAGTTTAAATTTCAAATTCCTAGTTTTCTTGCTAAAACTTGATTTTCAAAAATTTGAATAGTTTACTTGTAGTTAGTGTTTTATGGGTAAATAAATGACTTATTCAAGATTTTAATTTTTTTTTAATAACCTATAAATACCCCTTGAATCTATGACAAGGTTCCAAGTACTCAAGTGTATGGAAAATAACTTGGTACACATACATGTCTTTAAAAACTTGCCTTTTGTGACCGTTGGAAGGTCCCTCTAGGTAGTTATAGTAGTTATACTCCATGTAAAACTTGTAATTTTTAAAGGGGATAGGTTTTTTATTGTTATAATACATAATAATTTGATGAATCAAGAATAAAATTCTTGGTTTTTGTAAATTGATACCTACATGCCTTGTTTCTATGTTTTCTCATTGTTTGTCCTTGTTTGTGCAACCTGTTATGAATGGAATTGTGATTAAAGCATATTTAAATTTATAATAAAGTTTTACATGATTAAAATGAATGCATTTTTATGTTATTTTAATATTTTATTGCATAGGATCTTGTTATTGTGTTTCCAACAAGGGCACAGTCTTGTAGAGTGCTCATTTCCTACACAGCCAAAGAGAAACTGAGTTAGAAAAGTGGAAAGGAGAGATAGGGATGACTAAATAATGGTTTTATATGGCTATAAAGTTAAATATAGATCCCAAACATCTTTCAATATGTGAATAAAGTCTTTTTATCACTCAAAAACCATTTGTTTATCCTCTTGGGTTTGTACAAGGGTAGAAAAGCCCTAGATTAGGGTTTTGGTGATATAGAGAGTTTCAACTAACCAAACTTTCTAAAAAATTGTATTTTTGTTTAATTTAAGGTTTTTAAGTGAATTAAAATGTTAAAAACATGTATGGTCTTGTTTATATGTATTTTTAAGAACTGAGTTGACCAAGCCTAGAAATAGGCCTAATTAAGGAGGCTTAGTGATAGAAAGAGGGTCTAGAGAGAGAGATTCTAACCCTATAATTTGGTAAAATGGTGTAAAATGATAAAGGGTATCCATA
The DNA here is from genome assembly GCA_037957365.1 of Torreya grandis. NCBI lineage: Eukaryota > Viridiplantae > Streptophyta > Pinopsida > Cupressales > Taxaceae > Torreya > Torreya grandis. Next base: position 1,479,314 of record JARHVA010000675.1, on the reverse strand, counting down.
TAATAGGTTATTTTTGGTTTATATCTTCAAATTTTTTTTTACAAGTCAAAATATAGAAAAAAGGCTATTAGATAAGCCTAAAGGTCTAGGAAAGTGTGTAAGAGAGGTAAAGTTGAGACCTTCTCCAAAGTTGATCTACATCATAATTCCCCTTTTATGGTATTAAAATGACATAATTCACTTATTATGGTATTGAAAAACTATAGGTCACCCCTTACAATTTTTTAAAATTATATCTCATGGTTGTATTATCGTAACTTGTGGTGGTAATACCGTAACTATGGGCAATGCCCCCAAAGGTGATATTTCCACATCCGATCATACATAAAATAAAAAACATATTAAATATATTTAATGTAGTTAATGTAGGACCTCTAGTGAGTATAAAATCAAATATATAAGGGTATATTACTCACTAGAGGTCCTACATTGGCTACCCCCTGATGCTCTTAGACCCTCTCTCTATAGTGTGATGAGAAAGGAATGAGATCCATGTCTTGTTATCTAGAGAAAAAAATTGCAATATCAAAAAGATATAATGAGCCTTTTACCCCCACTTTTTCCTATTTTACCCCTAATTTACCCCCTTTTTTATCCCTTGCATCCCATTTAACCCTTGCTAACTATATTATTATTATCACTTGGATTTGTACCCTTTGATGAGATTACAAGGATATCCTCATCCAAGTGGCACAATGAAATCACCTCTAAGCTTGTGGGCAGCCTAAGGAATGAGGTGAATCTCTAGATAGGGCTAGCTCCCTTAATGTACCACTTAGGATTGAATCTATAACTAACTTTGGGGGTGAAAAGGGAGAAAGAAAATAAAAGTGAAGATAAAATAATAGAGGTGATACACCAAATTTATTGATTACTTCCAACCATATGTATGCTAAATTTTATACCAAGAAACAAACCAAACATACACTTTTCTAATATGCAACTTCTCACAGCAATATTACATTGTGAGGTTAAGATAAACATCTAGGCTAGGAGGAATAGACAAGAGGAATTGAATGGAACTAATTAAGAGACAAACTCACTTAATCCTTGACATATCTCAAAAAACTTCACATTCTCTACAAGAAGAAGTTTTCTAACTACAAATAGGTTCCAATAATGAGCTAACATGCTAAGGAAACAAAAGTGTCACTCAAGCAAAATCAATCATTCAAATGAAACACACTATGAATAGTCATGGAATAGGTAACACTTAGTCATTTATTTGATCAAAAGTTATACAAATGAGCAGGGCTTTATCATACTCAGGTGGAGCATCCCATATAATGCCAAAAAGGCTAACTATTATAGAGTATGTGAAAGAGAGAGAGAGAAAGAGAGAATTCCAAGGGTCACAAGGACACTTTTAAAGGTAATAAAATAATTTATCCATGCATGAGAATAATTTATGGGTTAAACTATGTAATGTCATGAAGTACAAATGTCAATTCAAGTCATCAAAGTTATGCAAAGTGGCACAAAACTCCTCCTTTTGCATATAAAAATTGCCTTCATGATTGGGCCTATTTGAACATATTATAACTAATAAATACTAGTTATAATGATTGAAATTCAATGTAGGGACATCAAACATGTCTCTTCATGCATTGGTTACATGCTTGGTCTTCTAGAACTACCTGAAAGTGAACCATCATAATCTAAAGTCCAAAAAGATATCCTTTCATGTACCCTACACACTTGGCATTCAAAATGGATTTAGTTTTCCATGAAAATATATAAAAGTTAGTGGGATAAATTTTTCAAGATCATCCATGGCCTTGGAATAATTAGGGGCATCTTACAAAGAGCTCACTTTGAGTTTTCCATCTTCTTCACTAGCTTGTCTAATATGCTAAATCTAATTGGCTGAGATTAAAGATATTTTTATAAGCCTTAGGAGTTGTTTCAGGAAATATAATTACCATATCAAGTTATAACAAGTCTATATATTCCTCCCAAACTTTATTTCATCTTCAAACTCCTCTTGTAGCCTTCACAACACAAAAAAGGTCAAAAATAGCATGTTTCTACCCCCATACGTACAATTCCATACAAATAGCTGGCATATGAGGGATCCTATAGGAGTCCTCTTCATCTTATAATATCTATTGTGGTCAACCTATGCCATTTTATTACATCTCCAACTCTATTTTCCAAACTGGTCCTGGGCAAGGGTTTAGTAGGGTTTTAGGCCTATTTTCATTCTTAAGGATTATTCATAAAATATAGACATGAAATATATTTTAAAAATAAAAAAATCATTATTATAGGCCCCTGTTTGATTCCCCTAACTCCTTTGGCAACCATGTAGAGCCTCCCAAAAGATCTGAGCTTCTAAAAATTGCATATTGAGCTTGTTTTCCTTATTTTCACAAAATTGAATAAGTTCTTGATTCAAAAGTGTATTTATTGATGTTTTATTTCCACTCCAATGGATTTTAAACCTAATTATTCATCTTCTAAACATGAAAAAAATCATTTTAATGCTGTTTCAAGGTTAAAAAATAAGTTGGTACCCTATTTGCATTTAGACCTAGTCACATTTGGTAGGTTTGTCTACACTTCAAGGTCTAAAATTGAATTCATAAAGCTTCCCATACATTAAAAGAGTTTTAAAATACCTAATACCATCCCATATACATTATTCAATATGGAAGAAGTCATATATCATGTTAAAAATTAAATTGACCTCTCATTAGGCCTTAGGCTTGACCATGCCTAATGGCATTATCTGTAATCCTTGTAGGTTTGGACTACTATTATTAGTTTTACATTTATTTTATTGGTATATAATGTTTTCATATGTGTCATAAAACTTTATAAACCATCATTAAATTTTCAAACAACCCCTTCCCTATCCATTTATCACTTTTCCTCAATACTACTAGTTTATGCACCCAGGGAAGTGCCCCCTATCTGAGATAAAATATGGGAACTTCCCCTATATTTATGGGATAAATAGGTAATTTACAGTCTCCTTAAAGTTTAAAATATTATATCTACAAAAATTTATCCATTGATCTTATGATTATACCCTGTAAAAGTGTTAAAGACTAGGACAAACTATTAGCAAAAGACTATATGCAGGGTTTATTGGTATAGACTATGAGTTTTACTTGTCAAAGCCACTCCTATGATCCATATCTTTTTTATAAGGCATATTTTAATTTTAATATCCATTTTATAATTAATCCAAATTTAATTTTAACCATCTGACACCTTAAGCACTTTCCATACTCCTAAACTTACAAGGTTGAGTCAACTTGCTTAACTATGTTTCCTACATTCTTATTCAAAATTTGAACCCTGTAGGTGACTTTAATGGATTAAAACACATATTTATTACTTAAAAACCATCCTAGATTCCATTTTAACAATATTTAAATCTTTATCATCACCTATACGTACTCCTTTATGCTCATTGTCAACACACTTATACATAGGACTATAAGTGTGTGTTAAGGCCTTAAGAGGTATATGTTGGTTTGAAATGAATTTCTAAAAGGGTTCACATAGGTTATAATAGTTTTTATAAATGTTTTTATATTATATCCATAATTTTAAATTCATTTACAATCTTTCTATGCACTTTAGTCCCCAAACTAGGCTCCTCCTTTCATGATTGTAAACCCCTACCTATTAGACCCCTGTCTATAGGTCACTTTCTAGACTCCACTATTTAGTTTTAATGGATTTGAAATCAAATTTAGGTCTTAAAATATTCATCCTTCACTCATAATATGGTACTAATTTTATATTTATTTCATATACTAGATATTACAAGATTTATCCATTGATATGCATTGGAACCCTTAAGAGACATGTTGGAAAAGGGACACAAAAGGGCTTTAGGCCTCTATTTTGCTCATTTAGGGAAAAAGAGACCTAAATATAAAGTCATCTCCTCATCATAGTTTCTCATTATATTTTTTCCACTTCATGGTTTCAAGCATATGCCTCATGTTCTCTTCAACCTCTAAGACTCCAAAGTATGTTCTAACTCATACAAACTCTATATCAAATACCTTCAATTTTATGTCAACACCACCTATAGGTGGTTATTTTCATATTTGTAGGTGAAAAAAAGGATTATAAATGATCATTATTATAACCTATATTGAATTATATATCTATATCTAAATATTAAATTCACTTTTCATCCTCTAAAAACCTTGAGAAAGGTTCAAGCAAATCCTAAAATGGCATTTCAACATATCTCAGTTTCTATTTAGCCACCTGTAGATGACTAATTACAAGTGTAAACAATAAGTAATGAGAATGGATAGATTGTATTTCTTTGACATTTCATGAGTTGTGTTCTCATCTCAAAACCTCCAAATATATTTATCTTAAATCAAACCATACTTGGTTATAAATACCCTTCTCATCAAGAAATCTCCATAAGAGCACCTTTAAATGATTATTCAAAAGGGTAGACTCTATGAAAGAAATATATATGACTGTAATCATGTAGGAAATTGTCTTAAAATTTGAGGTTAAGGAAAAATAAAAACAAGGAAACCTTGAAAACATTTCAAATTAAACTAGAACAATCTCTTGAAGTCACCATACAAGCATGAAGGTTTTGAGAATGATGGAAAACTGCCTTTTCCACAAAAAAGTGTTCCCTCCTACAAATTGAGGTGGTTAGAACATAAAAATCTTATTAAACATTAAAAAAAGTGTGGGGAGTAGTTTATAAGGAATTAAAAATGCTCTGGAAGTAATCTTATCAAGTGATTTGTATGAAATCTCCCAAACAAGACCAAAACTTGAAGGGTGCATAGAGAAACAAGAAGATTTGTATAGTCCACTTAAAATGGATGGTAAATGAATAAAAATCCACCATTACTCAAAATTATTATCTTAAAATTAAGGTATATAATTTTACAATAATCTCCCAAAAAAATTTGACCCATAAAAACTTGAGCTGGTCATACCAAGTACAAACCTAGAAGTCACTTCAGTCTACCAAAAAGAGTAAAAATGGAGTAGAATGGTTTTGGGAAAAAAAAGGAACCTAAAAATAAATTCAAGAATGGATATGAGTATTGTTAAGTTTAAGATACATATTAACTTTTTTCCAAGTGGCATACTTCCCAAGGAGGTTGTACAAGTGCCATTTGCTTTTATTTCATTAAGAAAACTAACTTTTATTTTGATGAACCTACAAATTTTAGTTTTTTCAATTACTTAAGACAATTTTGGACATATTAGGCATTAAATAACCCATTGACACTTGAAAATTTCCCAATAAACCTATAAAAAGCATTAAATACACCTTTTTGACCCTTAAAATGACCCAAAATGATAAATAGACCTAGAAACTAATTGACCAAATCTAGTACAACATTAATTGACATAAAATGACCCATAAACCATATAATGACAATAAATTATACCTCATTATATTCCTAAAAATCAATGTTTTTACTAAGGGTGCCCTAATTTGACCTAAAAGTCAAATTTGATCAACAAATTAGTGACTCATAGGGGTAGTATGCCTACTATACTCACTAGACTAGTAGCCTTATTAGTCCATTGGGCTTAAGGATTCATCTAAGGATTGAGTCAAACAAGATAACTTTTACCATTAAACACAAAACTTTGACCAAGACAAGACACTAATGACTACCTCAACCACACAAAGCAAAGGATACACACAACAAAGAAATCAAACACACAAGATACACACACATGTGATTTAGGAACTTATGGTAATTATAAAAAAACCTATTAAGAATAAATATAAACTAAACATACCTCCTCTCTTGGATTAGAAATAAAAATTATTGAGTCATCCTCATGGTGAGATGAATCATAGTGTCAACATGCTTCTCTTTAGATTGAATGTTTTATGGATCAGACCTCTTCCTTAGAACTTTACTTGAGCTAATACGAAATAGATCATCCTTAAATAGGTCTATAATTAATACATATTCCTCTTGAACATGTTCACATACTTCATATTGCTACCCACTCTTCATCTCATGATCAACTTGTATATCCTTAGTAGGCATAGCTTCAAGAGGAGTAGTTTCATGTTCCTTAGAAGATTGAGTCCAATAGGATTTTATTACATCATTAAAGAGCTTATGTGTTTCTCCCAAATTTTTGAGAGGATGATATCCCATCTTTATGACTCAAACATGTCATCATAAAATGTGTATTATTCTTGAAAGGATAAATTTGAAAGATTATTTTCCCTTTGTATAATTACTTGATTACAAGTGTTGCCTTCTCCATCTTTGACAATCTCATAGCCTCATTAAATAGATATATAGTGTAATTAAATGAATATAAACAAGTAACATAAATAATTATTAATAACTTTTCCATGTTCATCCATGGTATGTTGAAAAATTATGAAATTGTTGATGATCATTTCTGCCTCTTTGGAAAAAGGAAGACATCCTTCCTTATCAACCCAATTTAAAATATCCATGCAATAAGTCACCTCTTCTACATCTTTGATCAAATCATCTTCAAGGGATATTTCTTTTATCTTGATCTCATAAGACTCTCTCAATACTACTACTTCTTAAGGGATGGCTTGAAAGTGTTCTCCCTTCTTGATAGCATATTCCACTTCAAATATGGAGGAAAAAACTTGTGAATTTCCCTTTTGTTCACCAAAGAGAGTCCCCATGGTGATTTATTCCTCATAAAAAATCATGAGTTCTTATTTATCAGCCATAAATTGAGCATATTCCTCTTCATTTTCATCTCTCAAGATAGATTCTTCAACACAAAGAAAACATTCTTCATCATCAACCAAACAAAGAGATTCAACATAGGTAATTACCTTCTCTTCATCACTTAATACCTTTTTAATTATTTCAAAATTAACCTAGCTACCATAATATGATCTCTTTTTTTAGAGTTGTAAGATCTTCAACCTCCTTCATGGTGATGCCAAGACTAGGCATCCTAAAATCATGTGAACTGGCCCAATGAGGCTGCCAAGGACATAGGTTTTATTCAAGCAAGAGTTATCTTTCCTTATCAACTAGATATTCCTATTTTGGTTCCCATACAATGGTCCATCAAGGAAAAGGGTAATGGGATGATGACAAAATGAACTAGTTGGTGGGGGTGTAACATAGAGCTCAAAATTAGATTGAGAATGCAAGGTAGGATCCTCTTTGTGAAGCTCTTGAGGGAGGGGAGATGGGATGTGTTTAGGCATAGGATCTTCTCTCTAGTTTAAAATTTTCATCACACCTTGATTTATTATCTTCATCTTTTTCTATATCTCCTCTATTTACTTGGATAAGTTCTCTTGGAAAAGCTTTTCTTGAAGGTCATAGGAATCATCATGAGCACATGGAATGCATGAGGGATGCCATGGAACACAATAAGATTCTTGAGGAAGAGTGGGAGGGTATTTAAAAATATCAACTCTATTTTACACTTCACACTCTTTGGTAATTATTCCATCTTCTTTCTTTCCCCATGACTCTACTATTTTGCTCCAACTTAGGATATTAGGATTATATGTCTTCTTAATTTCACACTCTTGATCAAGAATTTTCTCCTCCTTTCCACATGACTCTAGTATCTTAATCCAACTTAGGACATTATAATTATGAGTATCTTTTTGAGTTGGTGGGGATGTAATGTGAGATGGAAATGAGGGTTTGAAATCTACTTCCTTTGTTGCCAACATGGACTATTGCATATGTATATTTTCCTATCAAGATTTGCCTCAAACATAAGATTTCTCTTTTCAACTCTCTCCTCCAATTGATTTGGAAATGGATGAATTTGATAGACTTGATTTGGCTCCTAATTAGTGGTCATATATAGATGATAGGTAACTTGGGTATGAAGATTGATAGACTTGGTAAGGCTACCTCTCATGAATTTTTAGCTTCTCTTCTAAACTTGTAATTAAACCACTCACATTTAGCATATCACTCGTGAGCCTTTGCCAATTGGCTCTTTAAATAGATACGCACTCTTTCTTGACTAATTCTAATGTATTTCTCACTTAATGGATGAAATTATTAATAATATCTTGACCACATCCCATTAGAGTATCAAGATCCAACATATACCTTTCATAGCCTAAAAGTGCTTATTTAAAGGTGGAAATGGGTTGATTAGAGAAAGGATTAGGTTGACTAGGATCAAGACATTGATAATGATGACTATAAGACTAGTAAGGATCATTTATGGGATGAATATTATCATATTAAGGCTAATGAAAGTTATAGTGGGTCTGGTAATAGACATGACAAGATTGACCAAGGACTTTTTCATATTGATAGGGAATGGGACAAGCTTGAAATGTTTCACCAACTTGCATAAACAAGAAATCAACACCAAAGTCAACCATATATCTCAATTACAAGTAAAAATATAAGGGAGCATATTACCATCAATCTTAAAAAGATAACCTAGGTTGCTTGACCAGTTGATATGTCTTCAAAGTCATTATTGATGCTTGAAAAGATGCCTCTAAAGGCTTACTGTTGAGAGACAACACCAAAAATCTATCAATATCATGGAACAAGAGTCTGACCAAGCATGTCAAAAACTATTGCCACTTGGATTTTCACCATTTGAAGAGATGAGAAGTCTATCCTAATCTAAGTAGGATAATGGAATCACCTCTAGGCTTGTGGGTAGCCTAAGGAATGAGGTGAGTCTCTAGATAGAGCTATCTCCTTTGATGTACCACTTAGGATCATATCCACAACTAAATTTTTTGGGGGGAAAGGGAGAAATAAACTAAAATCAAAAGTAAAATAATGGAGGTGATACACCAAATTGACTGATGAATTTCAACCATATGTATGCTACACTTGAGACCAATCAACAAACCAAACATACAATTTTCCAATCTACAACTTCTCACATCAATGTTATATTGTGAGATCAAGATGAACATATAGTATAGGAAGACTAGACAATAGGCCTTGAATGGAATTGATGAAGAGAAAAACTCACTTAATCCTTGACATATCTCAAAACACTTCACATGCCCTTTAAGAATATGTTTTCCAACTTTAAATAGGTTGTAAGAATGAGCTAACATGCTAAGGAAACAAAAGTGTCACTTAATCAAAATCAATAATTCAAATGAAACACACAATGAAAATTCATGGAAGAGGCAACACTTAGTCATTTAATTTATCTAAAGGTATACAAATGAGTATGTATTCACCATCTTAGGTGGATCATCCCATATAATGCCAAAAAGGCTAACTCTTTTAGAGAGAGAGAGAGAGAGAGAGAGAGAGAGAGAGAGAATCACAAGGACACTTTTCAAGATGATAAAATAAGTTATTAATGAATTAGAAGAAGGTATGGGTAAAACCAATCAATTTAATGAAGTACAAATTTCAATTCAAGTCATCAAAGTTATGCAAAGTGGCACAAAACTCATCCTTTTGCACAGAAAAACTACCTTCATGATTGGGCCCATTTCAAAATCTTATAATTAATGAAGACTAGTTATAATTATTTAAATGCAATTTAGGGACATCAAACATGTCTCTTCATGCATTGGTTGAATTCTTGGTCTTTTGAAACTAATTAAAAGTGATCCATCATCATTTGTAGTCCAAAAATAACTCCTTTCATACACCCTACACACTTGGACTTCAAAATGGATTAATTTTTCCAATAAAATACATAAAAGGTATTGGGTGAAATTTTTCAATACCCTCCATGTCCTTGGAAGAATTAGGGGCACCTTAAAGAGAGCTCACTTGAAGTTTTCCATATTCTTCAGTAGCTTGTCCAATATGCTAGATTTAACTGGCTGAGTTGAAGGCTATTATTCAAACCATTATGAGTTTTTTCAAGAAATATACTGACCATAACAAGTTATAAAAATTCTAAATATTCCTCCTAAAATTTATTTCATCTTCAAACTTCTCCTGTAGTGTTCACAACATAAAAAAGGGTCAAAATATCCTATTTATACCCCCATCCATACAATTCTATACAAATAGATGGAATGTGAGGGAGACTAAAATATTACTCTTCATCATACATTATCTATTCTAGTCAAACTATGTCATTTTATTGCATCTCCAACTCTATTTTCCAAAATAGTCCTTGGTAAGGGTTTAGTAGGGTTTTAGGATTATTTTCATTCTTAAGGATCATTCATAAAATATGGATTTCCAATATGAAAAAAAAATCACAAAATAATTTTTCAATACCCCTATTATCTTCCCATAACTCCTTTGGAAACCATGTAGAACCTCCTAAAAGATGTGAGCTTCTAAAAATAGCCTATCGAGCTTGTTTCCCTTGTTTTCATAGGCCTAAATAGGTTCCTATGTCAAAAGTGGATTTTTTGATGTTTGATTTGAAATATAATGGATTTTGAACCTTATTATTCATCCTATAAACATGACCAAATTAATTTTAATGCTTTTCAAAGGTTGAAAAATAATTTAGTACCCTATTTAAATTTAGACCTAGTCACATTTGGTATGTCTATCTACACTTCAATGTCCAAAAATGACTTCCTAAAGCTTCCCATAAATTAAAATAATTTAAACATACCTAATACCATCCCCTAGACATTATTAAATAGGGAAGCAGGCATATATCATGTTAAAAAGGAAATTGACCATGCTTAATGGCATTACCTACAATCCTTGTAGGTTTAGATTGATCTGATCAGTTTCACCTTTATTTTATTGGTTTATAATTTTTTAATGTGTCATAAAACTTTATAAACCATCCTTCAATTTTAAAAATACCCCTTGCCTATCCATTTATCACTTTTTCTTAATACTGCCAGTTTATGCACCCAGAGAAGTGCCCCCTATCTAAGAAAAAATAGGGGTAACTGACCCTATTTTAATTGGATAAATAATTATTTTAGATTCTAATTAAATTTTAAAATATTATATATACAAAAATTTATTCATTTATCTTATGTTTAGATCATTTAAAAGAGGTAAAGATTGGGGTAGACTGTTAGCAAAAGACTATATGCAAGGTTTCTTGGTATAGACTGTGCTTTTTTCTTATATGAGCCACTCATGTTACCCATATCCATTATATAAGGTCCATTTTAATTTTATTTAAAATTTTATATTGAATCCAAAATTCATTTTAACCATCCAACACTTCAATCACTTTTCATACTCCTAAACTTATAAGGCTAAGTTAGCTTGCCTGACTGTGGTTCCTACATTCTTAGTCAAATTTTGAACCCTGTAGGTGACTTGAATGGTTTAAAACTTATATTCAGTTCTTAAAAACCCTATTTTATTCCCTTTTAACCATATTTAATTCTTTATCAACACCTATACCTACTCCTTTATGCTCATTATCAACACACTTATACATAGGATTGTGTGTGTTAAGGCCTTATGAGGTATATGTGGCTTTGAAATGCATTGATAAAAGGGTTCACAGAGGTTATCATAGTTTTTATAAAAAAATTCATATTATATCCCTCATTTTAACTTCATTTACGACCTTTTTATTCACTTGAGTCCCCAAACTAGACTCCTCTTTTCATGATTGTAAACCCCTGCCTATTAGACCCCTAACTATAGGTCACTTTCACTCTTTCAAACTTGAAATAATTTTCAAAGATCCCATAAAAATTACTTATATTCACTTGGGTAATGATTTAAGTCATTTTAACAATTTCTAGTGTATTTCCAATGCTCAAATAACACTCATTCAAGTTACTACTTGTTGACTAGCTATATGTATGAATTTATATAGTGTACAGACTGTGAGTGATGTATGGGAGGTAGAGCACTATATGACCCTCATTTATATGATATATTAACTTATGTATGCTAACCTCCACCCAATGAAACATTAAAATTATGGTAGAATTAATAAGTTTCCACTTTTAATGATGAAGACCTTATTTGGGTCACAATCCTGTAGACTCCATTGTTTAGTTTTAGTGGCTTTGAAAGCAAATTTAGGTCTTTAAATGTTCATCCTTCACTCATCATATGACTATCATACTTCTTATAGTTATTTCCTATACTATAGGTTACAATATTTATCCCTTAAGATGCATTGGAACCCTTAAGGGACATGTTGAAAAAGGGCTACAAAAGGCCTTTAGGCCTCTATTTTGCTCATTTAGGGAAAAAGAAACCCAAATCTACAGTCATCCCATGATCCTAGTTTCTCATTATAGTTTTTCCACTTCATTATTTCAAGAATATGCCTCATGGTCTCTTCAACCTCTAAGACTCCAAATTAATTTCTAACTCATCCAAACTCTTTATCAAATACCTTCAATTCTCTATCAACACCACCTGTAGGTAGTTATATTCATTTATGTAGGTGAAGATGAGGATTAGCAGTGATCATTATTATAACATATTATAAATTATATATCCATATCAAAACCCCAAATTCACTTTTCATCCTCTACAGACCCTGAGAAAGGTTCAAGCAACTTTTAAAATGACATTTCAACATATCTCAGTCTCTATTCAATCACCTGTAGATGACTACTTGCAAGTGTAGGCAATAAGGTGTGAGAATGGATAGTTTTTATTGATTTGACCTTTAATGAGTTATGTTATCATATCAAAAACTCCAAATATATTTATCTTTAATAAAACCATACTTGGTTATAAATATGCTTCTCATCAGTAAATCTCCATAAGAGCACCTTTAGATGATTATCCAAAAGGGTAGACTATATGCAAGCACTATATATGATTGTACTCATGGAGTAAATTGTCTTGAAAGGTGAGGTTAAGGACAAAGAGAAACAAGAGAACCTTGGAAACATTTCAAATTAAACTAAAACAATCTCCTAAAGACACCATCCAAGCATGAAGGTTTTGAGAATGATGGAAAATTACTTTTGGTATAGAAAAGTGTTCCCTCCTACAAATTGAGGTGGTTAGCACATCTAAACCTCATGAAACATGAAACCAAGTGTGGGGATAATTTTATTATGAAGTAAAAATTCTTTGTAATAAATCTCATCAAGTTAGTTGTATGGAATCTCCCAATCAAGTCCAAAACTTGAAGGGTGAATGGATAAGCAAGTAGATTTGCACAGTCCACTTCAAATGGATGGTCCATGAAACATAGGACACCATTTCTAAAAATTATTATTTTTAAATTAATTTCTATAAGTATGCAACAACTTACCAAAATTTTTTGACCCAAAACCACTTGTGATGGTTGTACCAAGTACAAACCTAGAAGTCACTTCATTATACCAAAAAGAGTGAAAATGAAGTTGAACAATTTTGGAAAAAAAATGGCACCTCCAAATAAATTAAATCATGGAGATGAGTGTGGGGAATCTGAAAAAACATATTAACCAAAGCTAATACAACATTAATTGACATCAAATTACCTATAAAACATCTCATGACAATACATTGTACCCCCTTATAGGCCTAAAAATCAATTTTTTTACTAGGAGTGCCCCAATTTGACCTAAAAGTCAAATTTGGTCATCAATTATCTAGTCTAATTTACTAATATTGATCCAAAAATCCCTTTTCATGTCCTATTATCACATTTAATTGCAATTTCATCATCCTTAAGTCTTCCTAAATCACTATTTTATGGCATGGTCTTATATTCCCCATCATAATTCTAAAATCCTAGGTTAGAACTACATAATCTCAAAAAATATTAACATTTGATCCTAGCCTATCCTCTATTGGTCACTCATAGTTATTAAATCATATTAAGATATGAATCCTATATTAAATTCACTTATTATCAATAATCATTTTTTAATGTCCTTTATAGGCTTCTATCTATCCCTTACATGTGTCCTTGTTAAGGGAGTTGTCACTAGCTCGTGGCCTATCTCATCTTTTTCAATTCCCAAACAATGTCAATGTCTTAGGAATATCAATCTTACATCTTAATAAACTTGCCTCTCTTCTATACATTGGTCATTATCTAGGACTCATCTTTTGAGTCTAAGTCACTTTATCACATAGCACTCATTCTTGGGTCATCTCAATCATATCTCACTCAATACTCAGGGTATCCTAACCCCTTATCATCACTTCATTTTATCCCACCTCAAGGATTTATTTTCAAGTGGGCATCCAAATCATTCCTCCCCACATGTCCCCTTAATGGGGAATAATTTATAACAACATTCTCATCCACAAAATGCTTTTTCTTTGAAAATCCATCACTCCTTCTACTTCACTTCACTCATAATGCCCTTTTCAAGAGGGGCAAAAATATATGCACCTAATTCTACTCATCTTAATTACTCTATTAATCCTATTAATTTATCTAATAATTTCAATCTTATTCCATTATTTAAAATAATATTTCTCATATAATATTCCCTACACCCCATAAACCTTTATATACCCATAAGACAAATTAATTTACCCATTAGCCTAATTACTACTAATCCTAATGCATTAACTACCCACTAGTACACTTTCAAATTAGAAATTGATATTTATTCAACTACTTCCTATCTAACCTACCACCCTAACCTATCTTGCATCCCTATAAACCCTAAACGTCATTTTATCCTCACATAATCCCCATTATCCCCTAAACTAACCAAGAAACCTCTAGAACTAGAGAAGCTCCTCTAAGAATCTAGAAGCCTCTAAACTAGAGACTTATAAATAATTTAAAATGCCCTAAAAATCCCCTGCACCATTTTATAAATCCCTATTTGGGCCATGGAAAAATAAAAACTTGAAAAAATCATAAGCCCTCATTATACTCTCATATTCATTCATCCTAAATCAACTTCATACTTCTGCAAATCCATTCAACTATATAAGGAAGCCATTAGATTCTTTTTTAAGACACAAACAAGAAATATACATCCAGATCATATTAAATTAAATTTGAATATATTTGAGAGAATCCATAAGGGACAAGGTGATGGTAATATCTCATTCTTAATTGTTGATTATTCTTTTATTCCCTTCTTTTTGATGTTATTGTGTTGTTGGGTTTAACTTACTATATATATATATATATATATATATATATATATATATAATTTTTAATCAATAACTCAAAAATAAAATCATATAAGTGTTATCTAGATCTAATTAAAGGGGTATATTAAAATCAAATGTCACAAGGGTGAGAATAGATCTATAGCAAGATAATCAGATGCTAAACTCATATATAAGCATACACTAAATTTATTATGTTGAGATAATCTAAATATGGAAACTACAACTATGCTAAATATAGAAATGATAACTAAATGAAGTACTTAGCTTATTTTTATGATAATGTAGTTATGAATATGGAATAAGTTTAAATTAGGTAGGAATTAGATTTGGAAGTCATTAGATTCTAGATCTAACACTTATGTCTCTCTTGACAATAACATTAACCTAGGATGGTTGTATCGATGCTACGTTCTCAATTATATGCTAGTGTCCTATATGAAATATCTAATCAAATAGGATGAAACCACCTATATTATTTTGGGTTCTACTTTACCTTCACTTTGGTGTATTTAGATCTGGGTCATATAAAGTCATTTTTTTGTGAAATGTCAAAACCTAGATTTCCATCTTCAATTTGACCTTAAGGGAAAATGAATTAGTGGGCACATGGTGTCGAGCTGACCCAAATGAACTCAGATTAAAATTTCATTGCCTACATAGTCAATACCTTGAAGATGTCCTTAAACTAATGTAGCTATCCCCTATGTGTTATCTTGTGTGTGAATCATATAATGTGTGCAAAGTATGTACAACAATGACCTAGCTTATAATTTAGCAAATTGATCTCTTGGTATTATATTTTAATACTTTAAATTTATAAATGTGTAGTCCCTATGAATAATATGGAAATATGAATGATTTTTTTAATTAAATGCTTGATAGAGTGATTTTGATAAGTTGCCTTGGTCTCTTTGGTCTTTTTCTAGGTATTCATAGATGAGGAATAAATGAGGGTTGATATTGTATTTATATCAATCCTTTTGGAGTAATAAATCAAATTAAATCACTTAGGTTGACCATTATGATATGCTTCATTCAAAAATTGGATGACTTTAGGGCACTAGACATTTGTGTCAGGATAAGACAATAATGTCAATGCTACTGTCTATACCAAAGGTTAGTGGACAAGGAGTAGGAGAGTGGGCACATTTCTATGAACTTGTGGAAATATAAGATAGGTAAATTTTAAGCATTTTGGGTAGATAAAATACCTAGTCATCAATATAAGACTAGTCAGACTAAGAGATATAGGCCAAAAGGCACAAGGATAGAGTAGATGTGAGACTTGCATAAGTAGGAAAGGTATATAATAGAGAGGAACAACCAAGGTCTAATTTTTAAAAGCTTATAATACTAAGTTACTATATAATAAAAAAATATAGTCTACATTCCCCCTTTAATGTAGCACTAAAATTGTTAGTTTAAAGGAAATGAATGTATACTTGGGTGTGTATGCACACCTTATATTTGCATGTGCCCAACTTGAGTGTTTTGTTGGTGACTAGCCTAAACCAAGATCATGTTACAATATAAAATCAATGCATATAATCTAGGTTGAAATTACTTGAAATATATTTAAATTGAAAGAGCAAGGTTTAGGAGTACACCTGTGCATTAATGTAACCAGATTGCCTATTGACAAGCTATTTTATAAAAATATGTATCATTATAAGGCTCTAAAAAATAGATTAAGATAAATATTGATAAATATTTAAAGAGCATATATCAAAGGAGATAAGTAAATATATTGGAAGGAACATGGCCTCAACTTTGGAGTAAAAGTGAGTTGCCACTTGGCAGTTGAGATTAGCTCAATCATGTAACCCAATGATACTTATAACCTGGTGAGGTTATATGATCAAGTCCAACATGAAAAATTTGCAATATTAAGTTATTTTATCGCATCAATAATACCAAAAGGTGAACCAACTATTATAGTCAATTATATCAATAAAAGTATATAAAATTCCATGAGGTATCAGTATGAAAATAGTATGTGATATGGTAATAATCCATAAAAGAGTTATTGAATCTAAAAAGGATTTGGATTTTGAAATATTTTGCATGTTGCATAGAATATTCCCCTTAAATATGTCTCGTGCTGAAAATATTTATAACAATAGTACCAATGTATATAATTTTTCCCCAACTATGAATCTAAATCATATAATTGTGATCTTTGGCCAATTTGAATAAATATTTAAGCATGGATAACATGTTTCCAAATCATTCCCCCACTATATATGGAGAAATATAAAAATTTATATAATAAATAATGTGGAGAACATGTTTCCAAAATATGCCCCTGTTGTAAACTAGAAATGCTAGTACTTAATCAATATAAAGTAAACTTAAAATATTTTGTAGGTGACCCTCTACCTTTTGAGGATGAGGACTTAATTGATTAAACCTATTCAAAAAAATTGAAAAATACCAAAAACAAAAAATCATTCAAAACTTGAAAAACACTTTTGTCACTTACATGGTCTATTAGATCTTTAACATCCATGTGTCACTTCTATATTGATGGATTACATACTCAATTACTCCTACATATACATATGTGTCACACTTATACTTGAGTGTGATACAGGCATACTTAAATACATGATACATTCCTATTTTGGATGTTTAAATTTCCCTATACTCGTGTCATATAGACATTATGGGCATCCACTTATTTGAACTCGATATACATAGGTTATATGATTTGATAATCACTTTGCATTATCATGTTTGAGCTTCTATATATGATTTAGGTAGATTAATTATTTTCATGTCTATAGTTTTCCCTTTTTGTCTTGTAATTTTTACTAACACATTACAAGACAAAAGTAGGAGTTAAATTCTTCAATTATTAGATGAGGTATTCCCCCTCAAAATGGGAATCGATGGAGGAGAAATCAGAATCAGGTATCAGTCTGATAAAAAGGTAATTGGGTGAATGGTAGAGAATTGAGTATCACTATGTATGCATATAATACATTGAGATATATTTGATAAATTCAAGAAGAGGCAAGGTTAAGGAAGACTCAGATAGAAGTAACCAAATCATAGCTTGTAAGTGATAGCTAATAGGTCAAAATAATCAAAATTATATTTGCAATGGTCAATGTTTCCCAAGTATTTGAGGTAGGAAGTGCCCCTAGGAAACATAAAAGGGTTGAAGGTGATAGGACAAGCTTGGTTTCAATCCATAACACCTAATATACATCCATGTGCATAATAGCCATCTATATCATAATAGCATAAGAAATCAAGACAAACAATGCAAGGTTGGTGTAAAAGGGTCAATGAGCAAGGATATATTCATGATCTCCAAGAAAAGTCATTATGGGTGAAGATTTAAGTGATTTTCAATGTACTTTTCATGTTTGGGTGAGATATATGTGATCTACAGTTACCTAAATATATGGGTAAATTTTACAAAGTTGGGATTTCTTGATTAGGAAAAACATTATAGGAATGGTGCTAACATTGGTAATAGATAATGCCAACATCAGTGCACTAGGGAAATGTTGCTGATGTCATTAGGCATAAGCATTGACATAACAAAATTAGGTTAAGAATGTTGATGTCATTAGACAACCAAAATTTATAAAAGGGGGTTTGGTGGCTGACCAAACTCATTTGCAACTTTGTGATTAGAGAGAAGAAATAGAGCTTGAGAGCAACTGAGATGATAGAGTAAGGAGGGGACCCAAAAGGAGGCACACCATCGCAAGAGCCAGGTATGTTAACTAGGAGGAGATGAAGATATGAGTTAAGAGTCTTTGCTATTTGGTTTGAAATTTGATTTGTGTATTTATAGTTTTTACTCAAATTTAGAGGTGAGGGTGTAGAAAATTTTAGTAGAGGTGTGTAAAATAGTGTAGGTTAGTGTTATAATAAGTTGGGGGGTTTTTTGGGTAGATTTTAGGTGAAATTTGGTAATTTTTGGTTTGGGTCATTTAGACCTAGGGTTGAACCAGTCATCGACATAGATGGGGTCCATCAACATCGATTGACATGTCACTAAGGTTGACAAGTTCCTATCAATGTCGACTGATACTTAAGCCTATAAATCATTGATGTTATCATTAATTCCAATGTTGATGACTTTTCAAAAATAGCAACATAGGAGAAAGGGTTAGTTTGGATCCTTAGTGGAAATAGTCAACTAGCTTAATGGCGAGTTAGCCTCAAAAGATCCTGTGTTGAATGAGTATTTCCTACATAACTCAGTTTAGGGCTTCAGGCCAATGTAGTTCTCCCAAAGCCTAAGAAAAATATCTAAAAAGGTGTGATATGGGAAATAGGTAAAAAGGTAAGTTTAGATAGGTGAAGAGGTCTAGGGCTTAAAATATAGGTCATAGTTTCAAGAGTCAGGGATATAGGCTATGAGGCCTAGAGTTTTGATAGGTAGGTAGGCCTAGGTAGAGAGAGAGATAGTGAAGCCTAGGGTAAAGAGAGAGAGGTAGTGAATCTTAGGGTAAATAAAAAGAGGTAGTGAAGTGTAGGGTAGAGAAAGAGAGGCAGTGAAGCCTAGGGTAGTTAGTGAGGTGTGTATATGGCTGAGCTAACCTTAGAAGACCCTGTGTTGACTGAGTACTACATACTTAGCCTAGATTAGGGCCTTAACCAATGTAGTTATCATAAAGAGAAGGGAAAAAGGTAGTGATAGAGTATATTAAAAGGTATGTGACTTCACTTATGTGTGTATGGATGCAGGCAAGGATGGAGCTAACATTATGAGATCATTTATTAAGGCTATTAACATGTATGAGGAGGGATGTCACTCTAAATGAGTGGTAAAACATAGTGGATATGGGGTTAGGATAAGTATGATAGAAATATCAAGTCACCTAAGATGTGTCCCTAATGAGAACATTGATTGAGAGCTGGGATCACACCACCAACACCTTCCATCTATCGACTAGAGAGTTGATAGTGACACAAGAGGATGTTTATAGGATTTTGTGGCTACCACTCTAGGATGAGGAGCTCTTTTCATTCTCAAGAGATGAGCATGATATACACATGGTTGCATTATATGGAGAGCATGTTAGTGAGGTGACCTACCATTCTACAAGTTTTGTGTACGAGCCACTTTATATGGATGATGAGGAGAAACATTGTCTGAGCATCCTAATGATGATCAAGATCATAGTATATGTAGTACCAGATGTAGATGGTAGGATATTTTTGATTTAATTGATAGGTGTGCTTGAAAATATGGTTGAGTAGTGGGCCATTTTTTCTTGGAGTTTAGTATTTTTAGCATAGTTATATAGAGAGTTGTGGGGTCTGAGGCTATGATGGTGATACAATTTGTGTGTTATCCATATATTATACTATTGATAATATGAGAACATCATGGTGGCATGACCGATGGGGTTACTTACCACTATCCTAGCTAGCTTCAGGTTTGCTTTTAGATGGTAGAGAGAGGGCATGCCACAGACTCAAGTAGATGGAGTGGTTTGATATATTGACTATTATAGGCATATGATTAGGGCTTCATCCCTATAAATATTTTTTAGAGACCATATCTGACATACCCAATTTTTTGAGGATAGGAAAAATAACTTTTTGGGTTGTAGAGCTCACTATGGGTTAGGGGAAAACAAGCTAGTGAGTTAGAGATGGTACCTATGGCACAGGTTAGGAGGTAGTTTGGTTTACTACAAGATATTCCACCTATCTTCCATTGATATAGGAGGGATGACATAAAGGCACCCTACCATTTCCATAGGATATAGATGGACTATATTTTGAGGAGATGTCATCAAGGTCAGGTGTTGGAAACCCAAGGTGCATAATGGCATATACATCTTGGTGGGCAGGGTTACATCTAGTGGTGGAGGTTAAGAGGCCACCACTAGATTTGTATGGGTTGGTGAGAGAGAGGGATGTAGTGGTACATGCTTAAGATATAGTAGTGTAAGCTTGAGATGTAGTATTGCAAGCTCAAGTGATAGCCTAGGCATAGGCTTTAGCCTTACAAGGTTAGGTGGTGATGTTGTAGTGTCAGATTGGGGCTCTATAGGGCTAGTTTGTAGCACTATAGGGATAGGTTATTTTTTTATAGGGTCAAGTGACTAGAGTGACAATAAAGAGAGACATTTTGAGAGTAGCAAGCTAGGATACTCCTCCTCCTCCATCACCATAGGGACTAGTACAAGCTAGGCCATCATCAAGTGCTATGGCACCTCCATAGATTATATCTATGGTGGGATATTTGACTACCCTAGATGATATTACCTAATATTAAAGGGTGATTAGAGATTTACCATAGATTTAAAGATATTCAGAGTTCAAAGAGTAGGAGAGGTCGATGTCACATGCCATAACTTCTAGCTCATGTAGACTTAGATGGGTGGAGAATGGTGATGACACTATTTCCTCATGACCATGTGGAGAGCCTCGAGGTGCCTGACTATCAAATTTTTTCTAGTTTTGATTATATATATTATATGTATACTAGTCCATGAGTTGAAGATGTGAGATGTATATTTTGAGAGAGATATGATTTTATGATGATGTAGATGATTATTTTGATCAAATATATATACTCATGAGATGTTCATTTATTGCTATGTTGAGATGTGTTTTATTATGATTATGATGATGATTTATTTTATACTATGTTAATTTGATGTTAATTTTGATCATGTTAGTTGAGTTAGACTAGCCTTTCCCGTATATGTGACGGTATATACATAGTTGGTTGGTTAGTTTCATCTTATCATTTTTCCATATTTTTGGATGGTATATGCTTAAAATGAATAGATTGGTTATGTTAGTTTATTTCAGCATTTTTCCATATTTCTGATGGTGTATGTGTAAAATAAATTGAGTAGGATTTTTTAGTGTTGGTATGACATTGTTTCTTCATCTCAAATAGAGATATCAACATGTGATGTGGATGGCAAAATAAAGAGGAAAAATGCTCATGCATTGGCAAAGACCATAATCAAAACATAAATAGGATTATAAAAATGAACCTCTTTCATGCCTTATATCTTTGAACCATTATGTTTGTTAGAGAAGCATTGTGTGTACCTTATATTAAGTGAGCTTCACATTCCATTGAAAGAGTATGAGGGGAAAAAGGGTAAAATTAGGGAAAATATTTTGGTAGTATAACCTAAAAAGTAGGGATGATATACCCTTATTATGGGTGAACTGAGAGCTACTATACGTAACTCCATGACTTAAAGCTTTCTTTTGTTTTTTGTGTAAGATGATCAATGCAGGAAGCTTACACTAGGATTTTGTATGGGTTAAAGTTGTATAAAGTTATGAGAAGCCTTTTTAATCTATTTTCCCTTTGAAAACAAATCTTGGCTTAGCCATCATTCAAGGGAGTGGTCTAAGCATTTTTTTTTAATTTTAAAAAGTTATCCTTCAAGGGAGTAGTTTATTGATATTAGCGAAGGGAAGTTACATAGCTATTCTTTAAGGGAGTAGTTTATTGACATTATCAAATGGAAGTTAAGTAGCTATCATTTGAGGGAGTAGTCTATGTTGAGAAGTATGACCTGAGACTTTATAATTTTGTCACATATCCCATTTTTTTATTTTTTATGTTTAGTAATCTACAAGACTATAGAGGCTTAGGAGTTTTCCACTTTGACGGCAAAACCATACCACTATGTAAGTTAACTAAGTATATAGGATTAAGGGTGAAGAGGAAGGAAAATGAATGTAATAAGGATGGTCAAGGAATGATCTTAAGATAAACATGAGGTAAAGTGACACTTGATTAATAAAATAATGGTCATAGGTGTAAGGCATTTAAAGGCTTAGGTTTTAGCATTCCTTTAAGAGAATACAAGTGATAAGTTCCTAAGCCATACTTGTGATTTATGATATAAGGTCCAAGCCAATTAGGAGTAAACTTACCCCATTTGATTTTCTCCATGTTCTTCACATGATGATTTTATATTAAGATGAGATCTCCTATATTGAAATATTGCTCTTTGAGGTTTTTCTTATAAGCATGCTTGATACACTCTTGATAGATTTGGAGGTGGTTGAGGGATATGAGATGGTGCTCATAAATTAATTCAAGTTTATCCAAAAATTCTTGGTGAAATTCATCTTATATAATTATGTCTTATAGAGAAATGCAAGGAGAAGGAATCTAGACCTCAAGAGGCAAAATAACCTCCATCCCATATACCAATGAAAAAGGTGTAGCACTCAAGAATTTGAATGCTAGTATAATAAGCCCATAAAGAAAAAAGAATGTGTGTGTGATAATCCTTGCCCATATAGTTAACTACCTTCATTAAAATTTTGGTTAATGTTTTATTATAAGCTTATGCCTATCCATTAGCTTGTGGATAGTATGGTGATGAGAAGCTTAATTTTATTTTGAATGTATCACAAATATTTGAACAATCTTGTTTTTGAAAGACTTACCATTATTTTTTATAATCTTATGAGGGACACCAAAATGATAGATGATGTGATGGTTGATGAAGTCAGTAATTTTGTCATCTTTAGTGGAGATGAGAGGGATGGCCTTGACCCACTTGGTGAAGTATTCAGTGGAAGTAATGATATAACAATGACGGAGGGATGAATGAGGGTTAATCTCTTCAATTATATCTAAGCCCCATTAGGAGAAGGACCAAAATTCTTTGGTGACTTATAATGCATGACTGGGAATGTGAAGGAGGTTAGTGTGTTGTTGGCACTTGACATAATGCTGAATGTAATCATCACAATCTTGTTGAAGTGTTGGCTAATGATAACCAAATCAAAGTATATGTTTGGAAACTATGTGACCATTAAAATTCCCACCACAAATCCCATCATAGACTTCCTTAATACCGAAGGGAATCTCATTACTAGTGAGGCATATAAGGAGAAGACCATCAAAACCTTACTTGTAGAGAAGTCCCCCTAGTATAGTGTAATGAGCAGCACATTTTATGAAGTCCCATTTCTAATTATTGGAGAGATAAAAATGGGTAATAGAGAAGGAAAGACAATTAGTGAGTTGTTTGTGCCATGAGTCATGTGGGTTGGATATTACATTTTTGACAAAGAGGATGTTAGCTGAGACATAGGAGGGTAATTTTAAATGATGCATGTGACATAGATTCTTGAAGAGGAGGATGAAGAGGGTATGTGTGAAGAAAATGAAGCCATCATGTCAGCAAACTTATTTGTAGATCAAGGAACAATTTGTAAAATATATGAGTCAAATGATCCCAATAACATATCTACATGATGTTTATATCACTATAGAATTTTGTTTTTACATAGGTAAGAACCATCAATCTGGTTAACCACTAGTTGAGAATCATCAAAAATAGTTATGGATTTGATACTAAAAAAGAGAGTTATTTGAAGTCCTAGAATCAAAGCCTCATATTCAGCCATATTGTTAGTGCATTCAAAATCTAGTTTAGATGACAAAGGTATAGGCTTGCCATCTAGAGGAATAAGAATGACCCACACACCTCCACCATGTTGAAATTTAGATCCATCAAATAAAATCATAATTTGATATGAGATGTCATCTATGGAGAGTGTTATAATAGACTCATCAGGGAATTCAAGGTTTGAAGGCTGATTATTAGGTAAAATAGTAGTAGCTAACTAGTTAGTAATTGTTTACCCTTTAATAGAATTTTGATGAATGAAATCTAAGTCAAATTTAGTAAGAATCATGATCCACTAAGCTACACATTGGTTGTGAGATGGTTTGGAATGCATGTATTTGAGGGGATCAATATGGGTGACCACATAGCTTTTATGATTTAGGAGATAATGGTGAAGCTTAGAGGCATAAAAAAATAATGCAAGGAAATTTTTTTTAGTATGGGTGTATTGAGTCTCATAATCAATAAGTGTATGGCTTGTGTAGTAAATTGTCTGCTCTCGATGTTGGTCATCTTGATGTGAAATCATAACACCTAGAGAATGGTTTATTGTGGAGATGTATAGGTAGAAAGGTTGATTTTATTTAGGTAGAATAAGAATTAGTGGGGAAAGGAGGTATTTTTTAAGTACATCAAAAGCCTCCTAGCAATCTATATTTTAATGGAAGGAGACATCCTTTTTAAGGAGAAGGTGAAAGGGTTGGTAGCAATCTGACAACTAGGAAATGAAGTGATGATTGACTAAAGTTTTGTCGATAGGCTATATAGTTGTTTGATATTATTAGGTGGAGGCATCTCTAGGATTGCTCTAACCTTAGCAGGATTGACCTTGATACCGTGGAGAGAAATGATAAAACCTAAGAGATTACTAGAAAGAACACCAAAGATACATTTTTTTGGGTTTAGTCAAAAATTATATTGGAGGAGATGAGAAAATATAATTTTGAGAATTATCAAGTGATCCTGACAAAGTTTAGACTTGCCAAGTAAGTCATCCACATAATCTTCCATAATTTTGTGTAGGAGATCATGAAAAATCTATGTCATGGCACATTGGTAGGTTACACCAGCATTTTTTAGGCTAAAATGAATGACTCGATAACAAAAAGTCCCCCATAGGGTAATAAAGGTTGTCTTGTGTTGATCATTAGATAAACTAGGATTTGATTATATCCAGAGAACCCATCCATAAGTGATAGAATCTCATGGATGGCTGTCAGATCAAAAAGTTAGTCAATACTTGTCAATATGAAATCATCTTTTGGATAAGTGAGGTTTAAATCATGATAGTCAATGTAAATATGGATTACCCTAGTCACTTTTGTGATAGGAACAATATTGGAAATCCAATACAATTAGTCGATAGGTTGGATAAAGTTAATAGAAAGGAGGCATTGGAGATCTTCTTTAACAAGGAGAGAAATACAAGGATGTGTCTTGTGAAGCTTCTAATTAATAGGTTTAGCATCTCGATTGGTGAAAATGTTATGGGTGACAATAGAAGGGTCAATACCAAGCAAAGGCTTTGCTATGGTCATTAAGAAACATGGTATAATCATCTTGCTAAGAGGAATCTAAATACTAGTCAATCTTGAGGATGTGAGGGTTATCATGAGAGGGCTTGTTGATGTCAATGGTTGATTTTTTTAACATAGCTTGTGTTTTATATGGGAGTGATCATTGGATATAAGAATCATCTGCACCCATATATGTGATAATTGCATCATCATCTTGACATTAGATAATGTTAATAGTAGGAGAGTCTTCATCAATTATTTTAGGATGAACAAGAGGAAGGGACCTTATTTCCTTACCCTGATGATAGGTGAGAGGCCCCAAACAGATGGCATTTATTGAAAAAAAATTAGGAGGTATAGATAACTCTAATTTGGTAGGTGATGGTGGAGAAGAAGGTGGAGAAGGAGAGACTGGTTCTTTGATAATTGGTACATGAGAAGTTTTAGTGAGTTTATTTAGTTTGTCATATCCCACTCCATGCCTCTTTTTGGCATTTTCAATGGTGTTTCTAATAGGATATTCAATAGGCATATGGATAACTTATTCATAATGACCCAAACCAAATCCTTTCCAAGCACACCTATAGATATAAGTGTGAGAAAATCTAGGGTTACTTTGGAAAGAAAAGTCACAAGTAAATGGTTGTGGTGAAGAAGATAGATTACTGACAGTGGGAGCTTGATCAATTCCTTGATATGTGAAATTGGTTCGAAGGTTAGGGGGGCCATAAGGGATGACCATCCTAATATAGGAATCATAATTTGGGTGCATGTGAATCCTTCCATACTCTTATGGATTATAGAACATGTTGAGCGTCAACAAATGATATTCACTGAGTTTCAAACATTGGAAGGTCTCTTCCATGGGATCCTTGTCAAGAATTTATGTTGTTAGTATTTGTGTAACCATTGAAGTGGAGCTTGTAGAAGCTTCAGAAGTATCATGAAGAGAAGATGATGTTTTCAATGGGATGAGAACATCATTGGGACTATAGGTCATGTTGCATCTTTTAAATGGAGGTGGGTCAGTAGGTATAATATGTACTTGTTCATCATATTCAAACTTAACACAATAGTGTAAATTTGATGGTACACATGCCATGGCACATATCTAAGGTCATATAAGTAGTATGTTATATTATAACTCTCCTTCCACAACATATAAGAACTTAGGAATAATATGGGGACCTACATGAATATGTAAGATAACAATGCCCACCATAGTAGCTATAGTATCATTAAAGGAATGGAGTACCACATCGGTTTGAGACATGAAACTATTGGGAAGGGCTAGTTGTTTATAGGCATGGGTGGAAATAGTATTAATACTATCTCCCCCATTGATCATAACTCTCTAGATAAGAGTTTGATCAATATATGCAGTAATAAAAAGGGTAGAATCTTGATCTTCAAGGTGCTGAAGTGGAATTTCCAAATCACTAAAAGAAATTAGGGAGACAAAATTAATGGAGCTGACCAAAGATGCAAGAGGTTGGGGATCATCTGATTTTACCTTAATCACTTGTAAATCACTAATCAAAGCTTGATGGTGTTAGGATGAGTTTTGGATTAACTCATACAAATACATTTTCACAGGAGTTTGGTGAAGTTGTTTCACCATTGAGCTTTGAATAACATCATAGAGGTTATTTTAGGAACACCCAATATGGAAATATTAGGATTATGAGGTGGAGTTTATTTGGTGAAAGGATGAGCCCAAGGATTAGTGACCTTTTCCTTAGATTTATCCTTTTGGTTTTGTGACCGTGTGGCCACATTAACTATGTTGATCTAAAATGTTGGTGAAGGAGGTGGTAAAGGGGAAATGATGACATCTTTAGGTTTGAATATATGTGGAATAGTAGGAGGCACTATGGATGTCAAATTTGGAATAATATGAAGGTTAATGAGAGTATCAGCGAAGAGAGTGTCAACATTGAAGTGTTGTTGAATGAGCACTGTGAGGGCTTTACAACTCTTAGTATCATATCCAAGTGAATGATGATATAAACACACTTGTATATCATTAAACCAAGATGACTTCATTCCAAGAGGATTATAAGGCTTAATGGGAGGAATATTTATTATAGAATATTTCTATAACTAACATAAGAAAAAGCTTTGAGAGCCTATAGGTGGGTTCACACTTATTATGCTAACAAGAGTGGACACTTTCTTGTGTTTCGATGCTAAAAAAGTAATTTTATGTGCTATTTTATTTGGTCATAGTGGAGTTACATGTTTTGATATCACTTCTTAGTGTTAGATGTGAGAGGCCTACCATGTGGAAAAGGTAGGAGTTGAGGTAGATTAACATTTTGTTTTACTTAGTTAGGCAATATTCCAACTAAAGTAGAGGGGTGTGGCCCCAAAATGGATGGTAAATTTGAGGGTTGAAGAAGAGATAAACGAGATCTAGGGAGCTTAAAATTATTCTATAATTTAGGCCATAAAACTCCAAATTTTGGTTGAGTTAAATATAATTTCACCTGTAGATGAATTAAATTAGAAACAGGGCATACACCTAAAGGTCTAATCTACTTTAATGTAATAGATTCCTACAAGGGTAAGGGTTTTGATATAAATGGATAAACTTCAAGTGATTTTGGTGAAGAAGCTCTATCTTTTTCAAAGACCTTGGGGTAAAGGGTAGTAAGGGGATTGGTCGTAAAGGTCAACATTCATTGTGTTGGATATAGAGTTTTAAGCCAATCCTAAAATACTGCATGGTCTAGCTTTGTGGAGTCAAGTAATTCTAAACTTTTCACCAAGCATGAGAAATTTTTAGATGAAGTTGATTTAGGCCTTATATTTGTGTCTTTAGAAGGGTTTGTTTTTTGGGAAAGAGGTAAATTATTAGTTTTTTCTACTTTGGGCCAAAGATGAGAAAGAACCACAACAAAGTCCTCTTTAATAGAGACAAGAGAATAGACATGATCTGCCATGGGTGGAGGGGAGGTAGGTGAAGAAGGTTCCTCAAGAAGGTAAAGCATAGGTATTATGGATACCTTAAGATGTGGGTAAGGCATGGGTAAATTATGATCCTCCATAGGTAAAATAAGGGGTAAGATTGGTACAATTAGAGTAGGCACAATAGGTCTCTTGTCTATTATGGGAGTAGATAATACTAACTCCTCTAAGTACAAAGGTGGAGTGGGTGGGGTACTACTCTCTATAGATGGAGGAGAAGTAGGTGAAGATGGTTCCTCAAGAGGGTATAGTGCAAGAATGATGTTCCCTTCAACATGTGGTTAAGGAATAGGTAGGGTGTGGTATTTAAGTGGTAAGATAATAGGTAATATTGGTGCAAATAGAATTGGCATTATAGGCTCCTCAAGTGGCAAAAGGAGTGGAAAAAGAGGCTCTTCCTCTCAGGAGAGTGGAATGGGTGAAATAGGCTATTCTATCTGAAGAGGAAGAATGAGAGAAATAGATACCACTAAATGTGGGGGAGGAGTCGATGAAATGGATGTCTCTTATTGAGGGGAAGGTTGAACTAAGGGTAAAGGAAAGACCATATTAACTATATGGATATTATGATCACCTGAGTTAGTTATGGACTTGACAATATTTTGATTTAGTGAATGGTTAGGAAAAGGGTGTTTAAACACATCCGTACTTTGATTAAGGGGTGCATTAGGATTATCCAAGATGAGATTACCTCTATCAATCATGTCTTGAACAATGTTCTTGAGTGTCTTATAGTTATTAAAATTGTGGCCTTTAACTCGATGGTAACCACAAAACTCATTTTCCTTGTACCAGGTTGGGATAGGATGGGAAGGGTCAAACTATATAGGAGGTTTGATTTGAGGAAGGGTTTTGACACATTGTTACAATAGTTTCTCCAAGATGGATGTATATGACTCCCTAATGGGAGTGTATTGTCTTTGTTCATACCATTTTTGGAATTGGTTGGTTAGATTTTGAGAAGTCAATGAATTTGATTGGTTTGTGGTTATGGAAGAGGCTAACTTAATGGCCACCATGTTGGTAGAACCTTTAACTTTTTGGTTAGATGGAGAAGTTTTAAAGGAGGAGGAGTTATTTGATCTGGAAGTGGGGTTCTTAATATGTAACTTGACTTTGTCTTCATTTATAGCATAAACCTCAAGTTTTCATGCCATTGTAAAGGCCTCATCAAATGTGTGGAAAGTTTATACCTAGAGTGTAGATTAGATGTGATTAGAAAATGCCCTTGAGAAGAGCTCAATAAGATTAGTTTGGGGTAAAGAAAAGGATATTTGATTGATTAAGCTTCTCTAATGAGCGATAAAATTTGTAATAGACTCATCATTATATTATCTGATAGAATAAAGGTTAGTTATAGAAAAAAATTAGAAATGTTAATAGAGAAATGGTCTAGGAATATTTATGCAAGTTGGGTAAATGAGAAAAGGGAGTGTTGAGGTATAGAGTTATACCAATCCAAGGTAACACCTGAAAGAGACATAGGGAAAGTGCAAAGTAGTAATGCATCATCATGCCCTGTTAAATAAAAAGCATGTCTAAATGCTCACAAGTACTATTGTGGGTCCTCTTTCTTCTAGAAATGAGTAAATTTGGGGAGTTCCCATTAGCTTAGATAAGGGTAAATAGCATAGAAGGATCAATTAGTTCATTGCATATCTAATCATAAGATAACACATTATTTGAACCAAAAATGGATGTCTCTAGATTAGACATCTTATCCATCATCATCTTAATGAGGTTTGGAGGGGGATTAATTTGAGGAATACC
The DNA here is from genome assembly GCA_037957365.1 of Torreya grandis. Lineage (NCBI taxonomy): Eukaryota > Viridiplantae > Streptophyta > Pinopsida > Cupressales > Taxaceae > Torreya > Torreya grandis. The sequence goes on along the minus strand of JARHVA010000675.1, from coordinate 1,448,744 downwards.
TCCTAAGTTATAGGGAAGCTAATAGGAAGTAGGTGGAGCGTATGACATAGCTTGATGAGGTTGTATTGGAGCAACATAAATTATAATGAGTCATAATTTGGGGTGTAAAAAGAAAAGGGGCTTGTCCCATTGGGTTCGAGACTATGCCTTGGTTGGTTGTTGTTATTACAAGTTGGATTATTGGCATGGTTAGACTAGATGAAGGGTGAGTCATAACTTGGGTAATTATAGGTGTAAGGGTAGATGGAATAGGTACCACTAAATTATGGAATGGGGTGTGACTTGACTAAACTAGTTGTGGTTATGAAAGTAGGGAAGTCACACTAGGGTTTAGGTGGGATTAGGTAGTTGGAGATGTTATACTTTAAACATTATTTATAGTTGGGTTACTCGTTGAAGTTGTGGTTTGGGTAACCATGGGTAAAATAGTGGAGGCAACTGAAACTAAGGTTGTCTCCATTAGAGAGGTTGGCATACCATAGATTGGGTCACCTACAAAATTATAGGTTTGGCTCATAGTAAGGTAATGTTGAAGGGCTACCACATTTTGATCAAGAAATTTAACAAAATCTTAATCTCCCTCAGGCACAATTGGAAATTTGGTTAGGACTAGGATTATGCTCTATATTTGAGGTATGCTCCATCATAGAATCAAAAGTGAGAGGGGAAGGTGGAAGTGGTTGCCAGCTTGCATAATCGGCAAGAATTTTGGCTTGAGCTCATGTTAATACCATGTAAGAGGATGTTTAAATATTCTTACTACCTTGTATTTGAAATAGAATAAATAAAAACCAAGTTTGAGTGTGGGTAAGTGGGTTATTTTAGCTTGCTATTTTGAGTAGATGAAATTACATAATCATTGATGTTGGTCACTTGACTAATGTCGATATAAAAAACTTTCCAATGTCAATGGAATAACCGATGTTGGTAGGTAAAATATATCGATGCTAGTAGGGTTAACTAATGTCGGTTATTGTGATATCTTAGGAGATGAAAAAATGATGTTTTTAAGAAACCAAAGGTTGAAACAAGGTAAAATAGTGAATGTAAAAAGTCTGTGCAAGAAGGAAGAACACTTAGAAAACTTGAGATAATAGATTATACAAACTAAGGATTAAAAATAGTATTGATTTTATGAATCAATAGGAAAACATTCTTACTAACTCCAAAATATAAAAGGTAATAGAAAAGAAGAAAACAATAAAACCAACAACTATTAAGTCCTAGAGATTAATTTTTAGTCTCATGTTAGCTTATGCCTTAATCATATAGTGAGAAGAGAATTCGGTTATCAAAGGTACTAGAAAGTAATTTTGAGCTAGTTTTAGGTTAGTTTTAGTGCTCAAGAGGAAATCTTTGTTAGACAAAGTATGTGGATTCTTATAGGAGCTTCATCTCTACACTTCACAAACCTAGAGCTAAGTTAGGCCACTTAACCAAAATATACCTTCTATCTAGAGGTTATACTCTGACAGATAATAGAGTGGGTTCTCCTCTTGGTGGTGAAATCCAATTAGGATAGCTAGGTAGGGTAAGGTGGTCCACCAAGTGATGAAATATTGGTGTGACCTTTTCTCATGTGAGTTTAGATGTTTATTTTTGTGAATGTGACTTGGTTGTGTAACATAGGTGCACTAAAATTTATTCAAAATGCTTATAATTAACTAGATGAGTTAATATGCAACAAGCAAACAATGAAATGCAGTAAGTTTTAAACCCAAATCTGAAATGTTTATATTCAAATGAAAATAAAGATGAAATAGGAATAGAGTATAAATTTCACTATCCTAATGTTCATGAAAGAATAAGTAAATAAGAGATTCTATTTTTTATTTTTTTTAACTTGTAAAATAAAATAACAAATTGCTTTCATAGGCAAAAAGAAAAGAAAGAAAATTTTAGTTTAATGCTTTTTAAACATAAAATAAGATATTGAATTTTTGGTTTTAAGGGAAAAAAGGAGGAAGTGCAAGAAATGAAATTTTCAGTATAATGGACCTATATGAATGTTTAAAACAAGAAATGAACACAAGGAAAACTCTAGGGTCCTACTGGGCATCCCATAAATGTTTCACTAAATTTTGTCTATTTTAAGTCTAAAAGAAAATAGAAAGAAGGATGGGGATAAGTGATTAGAATGAACCTGGATTTGGTTTACATGTTGTATCTAGACATTGTGAGCACTCCTCTTTGGCTGGGGAGGACTACCTGCAAATAAGAAAACACTACCATAAGATGTTTGTTAGTAGTTAAATAAGTGGTCTGCCAAACTACGTGCTTATTTTAAGAAGTGTGAAACTTACTTAGAGATGACAGTCCACTTTTGAGAGACAAAATAATAATAAATAACTGAAAGAGAGGTAAAGAGAGAGTGAAAGAGAGATGAGATTATTGTTTTTAAGAACTTGTATGCAGTAGAGAGTGATAGGGTACATGTGATGTACTCTGTTTATATTTTTGAAGTTGTTTGGGTAGGTTTTGAAGAGGTTAGGGAACCCATAATTTTTGACATCGATGGAGTAGTAACTGATATTAGTTATACTATTGAGGTTGGTACTAAGGTGACTAATGTCAGTTAGGTGACCGAGGTCGGTAGGGGAAATAATTGTTTGGAAGCTTGTAGAATGTTTTTCTCAGTCTAGAAAATTATTTGGATAAGGTATGGGAGGTTAGGAGAGTTATGAGAGAGAGATTATGACTTGGGTAGATCTATTCAAAGGTTTAATGTGTCAGGTTAACGGGAAACAAGTGAGGAATCTTTATAACTCCCTCACGGGGGTTTGATCAGAAGTGTGTAAAGCAATGCATAGTAGATATAAAGTGATAATAGAATAAATATTTGAAAGACCTACAACATAAGTGATCTACATAGCTATAGTGATCACTAAATGATAAGTACCAGATTGATGGTCCTTATTAGGGAGTTTGAACCTAAATTCCTAAACAAAGGGAATAGGTGGGTGTTGGTTCTCAAGAGCTCAATTGTTGATCATTATTGACTTATGCAAGATGACTGTAAGTTAGGATGTCAAAAATAGAATGCCTAGAGCTTGAATTCAAGTAAGAATGAATTTTTTTAATTTTTATTGACCTAAACTTCAGGTGGGAGTTTGTCTTATATTGCCGATGTTGGTGATTCCACAAATGTTGATCGTGGGTTGACTGACATTGATGGCCCTAGAATAAGTAAACCTTACTATTTTTGGCCTATTTTATATTGTTTTTCGTGTGAAGTGTGACACCCATTATAAAATGGTAAAAATAAGAGGTTATGAAGGATGTAGTTGATTAGGTATTTAGTTTGGGAGTGGGAACAAGTCTTGGGTAGCTAGGATGAGGTGATCAAGACTTAAGGTGACTCATCAAGTGAGAATTAGTCATAGGGTGAGGTGGCCAAGTAAGGTGGAAATATAGATTTTTAATTAACTTAATTAAGTATTTTAAATTAATTAAATGTGTGAGGAGTAGAAGTATGGGTTAGGGAAATTAATTGTTATTATTGAGATGGTATTAAGTGGGTTTCAGCATAGGGAGTTACGCACATGTGTTTGATGTAATTTTAGTGTCTACAACTATACATTTAAGTATATTATAAAATCAAATTACATCTCAACAAAATGGTAATAAATGATGGAATTTAAGACATGTTAGTTGATTCAATGATCAAATGAGGCATATTCAATTGAGAATAATTAATAAGACATGAATCAAGAGCATGACATGTGTATTAAAATCAAGTGAGGAAGTAAAAAACAAAACTCAACCTTAAAGAGGCATGGTAATTGATTGAGTAGAATCATGGAGTATGGAAATACTAATATAATCCCAACTAATTTCAATTGTCAACATTTAATTGAGTCATGGAGTTAGCTACATAAAGCCTGCACATGCCTCCAATTTATTGGAAATCCTAACTACCTCCTCAATTACATCTCCTAATAAAATTTATGATTTCTATAGCTTCCCAATTAATGGGTGAATTTGAATTTTAACTCCATGGAACTATACATCTATATAACACCACCTCTTCGATGTAATAAGGGATGGCCCATTTTAGTACTAGAAGTTAGAGTAAAAGGCTATGCCAGGTTGATATTTTTAGGGTAAGAGAGGTTATACCCATCTTTTTTCATCTATTTTTCTTGATTTCTAGATTAATTTTTTTAGTTGAGGTTGTTTGGAAGCCATGTCTATAGATCACATGAGTATCTGATGAACTCAAAATTGATCATTTTAATGGAAATATATTCATATAAAATCTTTGTCATTTAACAAACTTGGTCTACACATGTATATGGTGATCCTATTTTCCTCATTGGCTCTATTAATTAATTCCAAAAAATCTTGCATTGTCCTTAATTAGAGTTGTGGTCATTTTGGGTCAATTAAGGACTAGTTTATCTAAGGATTTGTCTATTAAAGAGGAAGTTACTAGATCTATTAGAAAGTGGGATATTTTCTCTTTCTACATTCCCTTCCCTCTTTTTCTTTTTATTTTGTTAGTTTAGTTTTTAATTTTTAGTATGAATATAACAATTTATCTTGATTGCATGCTCCTTTGTTTATAAATGCTTTCACACTATTGAATCTTCCATGCTATAAATGTGTTTGAACTAGCTACATTCACATATTTAAATCATTATTCTAGTTCTCTAGGAATAATTTTTTTTTTAAATGAACATGATTAGTCTAAAATACTCATTTAAGACCTTTGATAGGGAAGGGTCACAATGAGCCAATTGGGTTACCCTGCTTACCAAGACCTTGGGGAGATTTGTTCACATGAGTCTCCTTTCAAGAGAGGTGGGGATTAAAAACCACCACATATTATTGGGTGTGTCAATATGCCCATAAACACACCTAAAAAGCCTTCTTCAAAAGAATAATATAGGTGTTCCTTAGTGTATCAAATCATCTTCATCAACATTAAAATCCTCTAAGATAAATGACAATGGTAAATAAAAGCCAAAAGAAAAAGGTGAGAAGAAAATGAAAGGTAGGGATTTAGTTTTAGTTGTACCTCATAATTATACATGGGTTATTGACTCTAGTTCATCATATCACATGGATTACTCACAAATTGGTTTTAATTCCTTGGGACCATGTGACGTCCATTATTCATTTTGGTGATGGTACTTCTACCCAAGTTTTCAAGACAGGATTTATTGAAGTGAATGGTGGAAAATTCAATAATGTTCTAATTATTCCCTCACTTTCAACTAGTATCCTATTAGTTTACTAGATTACTCACCTTGGTTTAGGAATATAAGTTGAATTAACTCCAGATTTAGTATATGTCAGATAGTTTCATAGTGATAATATATTAGCAGTGGAAGTGGCCAATCATCAAAATCAATTGTATACCTTCTCACACTTTCTGCCTAACAATTTTTTAGATTCTTCTTCATTGAACTCACCTAGACTTGATGACATTTCTGAACCTCAGCTCATATATGATATTGAAAACTCTTTTTCTAGAATATATGATTATAGTAGTGATGGGGACACACCTCCACCATCTCCTTGTCACCTTTTAGATATTGAGGAGTTATTTATTGATTGATGTACTTTTGGTCCACTTTAGACATTTTAAGAATTAGGTACATTTATTTAAGACTTATCATACATTGAGAAGTATACTACCTGTTTTTAGGGCATTTCACATTATTTTTTTACCTCTAATTTTGATGCTCTATTATTAAATGGAGTAGTTAGCCCACCTACTATACATGAGGAACATAGTTCCTTTTATAGGAGCCACACCTTGGTTGGATATCCATCAGGAACTTGGTAGAAACATTCACTATTCTATGGTGATCCACTCTTCACTACATCTACTTTTGATGCAAATTCACTCTAGAGAGATCCTTTGCAAGATACAAGGTGGCTACAAGATTTGTAGTTTCTATTGGGGAATTTTAGTCATCTCTCTCTCTCTCTCTCAAGGGAGAGAGTTTTTCCTAAGGGTTTTCTCATTTTCTCCACTTTATGAGAGTTACTTTATACAGGGGTACCTCATCAGGCCTTGTTGTTGGGAACCATTTCTTCTACCCATCTAAGTTGTGATTATGGGGTATTAGTGTAGGATATTTATTTTCATTTTATTTTTTTATTTTGATTACTCCTACACACATGAATTATTTAAACTTGATTTATCTTTCTTAGGTTTACTTTGACATAGGTAGTTTCTCTTGTCCATTATCATTCGCTATTGAATGTTATTATTTGATTGGTTATTTCAAACTTATGAATTACATGACTATTATTGGCCCTTTATGGATGAGTTACACATTTTAATATCCTATTTGTATATGTTTTGGGTGAGATATTATACATGGAGTGTTTTTTATGAGTTTTATAATTATTTTGTGAAATATTCTCATTTTTGGTTTTGTTCATAGTAATGTTTATGATTTTTCTTAAAAATCTATGCTATTTAAATGGACCATAGATCCTAGCCAATGATCTAACAAATAAAACATAGGTATTTAGTATGGAATACCCATTTAAATTATATTCACCACCTACATGATTATGGGTTATGTGTCACCTTCACTTTGGTACATTTAAATCTAGGTCATGGACTGCCACTCCTTATTAAATAGAAAAAACTCTAGTTATTCATCTTCATAGTGGCTGAGGGAAAGTGGGTTAATGGGAAAATGGTATTGAACTATCCAAAATACCCCTCTATCAATGATAATTACCTACATAGACAATACTCTAAAGAGGGCCTTAGACTTATGTAGTCTTCTCTTATGTGTTGTCTTCTATGTGAATCTTGAAATGTGTGATAATCAAGTACAATAATGATCTCGTCTATAACTTGGAAAATGTGGCTCATAAATTACTAATTCAGTACTTCATAAGTGTATATGTGTTTTACCTATGGCTTATATGGAAATAAATAAAAATAAGGAAGCTTTTATCACTTGAGTGCTTGATAGAATGCTTTAGGTAAGTTGCCTTATGAGTTATTAGGTGTTTCTAAGTGAGGAATGAATGAGGGTTGATTTTGTATTTATACCAATCCATTTATAGAATACCTCACATAATGTCACTTACGATAACCTTTTATAATATGTTTCATTTTCAAATTCAATTATTTTAGGGAACTAGACACTTGTGTCGATATATGCATCTAACTAAGATACACGTATTAATGCAATTATGAAATAGGTTTAGGTCCAAAACTTGTCGATATGGAAGATAATTAGGTTTTTAGAATATTGGGAAAGATAGAAGGTTTGAGTCATCATAATAATATTTTTTGGACTAAGAGATAAACACTTAGGCATAGAGATATAGTGTATGCAAGATTTTTGGTAGTAAAAAAGGGCTAGAAGATGAAGCTACATCCATGATATGTATTTTACAAGTGTACAAGACCAAGGTGATAAATAGTTCCTAAATAGTGTTTACATTTATCCCATTTAATATAGTAATTAAATTTATAGTTTAAAGAATAAATTTGTACTTGGGTGTGTATAATACACTTTGCCTTTTCTTGAGTCCAAATCAAGTGTTTTGATAATGACTAACCTGCAACCAATAACATGTTACAATATAATATCAATGCATTTAATCTGAAAATGAAAGTATTGAAATAATTTAAATTGAAAGAGAATAAGGTTTATAAGTACACATGTGTATTTATACAACCATCTTACCTTTTGGAAATTTGATTTGAAATATGTATCATTATGAATAACTAAAACTAAGATAGGAAAAATATAAATATGGAAAGTACATATATATACAGAGATAGAGAGATTGGAGGACACATGCCACCAACCATGGATAAAAGATGAGTTGTCAGCTAAGAGTTGATATTATCTCAACTATGAAACCAATTAGACTTATAAACTGGTGAGTGTGAGTAAACCAAGTCAACTCACACTATAAATCTAGTGAGGATGGATGACGTAATCAAGTCTAACCTATAAACTTAGAAATATTAAGTGATTAAATCACCTCAACCATTCAAAAAATCAAACCAAATACTACAATAGATTGGCTCAATAGAGTCTCTAAAAGTCCAACCTAGTGGTTGATGACAGTCCCTAAAAGTTTTTGGAATAGAAAAATAATTTAATTTTGAAATTTAGGTGCCATTTGCATATATGCACCTTAGATATGTGGCATGTTAAAAATATGTATAAAAATATATATAATTCTACCAAAAATATGTATTTTAATCATATAACTATGAAATTTTGCTAATTTTTAAAATGTGTAAGTGTGGAAGACATGTTTATCACAACATGCCCCCATTGAATATGAGACTATGAAAAATGTGGATAACATTGTTATGGCCAACAAAACCCCCCTTCTTTAGAGAAGTGGGGGAAATCTCTAAAAATTCTTAAACCAAATCTTTCCCAAAGCTTAAATACCTTTTCAATCAACCTCAAACCTTATGAATCATCAAACTTCTATTTTACCTAAACCTACCAAAAATTTGATGATGTTTGTATTGAGGTGAGTTGGTATTTGTTGAGGATCCCTACAATATTATGAGTATAAATATAGTTTATTCTTTGTTGCATTATAAAGGAGTAAATGGTTTTCATACTTAGAATTTTTTATTGTGTTAATTATGTTTTTTATAGAATTAGACTCATGTTGATTTTTAATGGGGCTTCAATCTCCCAGAGTCCCACTCAAAATTTTATAAATATTTAATGAAAAACATGTGAGATTTTAACTAATTATGTGGATTTATTTGAACTTAGTCACTTTTCATGAAATCTCATAGGAGAGCTTGATGAATGGAGAATCACCTCATAAAACCTATTAGTTGTGTTAGTCTCCCAAAATTATTAGAGATGTTAGAACTGAGGAGAGCTAGATGAATGGGGAATGACCACTTAGAACCTATCAAATGTGTTAGTCTTCTAGACCTATATAATATGTTAGATCTTAGGAGATCTTGATGAATGGGGAATGACCACGTAGAGCATATCAGATACATTAGTATCCTAAACATATTAGAGATGTCAAATTCAAAGAGAGCCTAATGAATGGAGAAGTACCATGTGTAACTTATTAGATGTGTTAGTCTCCTTAACCAATTAGAGATGTCAAATATCAAGAGATCCTAATGAATGGGTAAGTTTGATATGGAATATTATATATGTGTCAATCTCCCAAAACTATCAGAGATGTCAAATCTTGAGAGAGCCCAATTGATGAGACCACACCATATAACAATTCCATATAAATTAATAGAAAAGTCTTGGGACACCCTAATGTAGTTATAAGGAGGTAAAATGAAATTCAAAATCTAATAATAGGATGAAATTTTCCACCTCACTACTCCAAGTGACTAGTTTTAGCTCCCAAATAAGTAAAAGTACATCAATTGACCACACTTAAGTGGTATCCATTCTAAACAAGACCAATTGGTGACTAACACATAGTGCATGTTGAATTCACCTAGGATTCCAAAGAGGAAATATATCCATGTGCCTCCCACACTCCTCAAATTAATTAAATGGAAAACTAGGCCTCAATTGGATAATTTAAAATGTCTCATCATAGCCACCAAAATATAAGTGAGGAATGTATGTTTGAATTTCTTGAGCTAATATAGATTGGGAAATGAATGTGTGTATTATACTAGTAGCTAAAATTTGAACTTGCATTGGGTGATTTACTAAACACCATTAATATATGATATTTTTATGTATTCATATAAGTTCCTAAGGGTAAGATGATTTACCATTATTTCTCCCAATTTCTTAGATTTCATCTCCTCATTTTTATCTCATTATTGTGCCCTTTATGCCTTCTTTACAAATATTTCATTTATATATAGATTAAAATTTTCACCATGGTTGCTTCATCCTCTAACCCTAGGCCTGATCGTAAGTATATGGATACTACCTTCCTTATGGATTTGACCCACGTTAAGCACTATAATGAGATATTTAGGGCAATCAAAGTTGTACCTAAATTTACCTCCAGAGATGATGAAGAAGAGACTGAGTTCATGTATTCCATTAGGGCACACAAAAGGTGTGGGTTATATAAGGCAATGGATAAACTAGAGTTCTTATTATGTTTTGGCCTCTTTTTTATTATTCTACTCACTTCAAAATTAGTGCAAGACATTGCCTAAGATGTAGTGTACTCTACTAGGTCCAAACACAAGATAGTGGATATTTTTAGGGTTATGTTCAAAGCATATTACAATCTACTAGAATACATTGTTTCCTATGATAAAACCACCATATATGCATAATAAAACACCTATGAGATATATGAGGATTTTTAAGACTAGGTGGCTGACCCTAATGCCAAGTAGTTCAACATGGAAGACATTAAATCCTACACTATCCACACCTTCTAAGAAGAGATTTAGGTTAGGATAAACTTGATGAATCACTTATTAAAGGAAAGATATTATATGCATGTTGTTGTACCCAAAAAAGTTCACTCATTTTTAGGACAACATATAAGTTATTTTGGTCTTGCAAGACCAAAATATCTCTTCCCATTTCAAAAAATTGTTGTAAGCTTTCAAAATTGGGAATTATTCAAGATTTTTCAGTCAAAGGACTAATGGTTCAATAGGTTCAAAGGCTTCTATAGATAGGTTCAATCAAAAGAACAAATTTCTGACATAATCATTTTCAGGACTAGTTTAAGGTTTAAAAGGTTCGATATGCTCAATCGGGTTCAAGGTTCAATGGGTTCAACGAGGCTTGTGTCAAAGAAGCTTAGTTTAAGTGGTCAATATAAATAGGGTAATGAACCATTGAACTGTTGAACCAAAGTTAGTTCAATCGGTCAGTTCAAGTGACAAGTTCAAAGGAGTGCCCAAAGCGTCAAAGACACAAGTGCCCTTGTGGAGGGAGTTTTTGTGGAAAAAGTGACTAAGGAAGGAAATAAATAGACCAAAACAAAACCCTGACATAACCTAGTGGATGTTCCAAGTGTCATCTTTTGAGCCTCATTTCACTTTGTTTCTCAGAGTAGCAAAAAACACCATGTGTCCTTTATAAGTTAAGCAAAACGCACCACGTATCAACATCCACATGAATCTAAAATGAGTCTCAAGTGTTTCAAGAATGTGATGAAAGCCACCATGTGTCACCTTTTGTGAGACACTTAGAATGTGTCTAAAGCTTCTACAAGTTCAACAGAAGCTGCCACGTGTTCTCACCTATTTCACAGTGGATGCTGCCACATGTCACATGTTGAAATTTACATAAAATCAACTAAGGTAGAAACCAAGGGACAAACAACCCTTTTAGAGGACACTCAAAAGCCGAAGTGAACCATTGAAAAAACTTGAAAGGATAATTTAGAGCTCAAATAACCTTTTCAGAAGACAGGAAGGGAGCAAAGGGATTTCCTTCATAAAAGTTCCCATGGTAAAAGTGATAAAGAGACAATTCCTTTAGACAAATTGTCTGAAAGAATTTATTCAAAATTTTTCTCCAAAGGAAAAGTCTAAAGAAATAGAAAACCCACAATTCTACCATGTGCCACTCAAAAATTCACCATGGAAGCTAAAATGTGTCATCTATTGAGACAGTTTCAAAGCAACAAAACATGCCACATGTCATCCTCTGCAAGAAACTAATATAAGTCCTGAAGACTTTTCAAAGGCAACTAAGAGCTCGACAGAAGCTACCACATGTCAACATCCATAATTTCTTCCTTTATATCTTTTTTTCTAAGTAAATATTGTAGCGAACCTTCATTAAACTACTGAAGCAAGTAGAAGTTGCCAAGTGTCATCTTCTGCAAGGTTCTCAAAAGACCAGTAGAAAGAAACTAAGGAATAAAGCATCAAATTGAATCAAAGACCCAATTCAAATAACCAAAAAATGAGGAATGATGAGGAAGGACCAAAAAAATTTATGCATCAGATATTTTTCTAGAATTAGATCACTAGGTGGACATTGAAAGATGTAAACTTTCAATACTGTGACCCATTTCTCTGCATTGAGAAAAGCAAATGGTTGAATGCCCCTAAATTCTAGCATGTCTTCTTAAAAAAATTCAATGCAACATGATGTGTTACTATTCCCAAGTCCTTCTTGAAGAGGCTATATAAGGGACTCTCTTTTATTTTTAGAGGGGATCTCTCTCTCTAATTATCAGAAACAAAACCCTGCCCAAATTAAAAGGCATTACTGAGACTTTGAGCTCAAATTATTGATCATATTTTGTTATTGGAATAAGAAAGCAAGTGACTTTTTAGACTTTGTGTTGTGATATCTTTGTTGTTGGAGAAATTATTCTTATGTATTTTTTCTTAATATATTTTCTATTCTTTTAATTCAATAAGTAGAATTAGTGAAAGTAGTCAGGAAGGTGTCCTGAATCCAACTGTGGAGAGACTTTGTACCCCCACAATTGCCTTTAGTGTGTTTTCTTTTTGTTTTTGTGTAAAGGACCTTGGGATTACTTTGTGCCCTCATTGTACTTTGTATCTCACTCTTGCACAATTGAGGTGGAGAGTTTGGGCTACATCTAAATCTATTAGTTACTACATCCTTGGTTACATTTTGCAATTACTACCAAGAAGATTCTTGTGGTTTGCTGAATAGTAATTTTGAAAGAAGAGGAGTGCTTTCTGTCATTTCCCTTGAGATTTCTCCTTTTATTTTCATGCATCATCTCTAAAAAAAGAGAGATGGATGGTTTATCCTGCCCTTGAGTATTATTTTCTATATATATATATATAGGGAACCTCCCCTTGATGAGAGGATAGATTAGTCCCCTTTTGATGTGGTAAACCTACACATTTGGATGACCAATCTTCCTACTTTGGATGATCAGACCTATTTTGTTTATCAGTACGTTGATCGACAAAATATTCAACCAACAATTTTTGGTGACTCCACTAGGGATATAGTTATGTGCATTCTAAAACCTCAAGTTTTAGATAGAATCAATCTCTACCATTATTTATTATAGACTCCATTCCGTTTATATGTTTTACCCATTATTATTATAACCTTACCATTCACCTCCACACTAACAGGGAAAGAACGTGCAGTTTAAAGCCTCAAGCTTCAAACTAAAGCAAGGTCAATTCTTTTCCATTTTTGTTTCACAATATGGCAGATTCAAGGTATACACAAAGCCAAAGGGATAAAGGTATTGTTGACCCTATATTCGAGTTGGTACAATAAACTAATTTTGATCTATTTCCTTCACCATCTTACCTCCAACAAACCAAGAGGTTTCCTCCTACTAAAGTCAGATCCCCATTGCCAAATAAAGTATCCACTTTTGATGTTGATAAAGCTTTGCCAATAATTACCCATTTGATATTTGTTATTCCTCCTTTTCATAATCCTATAATGGCAGCTCAAGGCCCCTGGGGTGATTCTTTTGGTCCTCTCAATCTTACCCCACCTCTACATGAGCTCCCACATAGTTCAAGGAAGAATTTCCCCAAATTCTATGGTGATGGGGAAGTTCATCCTGATGAACACATTGTAGCCTTTAGTATAGCCTATGGCATAATTGGAATATAATTTGAAGATGTAGTAGTCAAGTTATTTATAGAAACATTACAAGGTACTGCTGTAGATTGGTTTTATTATCTACAGGATTGGTCAGTAACTGATTGGAATACCATCAAAGCTAAGTTTGAAGCCAGATTTAAACCTGTAGAAGATGCACATGCACTTTTGGCTCAACTTACATAGATGAAGAAAGAACCTCATGAACCAATGAGGGACTTCATAGCCAAGTTTGACAAATTGAGGATTAGAATTCCTATAATTGCTCGACCTACAGCTAAGAATCTCAAATGCTTCTTCAGTAATCCTTAATTACCTAAAGTAAGTTTTCTTTTGAGACGTGCTGGTCAAATATATCTTGCTATAGCTCAACATTTGGCCACTGAGGTAGAAGATAATCTCATCTTAGTAGGGAAGATAAGAAGATATCCAAATAGAAATAGACCCTAATCATCTTCTAAATATTCATCTATAGGTGCCATAGATCCAATGGTGCAAAAGTTGGCAAATGAGTTGCTTGCACTCAAAAAGAAAATGGCGCAAGGAATATCTTCTACTCCTTCATACAGAGATATGCCAAGAAGGACATTTCCAAATTAGTCATATTAGGGCAATGCTACCAAGAATCAAGGGCAACAAAATCGTCTTCCTCCCCCACAAGGGAAACTTGCCTTGGAAGCTCCTCCAACTAATTCAACAATGGGATATCTTGAAGTAGAATCAAAGTTCTCTTTCCATCTTGAATTGAATAAATAAAATGATGTTGATATCTTTATAGAAAATCAAGAAGAATCAGCTGGTGACTCCCACATTGGTTTCCTAAATTACCAGGATGAACCTAGAAGCAAAGGAGAAGCTTTTGATGGATTGTATGTAGTGTTTACCAGGTCCAAGAACTAATCAGTCTAGCAAGATGATAAAGGGAAGATAGAGGAGTAACCTCAACCAATAATTACAATTGCTAAGTATGGAACCACTCTACCTTTCTATTCAAAGGATCCAGTGATCACCCAAAAGGTAAGTACATCAATTTCACCTTCACCTTCTACTTCAATTTCACAAACTAGCCCTCCTCCTATCCCTCCTAAAACCCAAAAGGTTGAAATACCTTCCTCTATACCTAGCTCAATTCATCCATTTGACATAATTGATCATGTCAAAAAGACAAAAATACAAATGTCTAAATTTAAATATTTGCAGTCTAATCATGACCAATTGGATAAGTTGGTCCAACATGTCAAGAACCAAACCATCCCTGCAAGACAAGAAGTTAAGAAAATAACTATTGATTCCCCAAAGAACATGCCCATTCCAAATAATCTTTTCATTACTCCTCCAGCTACCCCTGGGAAAATAGAACCTTTCTATGTTTCCCTGTTAATAAATGGTCACAAGCTAAGTAATTGTATTATAGACTCAGGCACATTTGACAATGTCATGCCTACTAAAGTAGTTGAATCTCTTGGTCTCACACTTACCAAGACATTTGGGGGATGTTTCTCTATGGAGAACAAGAAAGTACCATTATTGGGGCAAATCAAAGATGCCTAATTTGCATTTATAGCCTTTCCAAACAAGAGAATCAAGATGACTATCTTAGTGGCTGACGTCTGAGCATCTTATGGCATTTTTCTTGGATAAAATTTTAACAAGGATGTGGGAGGAGAACTAAGCATGGACCTGTCTAAGGCAAGAATCCCTATCAAAGGTGTAATGAAGAGATTACTCCCTGAAAAGGAGGCAAAATACGTGGTCACCCAGACATCAACCCATGAAGCTCAAATTCTTTTGTAAATCCTCAAGTATGGGTAACTACTTTATATCTACAGATGAAGTACATGAAACATTTGATAAAATTCTTGAAAGTGTCAACCTAGATATCAGTTCAACTATAATAGTAGAAGAACTAGTAAGTTGTAATACAAATGAAGAAGGACCCTCCCTCTCTAATGAAGGAAAGTCTAAATAAAAATTAGTATCTGATGAGGTATGGACTCTGGAATTCGATGGTAGTTGCTCCTCTACCAGTTTAGGAGCTGGGATTGTGCTGATATCTCCTCAAAGAGATATGTTTCCTTCATCTTACAAATTATAATTTAGCAACACTAACAATATAGTTGAATATGAATCTTTGTTACTTGGATTGAAGGCTACTTAAAACAAAGGCATCAAGTTCCTTCATGCCAAAGGGGATGCTAAATTAGTGGTTTGTTAGGTGAAAAACTTATACCAAACCAAGAATGAAATATTATGCCACTATCGCAACATGGTTTGGGACCAAATTAAAAGCTTTGATGCTTTCAACATTTCTGCCATACCCAGGGAATCTAATGATAGAGCTGATGCACTTGCTATTTTAGGAACTCTCTTAGTTCTTCACTCAAATTTCAAAGAAAATAGGTATACTATTGAGCTAGTCTATAAACCAAGTTTTCCTGACAATGCTAATCATTGGCAAGTATTCAATGATGCTCATCAAATCATTGCCTTCCTGTAATGAAAAGACAATTGTGAACAACTACGTTTTGAAGGTAGTGAACCTCAAAAGTATGAATCAACCTTTGAATCTAGTTCAGATATAAATGAAGAAATCCTAAAGTTGAAAGGAAATAAAATTCCCAAAGGCCTAGTTTCTCTTGAGAAACTATTTGGAAAGCATGATAGATTCATCAAACAACAACAAATAGATTCAAGCTTCTCTCAGGGATTCGATCAAGTAAATCTGAATACTAAAGAAAATCCCAAGATGGTTAACATTGGTAAGTGTTGCACCCCTAAAGAAAGATTCAAGTTCACCACTTTACTCTGTCAATACATAGATGTCTTAGCATATTCTTATGATGACATGAAGTCTCTCAGACTTGATGAAATATTCCATGGCATTCCTCTCAAGGCTGACTCAATGCCCTATAAGCAAAAATCCAAATAGTACAATGCAAAAATATAAGGTACTATTCTATCTGAGATATAAAAAATGTTAAATGCTAGAATCATCTTCCCAATCCATCATTCCACATGGATTGCAAACATAGTGCTTATAAGGAAGAAGAGTGGCAAAATTTGCATTTGTGTAGATTTTAGGAATCTGAATCAGTCATCTCTAAAAGATAATTACCCTTTGCCAATTAAGGATCAAGTGCTTCAAACAGTGATAGGTTTAGAGATGTTATCAATGCTAGATGGATTCTCAAGATATAATCAAGTTGAGGTTGGTGAAGCAGACCAACACAAGACTACATTCACCACACCTTGGGGTACATTTGCATATAGAAGAATGCCTTTTGGCTTGATTAATGCTAGTGCCACTTTCTATAGGGCAATGGACCTAGCTTTCAAAGATGAGATAGGTAAGTTTATTGTGGTATACCTTGATGACTTGACTATCTTTTCAAAGCACTATTTTGATCATGTACGCCACTTGCAACAAGTGCTGCCACTAGAATGGTATTTCCTTGAACCCTAAGAAGTCTATTTTTGGAGTAATAGAGGGGAAACTCCTCAAACACATTGTGTCTAAATAAGGCATAAAGATTGACTCAGACAGAGTCAAGTCTATTCAAGAGCTTAATTTGCCTACAAGTAAAAATGTTGTTCACTCTTTCTTTGAAAATGTGAATTTTTTATAGAGGTTCATCCCCAAATTTGTTGAGAAGACTACACACATTGTGAACATGATGAAAAGGAAGACCACTCTTAGCTGGAATAAAGAAGGCAAGTCAGCATTTGAGGATATCAAGACTACCATTACCCATGCCCCTACCTTGGTTTGTCTAGATTATAATAAAGATTTCATCATATACAACTATGATTTTAAACATACACTTTCAACAATTCTTGTTCAACAGAACAAAGAAGGTATGGAATCTCCCATTTCTTTCATGAGTTGCTCTCTCAAAACCTATGAGATGAAGTATTCAAATGCAGAGAAGCATGCTTATGCAGTGGTGAAAGCAGTCAAACATTTTTTTTTTCTATATCCTGAGTTCACACACTACTACCTTAGTTCCTAACACTACAGTCAAGTCCACATTAACTCAGAAAGAATTTGGCACAAAAAGAGGCAATTAGATTGCAAAGATTTAGGAGTTTGATCTAGACATCAAGCCAACAAAGCTGGTAAGGGGAAAAGGCCTATGCCAATTAATTGTTGACAATAAGTCAGAAGATACACAACATGAAGAAGATGAAGTAGAAGGCACACCAACAGTCCTTTTTGTCTCCACTACCAATGAGTGGCATTTAGGTATTGCTCATTTCCTTACTTATGGTGAATGTCCTACTCATTTATCTTACAAAGAAAGGATAACTATCAATTTGAAAGCTACCAATTTTGTCCTTTAGGACAACGGCTTGTACAAGAGAAGCATAGATGGAGTATTCCTTCGCTGTGTAGATAAAGAGCAACCAAGCCAACTTTTAAAATCTTTCCACAATCTAGCCTATGGAGGACATTTTTTTGCTCTTGTGAATGCTCACAAGATTCTATGAGCTAGGTATTACTATCCAACTCTTTTCTAAGATGCATATAAATGGGTGAGAAAATATGAACTCTGCCAGCAATTTATTGGAAGACCCAAGTTAGTTGCCCTGCCTCTCAATCTAGTGATCATAGAAGAACCTTTCCAATAATGGGGGATTGATTTTATTGGGCTATAAACCCATCTTCAAGCATTGGACATGATTATGTCATTAAAAAAACTAACTATTTCACCAAGTGGGTAGAAGCAATCCCAACTAAGCATGCTACTTTAGAAGTTGTATGCAATTTCCTCAAGGAGAATATCATTTCCAAGTTTGGAGTTTCAACCAAAATTGTTACTGATAATGCAGCTTATTTCACCTCCAAAGAGATTACACAATTTTTTTTCCATTATGAAATTACACTCCCATTCTTTTGATTATTTTCCACAAGGGAATGAACAAGCTAAATCAAGCAATAAGAACCTGGTAACTATCATCAAGAAGCTAGCAGATGACAATCAAAATACATGGCATAAAGCATTGGTTGATGCTCTATGGGTAGATAGAATCACACCAAAGAGGTAAATTGGTATGTAACCTTTTCAACTTCTTTATGGTATCAATGTTGAGATATTGATCACCTTAGAATTGTCAGCCTTGAAATTGGCAAAGGCAATTGAAGATCAGACATATGAAATCTCTCTTGATAAGAGAATCATGTGCCTAACTGAGCTAGATGAATAGAGAACCATGGTGGTGGACCGAATTGCCGCTCATCAAAGTCTGGTAAAGAAACTCTTTGACCAGAAGGCTAAAAATCATGATTTCTAGATTGGGGATCAAGTCCTACTGTGGGACAAAAGGAGAGAACCAAAAGGGATGCATGGAAAGTTTGACTCACTTTGGAGAGGCCCAATTATAATTCATCAACACAATGGTGAAAATATATTTTTACTAAAATATCAAGATGGCACACTCTTTTCTCTGCCTCACTGTGGATAGCATCTGAAACACTTCAACTCTTGAAGTATCAGATCATTTCATCTATACATATGTATATTTGTATAGTTTTTATTTATATTTTGCTTTGTTTGTTTCATTTTTTAATGCCTTTCATTTTGGGTAACATGATTTTGTAGCCAATGGTACACATGAAGACACTGGAGATTCTGGATTCTACTTGCTTCAATTCCTTTTTACAATTGATAGAAGTTCTCGAATTGGAGCCAGCTGTTGTACCCAAAAAATGTCACTCATTTTTAAGACAACATATAAGTTGTTTTAGTCTTGCAAGATGAAAATATCTCTTCCCATTTCAAAAAATTATTCTAAGCTTTTAAAATTGTGAATTATTTAAGCTTTTTCAATTAAAGGACTAATGGTTCAATAGGTTCAAAGGCTTCTAAAGGTAGGTTCAATCAAAAGAACAAGATTCTAACACATAGTCATTTTCAAGACTAGTTCAAGGTTTACAAGGTTCAACGTGCTCAATCGGGTTCAAGTTTCAACAGGTTTAATGAGGCTTGTGTCAAAGAATCTTAGTTTAAGTGGTTGATATAAATAGGGGAATTAACCATTGAACCATTGAACCAAAGTTATTTCAATCGGTCGGTTTAAGCAACAAGTTCAAAGGAGTGCCCCAAGCATCAAAGACACAAGTGCCCTTGCAGAGGGAATTTTTGTGGCAAAAGTGAATAAGGAAGGAAAAAAATAGACTAAAACAAAATCTTGATATAACCTAGCAGATGCTGCCAAGTGTCATCTTTCGAGCCTCATTTCACTTTGTTTCTCAGAGTAGTGAAAATTGCCACGTGTCCTTTGTAAGTTAAGTGAAACGTGCCACATGTCAATGTCTACATGAATCTAAAATGAGTATCAAGTGTTTCCAGAATGCAACAGAAGCCACCATACATCACCTTCCACAAGACACTCAAAAGGCATCCAAAGTTTCTACAAGTTCAATGGAAGTTGCCATGTGTTCTCAATTGTTTCATAGCGGATGCTGCCACATGTCACATGTTGAGATTCACATAAAATCAACTAAGGCAGAAACCAAGGGACAAACAACCCTTTTAGAGGACACTAAGAAGCCAAAGTGAACCATTGCAAAAACTCAAAAGGCTAATTTGGAGCTCAAACAACCTTTGCAAAAGACAGGAAGGGAGAAAATGGACCAATTCAAAGGCCAAAAGAGCAAAGGGATTTCCTTCAGAAAAGTTCCTGTGGTAAAAGTGACAAAGAGACAATTCCTTCAGACAAATTGTCTAAAAGAATTTCTTCAAACTTTTTCTCTAAAGGAAAAGTCTGAAGAAATAGAAAACCCACAATGTTGCCACATGCCCCTCAAAAAGTCACCGTGGAAGCCACCACTTGTCATCTATTGAGACAGTTTCAAAGCAGCGGAACATGCCATGTGTCATCCTCCACAAGAAACTAATATAAGTCCTGAAGACTTTTCAAAAGTAGCTAAGAGCTTAACGGAAGCTACCACGTGTCAATGTCTACAATTTCTTCCTTTATCTCTTTTGCTAAGTAAGGACTGTAGTAAACCTTCATTAAACTATTGAAGCAAGTGGAAGTTGCCAAGTGTCATCTTCTATAGGGTTCTCAAAAGACTAGTAGAAATCAACTAAGGAATAGAGCATCAAATTGAATCAAAGACCCGATTCTAATAAATAGAAAAGGAGGAATGATGAGGAAGGATGATAAACATTTATGCATTAGATATGTTTCTAGAATCAGATCACCATGTGGACATTGAAAGATGGAAAATTTCAATAGCGTGACCCATTTCTCTACATTGAGAAAATCAAATGGATAAATTCCCCTAAATTCTAGCATGTCTTCTTAACAAAATTCAATGCAACATGATGTGTTACTATTCCCAAGTCCTTCTTGAAGAGGCTATATAAGGGACTCTCTTTTATTGTTAGAGGGGATCTCTCTCTCTAATTATCAGAAACAAAACTCTGCCCAAATTGAAAAGCATTACTAAGACTTTGAGCTCAAATTGTTGATCATATTTTTTTATTGGAATAAGAAAGCAAGTGACTTTTTAGACTTTGTGTTGTGATATCTCTATTGTTGGGGAAACTATTCTTATGTCTTTTTCCTTAATATATTTTTTGTTCCTTTAATTCAATAAGTAGAATTAGTGAAAGTAGTCAGGAAGGTGTCCTAAAGCCAACTATGGAGAGACTTTGTGCCCCCACAATTGCCTTTAGTGTGTTTTCTTTTTGTTTCTATGTAAAGGACCTTGGGATGACTTTGTGCCCTCATTTTCCTTCGCATCTCACTCTTTCACAATTGAGGTGGAGACTTTGTGATACATCTCAATCTACTGGTTACTACGTCCTTGGTTACATTTTGCAATTACTACCAAGAATATTCTTATGGTTTTTTGAATAGTACTTATAAAAGAAGAGGAGTGATTTATATCATTTCCCTTGAGATTTCTCCTTTTATTTGCGCACATCATCTCTGAAAAAAGAGAGATGGATGGTTTATCTTGCCCTTGAGTATTATTTTCTATTTATATATATAGCATATATATAGGGAACCTCCCCTTGATGAGAGGAGAGATTAGTCCCCTTTTGATGTGGTAAACCTACACATTTGGATGACAAATCTTCCTACTTTGGATGATCAGATCTATTTTGTTTATCAGTATGTTGATTAACAAAATATTCAACCGACACATGTCAAACTTATCTTGGTGTTATTTGTCAGTAACATCTTTAAAGGAGAGGATATCTCAAACCTTAAGAGCACTATCAACTTTTAGCTAGTTCACCACATCAAGGAATCTTGGGATGGGGTTAACTTATACATTATGAGTTACTTGGTGGATACCATTTTTTCCACCCTTATGTTCAAACCTTGCACATTTTTACCATGGACCTTAGAAGTGTTTTATTGTATGTGTTTTTTTACAATCTGTATGGCCACCACTACAATAATCACAAAAAAGAGATCTATGAGTCATTCAACTTGATGGTCTACATGGCCATTAATGAGATGGATATGCCTCAAATCTCTAATGTGATTAGATAGTCCCTCATTCCTATTGGTGATTAAATATTACTAAGATGATACCATCATTTGAGTAGTAGGCACCCATAAATCTCCCTCCTTCTAGCCTATTAGGTCCTAAACCAACTAATCAAGTAGGAAATAGCGTATTAACTAGTGGAAGGAATTTTTGGCCACTCCATTAGATACCAACATAAGTATTACAAACCTTCCCCATCATCATATACCAACATGTTTACAAGAATATACTTTTATTAAATAAGATGGTAGTGGGTATGAATTCGTATGCCTTGGGTAGAGTAGAGCACTGAGAATGGGACCCTCATGGTGTCATTAAGGCCCATGTAAGAGAGTACTAATCTCACATTAACATCAAATACAAACATGTTTCCCATGATGATGATGAGATTCACCTTGACCTTGTTATGACAAGGAGGTTTTGGCTAGGCTCAAGGTGAGGAAGAAAGGAAAATAGATCTAAACTAGACCATCTACTTAGGTATCCCATCTCCACCTATGCCAACTCAGGCCAAGGGATATGTTCAAGTGACTACACCTAAATTTTTTATGAGGATAATCCAGTGGGTCCCAAATAATTCTCTTCCATGAATTTTACTTCCTTGGGTCTCTATTGTAGCTCCACCACCTCTGGTGACTTAGGCTACTCGACCCCTAGCTCCACAAGCATTAAGATTCAAAATTAGTAGAAGCCTTGAGTTAAGCTCAAAGTATGACCAATAATATATTCCCATGTATATTCCTTCCCCTAATACTCCATACCTTAACAACCCAATTATACACCCTTAATTTCCATATCCCTAATAAGCTCACCCATATTGTACATCCCTTGTTTCCCATTCCACCCTTCTACAATTCACCCATTTTCCTTTCGATACATCTATGTACAACATCCTTGCATTATATTTTACATCCACTCAGCCCATTTTTGCTAAAAGGATCCCTATATATCAACTTTGGTCTTTAGGAGAAACTATTTCATGGCCCTGACACCCCCAATATTCACTACAGATCAAGATACTACTACAAGACCTATGCCAACCCAAATCCCAATGGCCCCCATTTTCATAGTAATATAAATAATGGTGGATCATGCATTTTCACCCCCTTTGATCCTTACTTGGGTTAAACCACCTCTAGTCACTCCCACTTCAATAGTTTTGATTGAAACCCTAATAATGAGTTCACCAACATACATAGTTAAGTTATATTTGGAAACCCGATGGCATTTATAGTCACTCTACATATTTCTTGGTTTATTACATTGAATACCACCACTATAAACAATTTTACTACTAGAAGACAAGATGATTTAGGTAAAAGTCCCAATTAGAAATAAATGGTAACTCCCTCTAAACCTTTTACTTAGTCCCTAGTTGGTAATATTATCCCTCTTGTATCTTCCTTTTCCATCATCTTAGGTGCTCAAGTATTTTTATTTTACCAACTAATTTCATCATTCCTATTGAATACCTCTCTCTCTATTTCCATAAACCCACATGTCAATTTAACCCAATGCTAATGGCATGACCAAATGTTCCCATGGGATTCCTTGTTTGTCCTCCTTTTTCCCCCCATGCCTCCTCTTTTATTTTTATCCTACTTCCTTCCCTATACTTAATTAATTCTTCCTCATTCCATTCCTCCACCTTACACCTCTATCTCTACCACCCCACCTTCATCATATTATACCTTGGTACTTAACATAGGATCATAGAGGCCCAAGATGATCTTTCAATGTGATTTTGAGGTCTAATAGAAGTTTGACATAAAGTCTAAGAACATGAATATTATTTTTACATAAATATTCACTCAAAAAGTAGACCTAGTGGTATGGAAAACTAAACATTACCTCTTTTCCCCCACCAAAGTGAGGACATCCAATAAAGAAGACAAGGTTGCTAAGGATCTAGTATTCATGCTTTGGGTTACACATGATATGTCCAAAAAACTCATGGAGGACATGAAGGAGTAGGTTAAGGTACTTGAAGCATAAGTTAAGAGAAAACTTCCAATAAATTAATCAAATGAGTCAAGGAGGCCCTCGTGCAACACTTCATGTCTCTTCATAGGTGGTAAAAACACTAACCAAGATCAAAGATCACATCTAGTGAGTGAAAACATACTTAGAGAGGAGAAATTAAATTGAAAACAAATGAAAAAGGCTTAATATGGTTATCCATAGGGGAATGTTCCTAGAGTTCAAACTCATACCTCTCTATAACCTAAACGTATATAAAACATATGCCATGAACATGAGAGCCTCAATTAAAGAGTGGTTAGCCATGGTGTAGACAATTATAAAACCTCTATAAGATGGTAATGAATATATGTTGACTTACTTCAAGGAAGTAAAAATTATGGTGTTATTCCATCTATATGACACCTTGATAAACATGAAAATTAGAAGTTAACCTAGATCATTTCAACTAGGTCATGAGAAGAATGGTGGAAAGGGCTAATAATTTTAGAGCCAAGGTGATTTTGGAGATCTTGCTCTAATCCACCATGAATATCAACAAGGTTTCATAGGTGAAAGTATCCCTTGAGGCCCCACTCTAAGTTCATAATGACTACTAGCCTAATCTAAGGTGATATTTTGGGAGCCTCCCATGAACTTGGCTAAGATAGGTAGGGAATTCAACTTAGTGGTAGCTATGCTGGTAACCAAGGAAGCACAACCTAAATAGTTGGGAGGTGGTTCTTCTCTATCTCCTTATCATATCAATTGAGTGGGACCTAGACATCTTTTGAGGAGTGTGGAATCTTCCATTTTTGAAATCATTGTAGTTGTAACAACCTTGGGTGGCCATCATGGCCAAGGATGGGAATCTTGTTCTACTAGGAGGTGAGCCCCATATTTATCTATATAATGTAGACTATTTTTTATTTGTAATGGTTAGAATTTTATGTAAAAAACTCTATTGAAATGAGTGTAAATTTCCTAATTTTTTTTAATTAGTTTATTTATCTATGAATGCGATCCATTGTTCTCTACCTTTTGAATGAATGCGTATGTTAAATAATTGGTAAGGTGATATATTGTAGATAATGAATGTAATAGTTATAATGTGATTCACTATTCTAATATGTTTTTGAATTCTTATTATCCCCTTTGTAATACTCATTCATTTATGTGATTGATGTTATAGATTATCTCTATATACCTTGTGTGTAATTTATTGTAGACTCTTATTTATGTTTATATTAATGAATAATTCAAAAATTAAGCATTCCATTTAATTTTTACTTAGACTCTTTTCTTATGTGATGATAAGTCTAGGCCTCTTATGAATCTCAACACATAATGGTGTAATTTTGGCTGAGCACATAACTCATTTCTTGAAGTAGTGGTATGTTCTCAAGCCTAGAAACATGCTTTTCTACCCTAACTTACTCTCCCATTTTTTACGTATGTTTTAAGATTTTAACAAATCCATACCCTTTACTTGAAAATTATTGAAGTAAATCCTAGTAACATTTAATATTTAAATTGGTTAAACTAGTTGAATACTAGAACCTATTTGTTAGATAAGTATTGGATCTCTATTGGTATTACTTCACCTCTCAATGACTCATTTTAAGTAGGCTTTATCATAGAGCCCAATATTTTTACCATGTTCCCTAGGTTTCTCTTGAAGCAATCCTAAAATGAGAAGATGAAAGTCCCAATTTACTCTAAACACTTAATCTCATAAGTGTTTTTTGGGGTAGGATTTTAGACTAAGCAACAACTAGCACTAAAAGGAGATCCCTCTTGATAAATAAATATTAACTCACTAGTCTATCCTTGAATAATATGGAGCCTACTGCATGGGTCACCGGATCTATATTTGGCCATAGTAGATTGATTGTTTATCCCTTCCAATTCCATAAGAGAGAGATTTAGCAAAAATAGACTAAGACTGATAGTTATTTCCACTAGTTCATCCTCTTAGTATAATCCAAACATATTACCAATAATGGATGCCATAATGTCTTGGTTAGTTGGGTCAAATATTAGTGTTAACAAAGTTTTCCATAAGCTTCCTTGAAACCTAGAAAGGTACTTCCCATGATTCACACTTGGTGTAGGATAGAAGACTAAATAACATGTAACTTTATATAAAACTACCCTTAATATCGTAAATGTCAGACATGAGGATGTGGCCTATAAACTATTTCCATTTACTTTGATAGATGTAGCCTACAACTAGTTCCTCAATCTCCTTGAAGACTCTATCACAAGATATGATCAAAATTTTCATACCTTTTGGCTCTATTCAATCAAATTATTGACCTCAATGTCCTTTACCAAAATTTCACATGTATTAGAGGAAACTAAATGATCCCATCAAAAATTTCAACACTAGAATCCAAAATATGTATAGTTATGCCACTATTATTGATCAACACAATGCTCAAATAGCTCTTGAAATGTATAAGAAATCTTTGGATCCCTAAACAACCATGTTTCTAAGATACGACCCCTTGATAATATACCTACCCCTAGCTTATGTTAAAGCCATTAATGTGTAAAAATAATTTAACCACCAAGGTAAAATTCTATAACCCACTTCAAATGCATTTCCAAGATTACTTTCCTTAAACCTCATCCCCAATGTGAACCAAAACATCTCGATGCTCCAACCTATACTAGTGACAAACCAACTTCCATTGAGGCACATTGTACCAAAACAACTCCTGGGTTTTCATACCCCAGTAAGTATTGAAGTAGAAATTCAAGCCCAATATTAGGCACTACTTACTATTGGTTATTATAGCCACCCATGGTCCCTAGAACATTTGGACACCTAGAGAGGGGTATCTCTTACAAAACCAATTGAATATGAGCTTCTTATAATCAATTTATTGATGTCTATTTCATTGAGACTTTAGGTATAATTAAGGACTTAGGTTGGAATTTTTTTCTTCAAAAAGTGTATCATATTCTCATGTAAGATCATTTTAACCTTGTAAAAGTGTTATTTCATAACTAGAGGTTCTCAAAAATGGCCATCAATATAAATATTGTCAAAGTCTTGCATAGTCTCATGTTTAAATTTGAGTCTTTTAAAGGTAATTCAAAGATAAATTTGTCAAAAGGGGGTTGTAATAAGTTTATAAGGTTCATAAGTCCTGATTATGGTCTAAATATCCTATTATAAAACAAAAGGGATCCTATGAGGCATAATTAAGTCAAAAGAGGTAAAAAGGGTCTCAAAATGCATATGAGGGTGTAAAAGGTCATGATGTCTTATTAATTGAACCATTAAAGTCACTTTTGGAAAGAAATTCCTATTTTTAATTTCTTATAAATCCACATAATACTAAATTACCCCCTTGATCTCCACTAATATGTACCAAAGAGTGTCAAAGTGAATTTTATGTCTTATTGTCCCTCCTCCCTTTGCATTTGATGTTTTTTATCCTTCTTTCAACATGGAAGACTACATTAACAAGACAATACAATTCCAATTTCCACATTATATATAGGTTTCATAGTTTTTAAATACTTTTTTTTGGTTTTTTAAATTTTATGGAGACCCATTCATGGTTAAAGATCATTAATTTTAAGAAAAAGGGAAGGAAAGGCCTTCAAAATGAAGATTTATATGAGAAAAGCAGATTTTTTTATGTTTTTATCAAGGAAATAGAATTATAATGACACTTCCAAGTTAGGTTAGAGACATTATATATAATTAACATAATATTAATTCCATAAAAAGTCTCACAGAGGAATTTATATACTCATCAAGTAAATAAAAGGACAAAACCAACCAAAGAGCACCACCACAAACTTGGATAACCCATTTTCATGGATGTGCTACTTTCATTCTGAAGATGCATGATAGATTAAAATAATATCATATTATTAAGGATGTCATTAATAAAATATGATATGTGTTTATAGTCATAGATAAATATAAGAGTTATGAATCATCATTAAGAAGGCAAACTACTCCTAAATCCTTACAAAACCTAGAGCCCATGGACTTATTTTTTTTATGTTTAAAGCTTGTTTAAATGAAGTGCATAGAGATATAGAGAATAAAAAGATTATTTAAATAATATTAATGAACATTTAAATAGTATTTATTTCCATGTAAAACTTCTCAAAGGTTTAAACAAGGTCTCAAACTTGAATGTGTTTATACAGGGTTGCAGACTTGAAAATGGCACTTTGAGAGGACTTTTGTGATTGAACATATCCAAAAAAATATTGGAGAAGTTATAGGTGGTCCATAAAGGAAAAAAAAAAATCTTTTGAAACCCCTTACAACTGAAAATATGAAAAAATACTAAATTGGAAAGCTTGTTGCCCTATGAGATCCTAGGTGCCAAAAAAGAGAATAATTTGGTTTATAGAGATCCAAAACCTATGAAATTTGGAATTAATGTGCTGTAAAACATTTTATAACTTTTATATGTGTTATTAGGTCTATAAAATACATTATTAGATATAAAAATAAAAAATACAATCTCGGTCTACTAAAAATGGAGAAAAATAGTTTCCAAGAGGACCAAAAGTGGCATAACTCAATAATGGAGGATAAAAATGAATTGAAACTTCATATGCTATTTATATAAGTTTATTTTAACATGGTTAAAAAATTTCCAAGATTTTTAGGCTGATATTTGGAGGCTTATAGCTTTTTGTGTACAAATAGGCCTTGTTTTAGGCCTAGTTGGGCTAGTTGAACAACTAGTATGGCCTCACCAAGGATTAAGAGGATAAATAATGGAATGAAAGGATGAAATGAGATTGGATGAATATAATAAATTAAATTTTAACTCAATAATTAGGAAAATCATACCTATTTTATGAAAATCATGGGAGACAAGGTGGTTTTAATGCCTAATAGGTATGCAAGAGAGAAAAGGTGGGCTATTTAATACTTCATGGAGATCAAAATAGATCATATTATACTATTATAGATACAAATGAGGAGGTTGTTTTAAAATTTTATCATGTGAATTCATATTCAAAATTAAAATATTCCAAATATATCTCCTTCTATGTCACATTCCAATGAAGGTCATCAACCAAGCAAGTTAATGTATTGAGGAGGACTAGGAGTATGGATTCTCATCATCTGTTTTTAAATTGTAAAATGAAATGGAATTATAATGAAAAATTAATGATCCTATATGAATATTTTTCCCTCTCTCTCTCTCTCACTCCTCTATATATTAGTCATTAAATGACCACTGTAAGTGTCTCCTTTTTTGGTGATGGTATAGCACTTTCAAAATGTATTCATGTACTTGATTTTCAAACAATGAAGGAATGATTATAACCTCTCATAAATTGAGTTACATGTGTAGTATATGATTTTTTATGCTCTCCCTATGGTGAAGTTTTTATCTCTTTATTGTGTCCAATTTCACTTCACCTCTATGAAAATAAACTCTCTCTCGTAGGTCATAGTTTGTGTATCCATATGGTTTATGTAGTGTTAGTTGTAGTGATGAACACTTCCCCTTATAATGGTGCCATAGATATATGTAGCTCTCTATGAAACAATTATGCTACAAGGTTCATTAGTGATTTTTGTGTGTTGTATTTCCCATGGTTTCTGTTATGCAATCTCAAGTAGGTAGAGGAGACAAACTTATTTTGTTGTAACACCCCTTTTGCTTTTAGTTCTTTTCTTTATGTTATCTTTCTCCCTTTTTATTGTATTTATAGTAGTGTTAGTATTAGTTTATATTATTCATAAATTGATCCATCCCTCTATAGATATTCACTCCTCACATAGGGTCACCCACAACCTGAGGAGTGATCCCATTATATCAATTGGAGGGAAGCCTTGAAATAAATTTTCCAAGGGGTACAACTCCAAACTGATGAATTTTTATATCATGCCTAGTGGGATTGAGTTTGGTGATCCTTACATCATTATTTGAATAATTTTGGTGTGTTATTTAGTGCATCTTCCCATTCAAGGTAGTTTATTCAACACCATGGTGATTCCAAGGATCAAATCTATTAGTTTTAGTAGCCCAAGAACTTAAAGATTATAAAAGATTAGGATATATGTGATATTGTTGATCTTTTCCCTCTTTTAAAGCCTTTAAATCACCTAGTGACTCTATTAGTATTCTCTATAAGAAATAAGAAGTGAACCTAATTATTATTTTGTTTTGAAGGATATTTCAATGAATGTATATCTTATTTGAATGCCCTAACATGTCAAACTACCATCGAAAATATGCCCCTTCCCATCCTCTTTATTAAAATTCATTTTTTAAACCCTATTTCTATCCATATTAGACTAAAACACTATTGGTTTTATCCCAAATAGCCCTACCATAGCAAGATATCCTCGTTCTCATAATAATTACCTCCCTCCCACCCTGATTTAACTTTATTGGCATTATGATCATGCTTATAGCTAGCCTCAAGTAGACTAATTTGCTCCCAATCAACATGGGTACCCTCCTAATTGACCCCAAGATATGGACAATATGGATAATATTAGTCTCAAAGATATAATGTTGAAAATACAAAATAAACTAGATGTTATTACAAGGGATCATGAGTATAACTTACAGTAGGAAGAGCTTACTTATCAAGATTATCTTCATTAGTAGGAGAGGGAGATTCAAATAAGGTATGAAGAAGAATTTATTACTATATATGTGTCAGCTAAGGAGGAGTATATGAATAATTATCCTATAAAATAAGAATCTCCCATTTTCAAAATCCTAAGTTTCAACCAAGGAGAGTCTTTTTAACATTTATATGAGACTCCTTGATTTAAGGTTCCAAATTTTAGAGTTCCCCATTATTTGAGAGATCCTACACCTATGCAAAATCATTCTTTTATCCCTAAGGATAATCTCTCTAAAAATCCTATTATTTTATAAGAAAATCAAAAAAACCTTTAAACTCCCATATCAAGTCAACCCATTTGTCCTAGCACCATTTCACTCTTCATAGATGGACCTATTGTTTAGAGAGCTAGATGGTTGGATGGGAAATAAAAGGAGTAATTTGAATTCAAATAGTAAATAATATATTGTTTTTAATCCTAATTTTGATATAAAATATGATAAATTATATGTACCATAAGAAGAGGATGAGTATGATCAACTAGAGCAATAAAACAATGAGCAAATGGGGAAGGATGGAGAGGAAGAAGATAGTTTTGATGAAGATAGGATAATTTTATCTATTAAATATTAAATTATGGGGCATTATGATGAGGTAGTTTCTTTTAAAAATGAGATTCCATTCATCATGGAAGTAGAAGAAAATTAGTTTAGTTGACATGGCTTGGATCCTAATGAAGAGGAAATAGAGCTTGAAATCTAAGACATCAATCCTCATGGCCAAGAGGAGTTAGAGAAATGTCCTAAATTAGTCCAAGAGACCAAAATTTAGGTTTTTGGAGAAATTTTAGTCCTTCCCAATGAAAATATAGTGAAAAATAATTTTTGAGACAACTCAATTCCACTTCTTGGGAAAGATTTCTTTCTAACTCATATTGGAGGCAAGAAATCACTCTTGAAAAGAGTAAAGAAGAGCTAGAAGAATAATTTTTTTGGGATGAGATAGAGGAATTTTGATCAAGACTTGGCATTAAAATATCATATCATAAAAAAGAGACCCATGAGCATCATGCATAATAGGTGGAAGTGGATGTGTTTCCAATTCAATCACTAGGACAAGGGCATCTCAATCAGCAAAATGATAGAGCATTAGAATACAAATATGAGGGAAGCCCCAATTATTTAAACTTTATCTTTCTAAGAGGATACCCTATTAAGTACCTATCATGGTTGAATTCCAAAAATGAGAATTCATCACATGTTATGCTTGATCTAGAGCACAATATTGAGCATCAAGAAAGACAAAATCAACTTATCCATCCACTCCAAGGCAACTATATTTCTAGTAAAGTCAAGTGGGTAAGTGAGTTTGTTTTTATCTTTGGATAAGTATATTAATATATGATGAAGCACATAAAAATTTTTCACCTATATTTGGATTCCCTCAAGTATGAAAAGTAATCCAAGTTTATCAGTAAAGGTAGTTATTTTAAATAACCAATTAATGGCTTTGTTTAGGTGTTATTCTACTTTACTAGTTTAGTTTAAGTTAGCTATTTTTGATTATTACAAGTGTCATTACACACTTTTTTAGGTAGGTTATTTGATTTAATATTTACATAAATTCTCTAGAATAAGTTGTGGTTTTCTTTTATTTTATTATGTGCATTTGAGGGCAAATTTTATCTTATCGATCTTTTTAATTCTAGATCAACATGTTATAGTTAGGTTTCCATCTTCAGAATGAGTGTGTTGGTTGTTTACAAGAATTTTTTCCTAATGGATTCATAAAGGCACCTAGTATGAGATGTTTAGATATGTAAAAAACCTTGATATTTTTCTCAAATTTTAGATATTTTAGCCATTCATGGTTCATAGAATGTTTGGACACTTAGAGAGGGGTGTCTTCTTACAAAACTAGTTGAGTATGACCTTCTTGTAAGAACTTTACTTATGTTTATTTCATTAATACATTAGGCATAATTGATGACTTAGGTTGTCATGTTTTTATTTAAGAATTTTATCAAGGTCTTATGTATAATAATTTCAACTTTGTCAAAGTGCTATTTGATAACTACCGTTTCTCAAAGATGGACATCAATGTAAATATTGTCTAAGTCTTGCATAGTCTCATGTTTAAATTTGAGTATTTTAAAGCTAATTCATTGATAAATGTGTCAAAATGGGGTTGTAATAATTTTTAAAGGTTCATAAGTCCTCATTATGGTATAAATCACCTATTCTCATTGTAACACAAAAGGGATCTTATGAGGCTTAATAAATTCAAAATAGGTAAAAAGGGTCTCAAAATTCATATCAAAGAGATTCAAAGTGCACTTATTGTCTTAGTTTCCCTCCTCCCTTTCCATTTGGTGTCTTTTATCCTTCTTTCAACATGGGAGACTACATTAACAAGCCAAAACATTACACTCTCCACATGATATGTAGGTTTCATAGGTTTTAAATATATTTTTTGGTTTTTAAAGTGTTAAGGAGACCCATTCATGGTTTAAGATCATTAATTTCTATCAAAAAATAAGAAAGGTCCTTCAAAATGAAGATTTTTGTGAGAAAAGTAGAATTTTTAGGGTTTCTCTTCAAGGAAACAAAATTATACAGACACTTAAAGGTCATAGAATAGCCATGAGAGATAATTTAACTCATATTCATTCCATCACAGGTCTTATAGAGCAATATCCATTCTCATCAAGTCAAGAGAAGGATAAAATTGACTAAAGAGCACCTTCACAAACTTGGATAACCCATTTTCCTAGATGTGCTACTTTCATTCTATAGATGAATGATAGAGTAAGGTCATTTGGAATTATGAAGGATATATTGAATTAGATGTCACAGGTTTTTATATAATCATAAATCTATGAATCATCATTAAGAATGTAGACTACTCCTAAACCCTTGCAAAGCCTAGAGCCCATAGAGTTATTTTTTTAATGTTTGAAGCTTGTTTCAATGAAGTGCATATAAATATGGAGAATACATAGATGATGTAAAAACTCTTAAATAAAATTCAAATAGGATTTTAGGCCATGGAATCCTTCTCAATGGTTTCAATAAGGTCTCAAACTTGAATGTGCTTATATAGGCATATAGGCTTGAAAATGGAAAATTTAGAGGATTTTTATGATTTAACCTATCCAAAAAAATATTGGATAGGATATAGGGGTATATATTGTCCCAAAAAAATTAATTATCTTTTAAAACCCCATAAAACCTAAAATATAAAATTCTACTAAACTGGTAATTTTGTTGTCACGTGAGTTCCTAGGTGCAAAAAAGGGCATAATTTGGGTTCTAGATCTCTAAAACCTATGAAAATTGGATTTAAGGTGGGGTAAAACATTTAATAAATTTTAAAAGTGGTATAAGTGTTGGGGATCTAGAACAACAAACATGCTCTGATACCACTTGTTGGGAGAGGGTGTACACCGGAAGCATGCAATTTGATTACTAATACCAAGCAACTTAATATGCGGAAATTAACCAGATTCACCAAGTAACTAGAATTCAGAATAACACAGCATATGAGAGACAATACCAAATTGTATTAACACTTTATATAGAAAAGAATACAATAAAGAAGATGCCACTTCTTCTCCACCACCTTACAGAGGTTTCCCACACCTCAAGTGAACAGTAATTCTTCTCCCCAAAGCTCTCCCTCTCACAGGTCCCAACACCCAACTCAAATACAGAGTTGGTGTTCACCTCCCGTGCTCCACGCACACCACAAGTGCTCCACGCACTCCACAAGCACTCCACGTGCTCCACAAGTACTCAAGGTACTTCAAGTAGATCTCCCATGAATCTGCAACAACCTGCAATTCAACAGACCATACTTATGGAAGGAACTCCCTTGCCTTCCTCTTGCTCTATCCGAGTACACACCTGTACTCCAAGTAGATCCTGCCTGATACTGCTCCCTATTGTGTTTGTTGTCTGTATGACCTTGCACACCTGCAAATCAAACAATGGTTCTATTCACCTGTGAACCTCGACCTTGCACACACATACACCTACAGATCAACGATCTTACTTACCATGTAGATCTCCTATATAGGCCATGCAACTGTGACCAAGATCCTACACTCTTGAAGAACCCAGCTGGCTCTCCAATCCAGCACCAACACACCTGGTACTGTGGCACTAGGAGGAACGCACCATAGCTCTACCTCACACACAGAAGGAGCTTATAATTATGCTCTCTTACTCCCTAGCACACTTTTACAATACAACCATGAGTCTATTATATAGATCTCATCCAAACAATGATTAGACATCTAATTACAATAATTAGATCCGCAGCTATGAGTCTAAAATTAGCACTCATCATGCAAACTCTTGGTTCGTTAGCTAACTGCCCGTAAATAGCTCGCAGTCGAACCACACAGGCGACTGACGCCGGTCCCTGTCCGCCTGGAGGTGACCGACGTCGGCCGATATATGACCGACGTCGGTTGCTTCTCTGTGCTATCCCGCCGACGTCGGCTGATCAGACCGACCCCAACTTCTTCTACAACTCAGCAACCTTCAGCAACCTCCTCTCCTGTTTGCATCAGTGAAGCTTTTAGCTCCACAATCCTAACAATCTCCCACTTGGAGATAAACAGCTGCACTGTACCTGTACCTGTACTCCGTCTAATCTGTTTCCTGGTTTGTATCCCTCTTCAAGCTCCCACCTGAAGACAACCCACCACACATCCTGTGGTGTACCACCTGTCATCCGAGTAACCTGCCACATCCGAACCTACAAATACATGTAGTGAAGTCCTGACCCTGCATAGCAACACCTGCTGCCGGTCCCTCTCAGAAAACCTGAGAATCCACTTCCCCGAATTGGCTCCTAACTCTCTGACAGCTCCCACTGCATGGGAATACTCAGGCCTATACCAGACCTCATGTGATTTCGGACACTGTACTTATCCAGCCCTTAGTGTGCTCCGGCTCTGTATCCCAAACCTCGCCAACACCTGATTCACATCAGCTCCCACTCGAGACAAAATCAACCTGTGATCTCCATGCCTCCCATGCCAAAGAATTCCGCTGCTACAAACTCCCCATGACATGCCACTGAACTAATCTTACCCTTAGCTCAGCAAAACCCTGTATGTACACCCCTGCTAGCTAGCATACTATCCACATACAGCAACAGAATGATGTCGCGACTCATCATCCCCTTGGTAAGCCAAATCACAGTAGATACCCTGACATTGACTGAAGCCATGCTCCGTCCTCCACCTGTCAAAACCTGTACCACTGTCCTGCAGCACCACAAGACCATATACCTGATCTTCCGTCTCACGTATCCGTTCTCTCTATTCTTCTACTAAGGAATCCATTCGTCTCTGTGCTTTTATACCTGCTGGCAACTCTACCAAGACACACCTGTCTGGTTCTCCTCCAAGGAATCACATCCTCATCCATGCCAAGCTCACACCTGTATCCTGGATCCTTCCTGCTCTACAATCAGCAACAAGTATGAAGAAGAGGAACAATGAATTTGAGGGCCTACTTACGCCTTCAGTCCTCTGTATGGGTGTTTGAGACTCCTTGACAGCTTGCTGTCCACCCAAAATCCGTTACAGTGACCGACCTCGGTCACTCCACAGTCTGCATCTGACTGACGTCGGTTTCATGCGTCTGTACCTGACTACCAACCTGCCTGCGCTGGTGTCCCTGCTACCAACGTCGGTCCTGATAACCGACATCGGTCTTACATTCTGCCGACGTCGGTCTCCTGACTGACGTTGGTCTTACCCTGCCCGACATCGCCGGCTTCGGTCTGCACATGACCGACATCGGCACCTGTCTGTTCGACGCCGGTTCCTCCTGACCGACATCGGTGTCTGTGTTCGCCTGTGAGTGATGACTTTTTACCCGTGAGCTTCTTTGAATCAATATCCATGTCCAAACTGCCCTGCTCAGAAGTATCCAGCCACATCCACTGGGTTCTGTCCGCCATCTCCTCCATAAACACCAAGGCTTTCCAGTTCTTAAGCCTGTCAAATATATCTGTCATCCGCTTAAGAACATGCATCTCCTTCCTGCTCATGTGACCAAGCCTACGAAGCCACATCTCCGCAACAAAAGAAGAATCAGTAATATAAACAAGTAGATAAAGGATACTTGTTTTCTTACCACCAGCTAATTCAAGTGCATCCGCTGTGAGAGTTCTTGTGCATCTCTCATCACCCAATCTTTCTGAAGAAATTAGCCATATCTCCAAACCTGGGACCTGCATGACATTCATCAACACCTGTGTGTTGGCCGCCTGCAATTTCAGCTTCACTTCCCCTTTGCCAGTTCTTTGGCAAGGCTTACCAGCTCCTCTACCTGGAACTGCATGGAAAGAGGCAACCAAATCTTCTATCCAAGATTCAACTTTATCCAAGAAACCTGCAAACACATCCTGTGCAACAACACCTGCTACATCTGTATCTTCAGTTTCTTCATGCTGATCTGTTACCAACCAACAATAATCTTTTACCTGCTCTTTCTTTCCATAGGACCGTGAGTGACCATCTGTGCTTTTCAACTCCTCCATTCTTAGCTTACTTTGATCTGCAGTTGCTCTACTCCCACTCAATCAGAAACCCCTGAGAGTGACCTGTAACCAAACACAAAACCTGCTTCCTCCAACCTCAGCTCAGATACCACCTGTTGGTATCAAGCTCAAGAACCTACAACCAAGGCTCTGATACCACTTGTTGGGGATCTAGAACAACAAACATGCTCTGATACCACTTGTTGGGAGAGGGTGTACACCGGAAGCATGCAATTTGATTACTAATACCAAGCAACTTAATATGCAGAAATTAACCAGATTCACCAAGTAACTAGAATTCAGAATAACACAGCATATGAGAGACAATACCAAATTGTATTAACACTTTATACAGAAAAGAATACAATAAAGAAGATGCCACTTCTTCTCCACCACCTTACAGAGGTTTCCCACACCTCAAGTGAACAGTAATTCTTCTCCCCAAAGCTCTCCCTCTCACAGGTCCCAACACCCAACTCAAATACAGAGTTGGTGTTCACCTCCCGTGCTCCACGCACACCACAAGTGCTCCACGCACTCCACAAGCACTCCACGTGCTCCACAAGTACTCAAGGTACTTCAAGTAGATCTCCCATGAATCTGCAACAACCTGCAATTCAACAGACCATACTTATGGAAGGAACTCCCTTGCCTTCCTCTTGCTCTATCCGAGTACACACCTATACTCCAAGTAGATCCTGCCTGATACTGCTCCCTATTGTGTTGCTGTTTGTATGACCTTGCACACCTGCAAATCAAACAATGGTTCTATTCACCTGTGAACCTTGACCTTGCACACACATACACCTGCAGATCAACGATCTTACTTACCATGTAGATCTCCTATATAGGCCATGCAACTGTGACCAAGATCCTACACTCTTGAAGAACCCAGCTGGCTCTCCAATCCAGCACCAACACACCTGGTACTGTGGCACTAGGAGGAATGCACCATAGCTCTACCTCACACACAGAAGGAGCTTATAATTATGCTCTCTTACTTCCTAGCACACTTTTACAATACAACCATGAGTCTATTATATAGATCTCATCCAAACAATGATTAGACATCTAATTACAATAATTAGATCCGCAGCTATGAGTCTAAAATTAGCACTCATCATGCAAACTCTTGGTTCGTTAGCTAACTGCCCGTAAATAGCTCGCAGTCGAACCACACAGGTGACCGATGCCAGTCCCTGTCCACCTGGAGGTGACCGACGTCGGCCGATATATGACCGACGTCGGTTGCTTCTCTGTGCTATCCCGCCGACGTCGGCTGATCAGACCGACCCCAACTTCTTCTGCAACTCAGCAACCTTCAGCAACCTCCTCTCCTGTTTGCATCAGTGAAGCTTTTAGCTCCACAATCCTAACAATAAGCTCCATATAGTACCTAATAAGAGATAAAAATAAAAATATAGTCCAAGTTTGTTAAAATTGGAGAAAAATAGTCTTCAAGAGGACCAAAAGTGGCATAACTCAAGAATGGAGGATAAAAATTCTTTAAAATTTAATATTAATGTGATATAAAGTTTTTTAAATATGTTTGAGGTGTTTAAAATCCTTTTAGGCCACTTTTTGGAGGATTATATCTCATTGTGTACAAATAGGCCTTGTTTTAGGTAGAGTTGGGCTAGTTGAGCATCTAGTATGGCCTCACCAAAGATTAAGAAGATAAGGAATGACATGGAAGGATTCAAAGAGAGTGGATTAAGATAATAAATTCAATTTTAACTACCTAATTATTAAAATCTTCCCTATTTTATGATAATCATGGGAGGCAAGGTAGTTTTTAGGCCTAATTGGCATGCAAGAGAGAAAAGGTGGGGTAGTTAATGCTTCATGGAGATCAAAATAAACCTTATTATACTATTATATAATATAATTATGAGGTGGTTAGACAAGTTTATCATGTGAATGACTCTCCAAAATTTAACAATTCTAAAGATAGCTCCCTCTATGCCACATTCTACTGAAGGTCATCAAGCAAGAATGTTAATGCATTGAGGAGGACTAGGAATATTGATTCTCATTATCTATTTTAAACAATGAAATTGAAATGGAATTATAATTAAGAATTCATAAGCCTTTAGTGTGATCTTTCCATCTCTCTCTCTCTCATTCTTTTATATATTGGTCTAGAAATGACCATTGTAAGTATCTCCTCTTTTGGTGATGGCGTAGCCCTGCCAAAATGTATTCATGTACTTGATTTTGAAATAATGAAGGACTATTTATACCCTATCATGGCTTGAATTACATGTTTATTATATGATTTGTTGATTTTCTCCCTATGGTGAAGTATTTTCCCCTTGATTGTGTCTAATTTCACTTCACCTCTATGTAAGTAATCTTTCTTTGGCATGTCATAGCTTGTGTATCCTTATGGTTTATGTAGTGTTAATTATGGTGATGAAGGTTTCACCTTCTAATTTTCCCATAGATTTTTGAACCTCTCTATGAAAAATTTGTTATATATAGTTCATGAGTGAGTTTTGTATGCTATAGTTTCCATGGATTCCATTGTACAATCTCAAGTAGTTAGAGGAGACAAAATTATTCTAGTGTATCACTCCTTTTAATTTTAATTATTTGCTTTATGTTATAGTTATCCATTTTATTTGAAGTTTTAGTAGATCTATTGCTAGTTTAAGTGACTCATCAAGGGAACCATCCCTCTCTATAGGTTCACTCCTCACATAGGGTGACCCACAACCTAAGGAGTGATCCCATTGTATCAATTAGAGGGAAAAGTATTGAAACCACTTATCCAAGGGGTGGAATTCCAAACTAATAATAGTTTTTGGTAGGCATAGTGGGATTGAGTTTGGTGATCCTTACATCATCCATTAAAGAATTTTGATGTGTTATTCAGTGCATCTTTCCATTCAATGTAGTTTATTTAACACCATGGTAACTCCAAGGATCAAATCTATTGGTTTTAAAAGCCTAAGAAATTAAATATTATCAAAGATTAGGATTTAGGTTATATTATTGATTTTTTCCCTCTTTAAAATCCATATAATCACCTAGTGACTCTACTAGTATGCACTTTAAAAAAATAAAATGTCTTGATTGTTATTTTGTTTTTAAGGATATTTCAACAAATTTATAGTTTATTTGAATGCCCTAACATGCCAAACTACCATGGTAAATATTCCCCTTCCCCTCCTCTTTTCAAAAATGTTTTTTTTATACCCTCTTACTATCCATATTAGACTAAAAATGTTGTTATTTTTATCCCAATACCATATCAAGATATCCTCATTCTCATAATAATTACCTCCCTTCCACCCCTATTAAGCATTCTTGGCATCATGCTCATGATTTTAACCTACCTTAATAAGTTTACTTTACTCCCTATTATCATGGTTACCCTCCTAGATAACCCCAAGATATGGACAATATGGATAATTAGTCTCAAAGATATAATGTTGAACATATAAATGAAGCTAGATGTTGTTACAAGGGAGAAAGATTATAAATTACAACAAGAGGAGCTTGTTTATCAAGCTTATCTTCATCAGCATGAGAAGGAAATGTAAATAAGGTATGAAGAAGAATGTTTTGATAGACAAGTGGTAGATAAGGAGGAGTAGATGAAGCATTAGTCTATAAAATAAGAAGCTCCTAGTTTCAAAATCCCAAGTTTCAACCAAGGAGACTCTTCTAAACCTTCAAATGAGCCTCCTTGATTTAAGGTTCCAAGTTTCATAGGTCCCCATTATTTAAAATAGCCTATACCTATGAAAAATTAATCTTTTATCCCTCCAAAGTATCCCTCTCAAAAGCCTATTCTTCTATAAGAATCTCAACAAACCCTTAAAACTCCCATATCAAGTCAGCCCACTTATCCTAACACCATTTCACTCTTCCCATGTGGATCTATTATTTGGTGAGCTAGCTAGTTGGATGGGAAAGAGAAGGGGTCATTTCAGGTAAAAGAGGAAAAAAATTTACTATTTTTTAGCCTACTTTTTCTATAAGAGATGATAATTCATACTTTTTATAATAATATGATGAGTTTGATCAGCTAGAGCAGTAGAAAAATGAGTAAATGGGTAAGGATGGAGAGGAAGAATATAATATTGATGAAGAGAGGAAAAAAATTTATGTTCAAGATTGCAATCATGGGAATGATGATGAGGTACTCTCTTGGACAAATGAGCTTCCATTCAACATGAAAGAAGAATAAAATTAGTCTAGTTATCATGGGTTTGATCTTGATGAAGAGGAAATAGAGCTTGAAATCAAGGACATCACTCCTCATGGCCAAGAGGAGTTGGAAGAATGTCATAAATCAGTCCTAGAGACCATAATTTAGGTTTTGGGAGATATTGCAGTCCTTCATAATGAAACACTAGTGTAAAATCATTTATAAGACATCTTAATTCAATTTTTTGGGGAAGGTGTGCTTTTTAACTCAGATTGGAGGCAAGAAATCAATCTTGAAAAGGGTAAAGAAGAACTAGAAGAAGACTTATTTTTGGATGATCTAGAAGTCTTATACTCAATCCTTGACATTAAACTAGCATCTTATAAA
This sequence comes from Torreya grandis, assembly GCA_037957365.1. NCBI lineage: Eukaryota > Viridiplantae > Streptophyta > Pinopsida > Cupressales > Taxaceae > Torreya > Torreya grandis. The sequence continues at coordinate 1,407,097 of JARHVA010000675.1, read as the reverse complement.
GAAGAGAGACATGATTGGTATGCATAACAACTAGAAATGGATGCTTTTCCCAAGTCAATCAGTAGGATAAGAGCATCTCAATAAGTAGAATGATAGAGTGGTAGAACACAAGTATGAGGGAAACCCTGACTGATCAAACTTTTTCTTGTCAAGAGGATGCCCTATCAAGTACCTATCCTAGTTGAAGTCCAAAAAGGATAAATCATCACATGTTATGATGCATGAGCATCAAAACATATAGAATGAACTTATCCATCCACTCTAAAGAAACTATATTTCTAATCAAATCAAGTGGGTAAGTGAGTTTTTATTGTCCTTAGACAAGTATATGATTAGTTTATTTAGAACCTAATCTTTCTCCATGTCTGGTTGGTTACCCTCAAGCATGAAAAGCAATCCAAGTTGATAAAAAAATGGAGTTATTTTAAATAACTAGTTAATGGATTTGTTTAGGTGTTCTTCTACTTTATTAGTTTAGGTTAGGTTAGCTATTCTTTATTCTTCCAAATGTTATTACACATTGTTGTATGTAGTTTAGTTGTTTTATTATTTCCCTAAGTGCTTTAGCATATGTTATGGTTGTCTTTTATTTATTAGTGTGTGTTTGGGGTCAAATATTAATCTTATCAATATTTTCAATGATAGACCAACATGTCAGAGTCATGTTTCCATCTTCATAATGAGTGTGTTGGTTGCTTTCAATAATTTGTTCCAAAAGGATGCATTAAGGAATATATTCTAATGTGTTTAGATAGGAAAACACCCATAGGAGGTAACCAAAATATTGAATATTCTATCCACCCATGGTCCCTATAGCATTTGGACACTTGGAGAGTGTTATCTTCTTAAAAAACCAATTGAGCATGACCTTTTCACAAGCACTTTACTAATGTATATTTCATTTAGACCTTATGTATAGTTGAGGAATTAGGTTTGCATTTTTTTATTCAAGAAATGTATCATGATTTTATTGAGAACCATTTCAAACCTTTTCAAATTGATATTTTATAGTTAGAGGTTCTCAAAGATGGCCATCAATGTAATATTGTCAAAGTCTTGCATAGTCTCCTATTTGAATTTGAGTCTTTTGAAGGTAATTCAATGAGAAATGTGTCAAAGGGGGGTTGTAACAAATTTTCAAGGTTAATAAGTCTTAATTATGGTCTAAATCATCTCTTTTCATTATAAAACAAAAGGGATCCTATGAGGTGTAATAAATTCAAAAGAGGCAAAAAGGGTCTCAAAATGTATATGAGGGTGTAAAAGGTCATGATGTCTTATTATTTGAACCATTCAAGTCAATTTTGGAAAGAAAGACCTATTTTTAATGTCTCATAAATTCATATATTATTGAATTGCACACCCCCCCCCCAACCCATGATCTTCACTAATATGTACCAAAGAGAGTCAAAGTGCATTTAATATCTTATTTTTGTTCCTCCCTTTGCATTTGATGTCTTTTATCCTTATTTCAACATGGGAGACTGCATTAACAAGCCAAAATTGTTCCACTCTCCATATGTTATGCATGTTTAATTTGTTTTAAATATTTTTTCATAGTGTTTTAGTGTTATGGATACCCATTCATGGTTGAATATCATTATTTTTAGGCAAAAAAAATAGAAGGCCTTCAAAATGAAGATTTATATAAGAAAAGTAGAGTTTTTAGGGGTTTTCTTCAAGGAAATAGAACTATATAGACACTTATAGGTTAGTGAAAAACCATTAGAGGCAATTAACCTCATATTAATTCCATCATACATCTTATAGGAATATACATTCTCATCAAGTCAATAAAAGGCCAAAACTGACCAAAGAACACCTTCACAAACTTGGACAACCCATTTTCATGAATGTGTTAATTTCATTCTGTAGATGCATGATAGAATAAAGTAATTGGGAAGAATGAAGGATGTATTGAAAATATATCCTATGTGTTTAGAATCATATATAAGTAGAGGATATATGAATCATCATTAAGAAGGTAGACTGCTCCTAAACCCTTTTATAACCTTAAAGCCCATGAACTTGTTTTTTTTATGTTTGAAGCTTGTTTCAATGAAGTGAATAGAAATAAAGATAATCTAGAGGTGATGTCAAGACTCTTAAGGAACATATAAATAGTATTTTAGGACATGTAACAATTCTCAAGAGTTTCAACGAGGTCTCAAACTTGAATGTGCTTATATAATCTTGCAAACCTAAAAATGGCAATTTTAGAGGATTTTTATGATTTAACCTATCCAAAAAAATATTGGAGAGGATATAAGGGATCCATAAAGTAATTTTTTTTTTAATGAGAGTATGAACCCAATTAAAATTTAAATACAAAAAATTTACCAAATTGGTAGGCCTATTGCCCTGTGAGATCCTTGGTACACAAAAAAGCATAATTTGTGTTTTAGAGATCCAAAACCTATCAAATTTGGAATATATGTCAAGGAAAACATTTAATAACTTTAAAAAGTGTATTAGGTCTATAAAGTAGCTGAGGATAGATAAAAATAAATATTATAGTCTAGGTCTGTTAAAAATGGAGAAAAATAGTCTTCAAGAGGACCAAAAGTGGCATAACTCAAGAATAGATGATCTAAATTCCTTGAAACTTAATATACATGATATATAATTTTTTTTAATATTTTTAAGGTGTTTTAAATCCTTTGAGGCCATTATTTGGAGGCTTATATCTCATTGTGTATAAATAGGCCTTATTTTAGGCCTAGTTGAGTATCTGGTATGGCTTCATCAAGAATTAAGATGCTAAAGAATGGTGTGAAAGGATGAAAGGAGAGTGGATTAATATAATAAATGAAATTTTAACTACTTACTTGGTGAAATTAATCCTTTTTATTATAATCATGGGAGTCAAGTCAAATTTTAAGAGTAATTGGTATGTTAAAGAGAAAGGGTGGGCTAGTTAAAGATCTATGAATATCATGTTATAATATTATAGATGAAAGTGAGGAGGTGGTTGGAAAAATTTCATCATGTTCATGCCTTTCCAAAATTAAATTATTCCAAAGATATCTCCCTCTATGCCACATTCTAATGAAGGTCATCAAGCAAACAAGTTAATACATTGATGAGGAGTATGCGTATGGATTCTTGTTGTCTATTTTAAAATTTGAAACTAAAATGGAATTGTAATGAAAAATTCATGAGCCTTTAGTTATGTCTCTCTCTCATCCTTTTGTATATTAGTCTAGAAATGACCATTGAAAGTATCTCTTATTTTGGTGATGGCATAGTCCTACCAAAATGTACTCATGTACTTTATTTTGAAATAATGAAGGAATTTTTATACCATATCATGGCTTGTATTTAATGTTTATTCATTGATTTATTGATATTATCTCTATGGTGAAGTATTTTCCCATTGATTGTGTCCAGTTTCACTTCAACTCTATGCAAGTAAGATCTATTTGGTAGGTCATCATTTATCTATCCTTAAGGTTTATGCAGTGTCAGTTATAGTGATGAATGTTTCCAATTATAATGCTATCATAGATTTATTTACCTCTCTAAGAAACATTTATGCTAGATAGTTCATGAGTGAGTTGGGTATGCTATAGTTCCCATGGTTTCCATTGTACAATCTCAAGTAGGTGGAGGGGACAAATTTATTTTGGTGTATCACCCATTTTTATTTCAATTATTTTCTTTATGTTATATTTATCCCTTTTCCTTGTACTTGAATTAGTGTTAATGTTAGTTTAGGTTATTCTTCAGGGAAGTTATTTCTCTCTGGAGGTTCACTCCTCACATAGGGTCACCCACAACTTGAAGAGTGATCCCATTGTATCAATTAGAGGGAGAAGTATTGAAACCAATTATCTAAGGGGTTAAACTCCAAACTAATGACACTTCCTACTATGAATAATGTTCAAAGCATACCCCAAGAGTCTACCAAGAATGAGTTGGATGTTATCCAATGAATGGTGTAAAGGCTAAGAATGATTTCTTATGCCTCTAAAAATAAATGGTAAATGATAATGGTGAGAGATATAATAGAAAAATTACCTACCAAAGACACAAAATATCCTATAATCACCACAATAATCAAATAGAGACATCACCTAATAATAGACATGAGATTAACAAATATAAGATAACCCTCCCAAAGTAGTGTTTGATGAACAATAAGCCCAACATATGTAAATTAAATAAATATAATTTTTAGTGATTTTGATATCTTTTATAAAGAAATGAAGGAATATGAGGTGGTCCCAAACTAATCGTAAGCCTCTAATGCTACTAGACCTTCAATCAAAATGATGATATTAGAAACCATGGAGTTCCCTATCCAAGAAGAGAATAAACTAGGTGAGAGTAAAAGTGAGGTTCATACATTCTAAAAATTCCAAACAATCAATTATTCCCTTATAAACTAGATTAAAAAACCCTTCACCACCTCTAATCCTCTAAATAATGGTGCCACCCCTCCTAATCCCAAAGATAGGGATGACCCACCACATCGAAAATATAATGAGTCAAAGGCTTCCATAGAGACCCAAATAGTTCATAATAAGGTAGGTTATAACATAGTAGAATACATGAAGAAAAATAAAATTCAATATAATGTTTCATTATCTTTCCCATAAAACTGAACAATGAGACCTACTGAAGTCACTTATAGAGAAGTTGACCAAATTGGAATAAAAAATGGCCCACACCAATGTGGTCATCCACAAGATCAAAACTAAAGTTCATCCCTTTATTTTGACTATCAGACTATTTGGGAAGAACCTGCATAACTAATTAGTTGGCTCAATATCTTTAGCTAATGTGATGTCTATGGGAATTTGTGATAAGGGTTAGTTCCTATCAAATCAGACAAGGTGATGGTCCAACTAGATAAATCACAAGTCAAGGTAGTTGGTGAGATTCTAAATAGGGTCACCCATAATTTTTTTATTTTATTTATGTTATCTTTGTCCCTTTTCCTTGTACTTGTAGTAGTGTTAGTGTTAGTTTAGGTTATTCATTAGGGAAGTTATTCCTCTTTAGAGGTTCACTCCTTACATAGGGTCACCCACAACTCGAAGAGTGATCCCATTATATCAATTAGAGGGAGTAGTCTTAAAACCACTTCTCTAAGGGGTGAAACTCCAAACTAATAAAACTTCCTACTATGAATAATGTTTAAATCATACCCCAAGATTCTACCAATAATGAGTTAGATGTTATCCAATGACTAGTGCAAAGGCTAAGCAAGGATTTCTTAGGTCTCTAAAAATAAATGGGAAATGATAATGGTGATAGATCCAATAGAAAATTTACCAACCAAAGGCACAAAAGATCCTAAAATCACCCCAAAAATCAACTAGAGACATTATCTAATAACCAACTTGAGATCAACAAATATAAGATAACCCTTCCAAACTAGTGTTTGATGAACAATAAGCCCAACATACATAAATTGAATAAATATATTCTTTTAGTTATTTTGATATCTTTTAGAAATAAATGGAGGAATATGAGGTGGTCCCAAACTAATCATAAGCCTCTAATGATACTAGACCTTCAATCACAATGATGATATTAGAAACCATGGAGTTCCCTATCCAAGAAGAAAATGGACTAGGGGAGTGTAAAAGTGAGGTTCATACATTCTAAAAATTCCAAATAATAAATTATTCCATTATAAACTAGATGAAACAACCACTCACCACCTTTAATCCTCAAAATAATGGTGCCAACCCTCTTGATCCCATAGATAGGGATGACCCACCACATCCAAAATATAATGAGTCAAAGGCTTCCAAAGAGACTCATATAGTTTATAATGAGGTAGGTTATAACATAGTAGAATACATGAAGAAAATAAAAACCAATATAATGTTTCATTATCTTTCCTAGATAACTGAACAATGAGACCTACTAAAGTCACTTACAGAGAAGTTGACCCAATTAGAATAAAAAATGGACCACAGTAATGTGATCATCTATAAGATCAAAAATAAAGTTCATCCCTTTATTTTTACTATCAAACTATTTGGAAAGAACCTACATAAAATTGGTTGGCTCATGATCTTTAGCTAATGTGATGTATGTGAGAATTTTTGATAAGGGTTAGTCCCTATCAAATAAGACAAAGTGGTGGTCTAGCTAGATAAATCACAAGTCAAGGTAGTTAGTGAGATTATAAATATTCATATGCAATTAGAGTCTGAGCCTATAATCTAAAAGTTTATAAACATCCAAGTGGTAAAAATCCTTAAATCTTATGAAATGATTCTCAGTAGGGATTGGTCTAAAACCTTAAATGGGTACATGGATAATAAATTTTATCATATGTGGCTTCCCTATAAATGTGTGACCAATAAAATTAGATTAGATAAAGAACTGAAGATGAAACAAATGATCAAAAAATACTATGATATGAATGAAAAGGTGAACATGGTATCGTCAGACCTAAGAATCTATACCTTGTCTATGGAACCAACTAAGTGTAAAATTGGTAATGATCCTAAGATTCCATGTTTGTGGTCACTATTTTTCTATAGAGCCCATTATAAACAAGGTTATAATGTAGGAGTCTTTTTGATTGATGCATAGGTAAAATGACACCCAGCCACTTATAAGATTCATTTCCCCTATACTAACAACCTAGTAGAGTACAAAGCTTTGATTCTTGGGATATAATTAGCCTTGAAACATATATTTAAGGAACTTAATGTGTTTGGGTATTCTAAGTTGGTAATAAATTGAGTTAGGATCAAATTCTAATGAAAAATTTCCTATCTTAGGAAGTACAAACATAGGTCATGAGATTTGATAGAAATGTTCCTAGATTTTGATGTTATTCCCATTTCCCAAGAAGAGAATTGATTAGCCAATTAATTGAAAACCTCTACCATGAATATATTACCTCTAAATGACATAGTATTATGGGAGTTATCTATAAAGTTGATCATTTCCCCCTATGTCCCAAACAATGTTAACAACTTCCAACCCTTTGAATATGATCTTAATATCCTATAATTCCTCAAAAACAATAGGGTTTTTGAAGCATATATCATTAATGAGAAAGAAAGATATGATATAGGAGATACATATTATGACCAATATGACATCATGAACCTTAGATAAAACTAAATCCCAAAAGACATGATCTCCTTTGAGTGAGTGTTTGAACTCAATAGATCTAGACACTATCCAACAAAATAAGGTACCAAGACATGAAGTTTAATATTATTGATCTTGGGAATCCCGACCATTCATGGACCATTAAAATTGGCCACAATTTTACATCAAAAGAGATTGAACGACTCACAAGGATGTTATTGAGATATAGAGGCTTAATTACCTAGGCATATAGAGATATTAATATCTTTGACCTAGGGGTAATAACCCATATTATCCCCCTCAAACCAAATTATAAACCCTTCAGACAAATATAGAGACCCATGAACATAATTTTATAACCACTCATACACAAAGAGGTTTATAAGCTCCTATAGGAAAGAATCATTTTTCAAGTCTACCACTCTACTTGGTTAGCCAATTTGGTACCTCTTCATAAGAAAAAAAGAGATATTCAACTGAGAGGAATCCAAAAATATAAACCAAAAATTTGATAAATATAATTACCTATTTCCCTCCTTATAAGAAGTTATTTAGATGGTGAGTGGATCCCATATGACATAATTTTTAGATAGAATTTTAGGATACAACCAAGTTCTCATCAACCCATAAGATAAAACCAAGATTGTATTCTTAATAAAGTGGTGTAATTTCACTTACAAATAGATGCCATTTTGATTGATTAATATTGGATCCACATTTTAGAGAGCCATGGATTTCACATTTTAAGGTTTGAAACATAAATATATTGTTATCTATATGGATGATGTGACTGTATTCTACAAATACATGTCAAATCACATTCCTCACTTACATAGGTTATTTGAGATATGCATAAGGTATGATATCTCCTTAAATCTAAAGAAGAGAATGTTTGTTATTATTTAAGGTAATATTATCAGTCTTATTATCACAAATTAAGGTATCTATATTGACCCTAAATGTGCTAATGTTATTTCTAATATACCTCTCCCAAATAATAAAAAGGAACTAAAATCTATCTTTGGGAAAATTAGTTTCATGCACAAATTTATTTTTTGGATTCACTGATATTTTTAAACCTATAAATGCCATGCTAAAATAGGAGGATAGAGTGGAATGAAAAAATAAATACAATAAATCCTTCCATGAGATCAAATAGGCCATCATGTAAATGTTATTTATAATAAGCCCAAACTACATCAAGGACTTATACCTCTACTATTTTTCTTTGTAGCATACCATTATGATCGTCCTCACTCAAAATATGAATGAAGAAGAAAACCCAATTGATTACATGAGAATAAACATTAAATATTAATATCTAAATTATTTTACCCTTAAAAAGCATGCATATGCCCTAGTCAAGGTGGTGAATAAATTCAAGCATTACATTCTTAGGAATAAGGTGCATGTCATTATCTAGGACATGACAGTGAAACTTAGGCTCAAGAAGAATGAATTAGGAGAATATAGAGGTTGGTGGATGGCCAAGTTAAAACATTATGATATGGATATCAAACCTACTAAGTTTTCTTAAGTCTAAGGTATCATTCAGTTAATCATAGAGATTGATCCCTAGATTATAGTGCATTACATCGACTAAGCAAAATTACTTCGTCAAGTTTTTTATACTCCAATTTCCCATTACATTCTTTATAGAATTCATCCCGTAGACTAAATTAGAACCAAAGGGCCCTTAGGATGAAATCAGTTCATTACATTCTTAATAAATAGGTCCTTTATAAAAGGAATTATGAAGTCAAATATCTTAGGTTCCTATCTAATGAAGAAACCAATAATATTATGACTAGTTTCCATGAGAAATTGGGTAGTGGCCATCCCTATAGGAATGCAAAAAATGTAATGAAATTACTTATATGTTTGCATATAAGGATTTTATATTTCATAGAATAAGAAAATATGAGAGATTCATAGTGATAATTAATAGCAGAATAGAATACTGGATAATATAACAAGCCACTTTGAGGGGGAAACCTCCACAACAATGCACTATTAGCATAATACTTCACACATGATGCTTAAATAATAACCACTACCTCCTATATATATTATACTTAGCCAGGGTTATTCCATAGGCTGACCTATCTAAGAACATAGAGAAATGTAATAAGTAAATAAAAGAGGTATGTAAGCCCAAGTCAGCCACGCATATCCCTAGACACACTAATGGTTAAGGGTATAAAAATACCTTCCCCTTAAAAAAAAGTTATCCTCAACATTATGGAAACTCTATATGCTTCTACAAGAATGATTTATCCTCCCAAGTGACATCTTCACATGGAATATTCTTCCATTTGATCAGGTATTCTATAATTACTCTAGAATGCAATTGTTTGGTACATCATTGAAGGATCACCTCAAGATCAAGAATTAATTTACCTTCCTCATATAATTTTGGTAATTATATTTTAATGGTGACTCTATGTCTAATGACTTTATTTAGGCATGATGCATGAAGTACTAGATGTATGCAAGTGGATGAAGAAAAATCTAACTTGTAGGCCATGGTGCCAATTTTTTGAAAGATCTGATAAGGCCCATAATACTTAAGGGACAACTTGTTATCCTCTTTTTGTTGCTTCAATAACATCTATTTTTATGAATTTAAGTCAAAAAGGACCCAATCACTAATTTAAAAATTACTCTCACTTCCATGTTGATCTACTTGTTACTTCATGTGATTTTAGACCATAACTAAATTTTCACGCAAACTTGCAAGGACCTCCTATTGATGGTGAATATGTTCTTCAATTACACGAACCATAGGATGGACCTTCAAGGTGGAAGTGATGGATGGAGGATGGTATCCATATAGTGCAACAAAAGGAGACATTTTGGAAGAACTATGAATATAAGTATTATACCACCATTCAACAAGTGGCAACCAATGAACCCATTTATCCTATTTATCAGAAACAAAATAATGGAGATATCCTTCCAGACGTTTTTTGACTACCTCAATTTTTCTATCAAACTGAGGATGATAAGATGAAATATGAGCCAATTGAGTGCCTAAACATGTAAATAACTTAGTCCAAAAATTACTAGTAAAAATGGGATCTCTATCACTGATAATGATCTTAGGAATCCCATGTAGTTTTTGAACTATATTGAGAAAAGTACAAGCTACTGTACTAGCAAAAAATAGTTGGGATAATGAACAAAAAATGAGCATAATTACTGAGATGATCTAAAATAACCATGATAACATTTTCACCATCAAATCTTAGTAACCCTGTAATGAAATCCATAGAGATCTCTTCCCAACATTAGCTAGGGATAGATAAAGGCTATAAAAGACCTATAGTTTTTATGGGTTTTCCTTTATTTTTTTGATAGATCATACATTTAGCCACATATTTCTAGACATCCCCTTGAGACATTCACAAACAAAATCTTGCTTGATCCTATGATAGGTTTTCAAAAATCTTGAATGACCCCCAATTAGAGTTGCATGAAGTTCTTGAAGGATTTTTTGTTTAAGAAGAGAATTCTTACATAGGTACAATCTATTTTTATACCATAATGCATTACCTTTCCATGTGAATTTTTTAAATCCATCTAAACCCTACTTGAGATTTTGAATCAAATCATGAGTAGTATTATCATGTTCCCATTCTGATCATGTTTCTTCTAGCCAATCTACCTGTAAAATGGTTATGGCACATAACAATGCCTCAACTAATTCATCATTTTTAGATAGTGCATCTACCACCGCATTGTCTTTGCCCTTTTTTTAGACCATTTCAAAATCATAGCCTAGCATCTTAGTTACCCATTTCTATTGTTCTTCAAATGGAAACCTTTATTCTAAAAAATATTTAAGACTATCATGATCAGTTTTTACCTAAAAGTGATGACCCATCAAATAAGGTCTCCATTGTTTGACTACATTCAAAATGATCATCATTTCCTTCTAATAGATGGGCTTATGCTACTTTTTACACTTGAGTTGATGAATTTAAAATGTAATGGTCTACCTTATTGCATGAGTATAACACCCATACCATACATAGATGCATCGCATCCAACCATAAAAGTCTTAGAAAAATTAGGAGTGGCCAATACTGGAGTAGTACACAACTAATTTCAATTGTTCAAATGCCTAGATAGATGCATTAGTCTACTAAAAGTAATATCTATTTAAAAAAGAGGTAAGTGGGGTTGTAATACTACCATAATTTTTGACAAATCTATGGTAATAACTAGTAAGTCTTAAAAATCCTTGAAGTTGCTTGAGTGTCCTAGGAATTGGCCAGTCTACCATTACTTGGATTTTTTGAGGATCCACTTTCAGTCCTTCATAATATACCAAATGACCCTAATATTCAACCTCACCAGCCCCAAAAGTACATTTGGAAGGTTTGGCATACAATTGATTTTTATCCAAAATGGAGAATACCTATTTCACATGTTACAAATGGTCTACCCAATTTTTACCATAAATGAGGATATCATTAAAGAATACTAAAACAAATTTCCTCAAAAATGACTTAAAAATAATATTCATCAAACTCTAAAAGTAGATGGTGTATATTTAGGCCAAAATGCATAACCAAAAAATCATAATGGGCCTCATGAGTCCTGAAAGTAGTTTTGGGTATGTCTTTATCATGAATCCTAATTTGATGATAACTAGAATGCATATCTAACTTGGTAAAATAAAGAGCACCATTCAATTCATCTATAAAATAATCAATGATAGGAATTGGAAACTTATCTTTGATAGTGTACTTATTAAGTTCTCTATAATCAGGGCACATATTCCAAGTGTCATCTTTCGTTCTCACCATGATAACTAGTGATGAGTATTCACTTTGGCTATGGTGAATAATTCTTGCATCCAACATCTCTTGTACTGTCTTTTCAATTTCACTTTTTTGGGTAGAGGGATACCTATATGGCTTGATGTTAGGTGGTGTACTACCAAGAATAAGTGTGATGTCATGATCATGCATGCAGCTAGGTGGAATTCCTTTTGGCATGTCTCCAAAAATAATAGAATGAGCATCAATTAGTTTTTGTAGATGAAGAGGTGGAGATGGCTGAGTTGGTTGTACTTTTATAGAAAACAAGTGGGCTCCAAATCCCTCAACACCCTTATGGAGAATCTTTGTCATTTGATGGGAGATAACAAGTTGGGGAGATTTAGCTTTTAATCCTCTTAGCTCAAATGTCCTTTCTTCTGAATGAAAACACAAATAATTCTTGAAAAATCATCTCAATAGTGCCCAAAGTGGTGAGCCACTAGACTCCCAAAACAATATTAGCTCCACCCATCAGAATAACAAACATAAGAGAATATAATAAGTAGTCTCCCATGGCCAACTTAATACTATGACATTTTCCTAAATAGTTAATAGTACCACCATATACAATCATAACTTAAAATTTTGGAGCTGGATAAATGAAATAGTTTAAATGAACAACCAACTTACTATGGATGAAATTGTGTGTGCTCCTAGAATTAATCAAAATAGTGACCTTATATTTATTAAGGAAACCTATCACCTTAAGAGTTTGGGGAGTATTAATACTTGACAGGGCATGGCATGAAATAATAGGTTGAGAGTCTTTAGATTCTTCCTCAAGAGCTTTTGCATCTACATCATGTACTTATGCATCCTCTTCATCATCATTGGCACCTTCAATGTAAACTAACTTCTTCTCAGCATAATGATGGTCTTTACTCCATTTATTGTCATGACCATAACATAACCCTTTGGCTCACTTCTCCTCAATTTGTCATTGTGTTAATCTGGTGGGCTATGGAAATGATGGTGTTAGAAATTTGTGATCATGACCAGTAGTGAAAGTTTTCCTTTTGACCATCTCTTTTTCTTCTATCACATGTGCCTTAAGGATAGCTTTTGATATATATTTTGGGATAAACATTCAAAATTCTTGTTGGATGCTATCTTTGAGGCCACCCAAAAATAGATCTATCAAATTTTTCTTAGTGATATTTTCCACCCTTAAAGAGAGATTCGAAAATTGATGAATATAATCCTTCACAGGTGTTATTTGTCATAGTTTGGATAATTGGCTAAAATAGTTCTTAGAGACATTATTTTGATAATGAGATGTCAAATCCTTAATAAAAATAATCCATGTAATAGGAGCACCATTCTTTTTCTTTTTAGCACATAACTAGTGATAACAAATGAATTGCTCAGGTTTCATATACAAGGATGCCACCATCACCCTCTGAGAACTAGGGGTTTGATGTAGATTAAATAAAATATTAAATTTATTAATCCAAGTGAAAGGATCCTTACCATAGAACTTACACATGTCCACTTTTGGCAACATCAATTTCATACCTATATGGGAGTTGTTGAGAGGAAGATTTGAATGCTGAAATGGAAGATTATTAGGCTAAAAATAAGAAGTGAGGGTATCCAATAGCATATTGATATGCTACAGTTCATTGTGAACTCCATTAATCTTCTATACATCCTTGAAACATCAGCTTGGATTGCAACAAAGTTATCATGCCTCACCAAGTTTTTTATGTCCTCTTGAAGCTAAGAAATCATTGAATCTAAAGTTCTAGATTCCATGTCATCGGTAAGAGTCTTAGGAGTTTCTGGTGCCCCTTTTCTTCCTCAAGTTGAAGGAACTACCATAAACAAACCCTATGAGGGTTTTGACCCCTAAAAAAGTGTACCAATAGAATACACTGTTGTGATCATCTCACTGAGATGAATCCTATGACTGTAAGTGTGTAAGAGGAAAATATTTCTAGACTTTTTTTAATATTTAAAAAAAAAAAATCATTTCAAGCAATACTATGTTGATGAAAAAAATTAATTCTTCCTAGATTAGAAGTTATGTTATTTCACTTTCACTGCTCCCAAAAACCACCCCTCACCAGATTAAAAAAAACACCATAGGAAACTTGCCCAAATCAAAGCTCTGATACAACTTGTAATTAAATTACTTAGATATTCACATAGAAGGATTTTATATTTCTTATAATAAGAAATTATGAGAGATTCATAGTGATAATTGACAACAGAATAGAATATTAGATAATATAATAATCCGCTTTGATGGGGCAACCTCCACAATAATGCACTATTAGTAGAATACTTCACACATGATGTTTAAAGACTAATTGCTCCCTCCTATATATAGTCTAATTATCCAAGGTTATTACATAGGCTAACATATCTAAAAACATAGAGAAATGTAAAAAGTAAATAAAAGAGGTATGTAAGCCCAAGTTGGTTGCACATATCCCTAGACACACCAATGGTTAGGGCATGACAAAAAAATGCAAAATTATGTGAGTAGGCTATTATTGGCCCAGTATTTTTAAGTAATTACATGCCCATATATGCTCATGTCACCAATTCTAATCCTTTAATAAATGTGAGGTTCATGATATAATGTCATTACAACTAGTTACTAAAAGAAAACCATTTGTGTAGTAGGGACTTGAGTTCATAGGAATTATCAGTCTAAAATACTTAGATATCCATAGATTCATGTTCACAACCACTAGTTATTTAATAAGGTGGAATGAGGAAAAAACCACCAAAAATAGTAACAACAAAGATGTGATCAAATTTATACAAGAAAATATAATCACCTAATTTGGCACACTAATATTACCAATCTATGATAATGGACCTGCATTCAAATCTATAGAGTTTATTGAGTGGGAATATGAACATGGAGTTACATTGAGATTATCATCTAACTACTATGCACAAGGTAATGATTTAGTCAAGTCTACAAAAAATAAATTTATTTATGTGATCAAGAAATATGTTGAAAGGAATACTTGGGAATGGCACTCATTGCTAAAATATTCCCATTAGGATGATCACACCCATTATAAATAGGCACTCAAGAGTTCATTATTCCTATTGGTATATGGGTTAGATCCCATATTCTTGATTACCCTTAGATTGTCTACTTATAAATTTATAAAAGAGTACATGGAAAGTAGTGACAATGTATACTCAAGTCTATTGGACATCATCCAACTAGAAGATGCTTGAGAAGAGGCCCTCTAAAGTTTTTATGAAATGCATATTTAAACTAATGCACAAACTGACATTGGAAGGAGATATAGCCTAGTATGTTACATGTTGAAATAGAATTAAGTGTTTTTCATACTTAAAGTATATTAGATAGAGTTTAAATTTCCTATCTCTATGTTTAAAATTGGATGAATGTAATCTTGGTTCTAAATGTTGAGGCAACATTTTTCCTATAGCGTCACCATTTTTTATGGCCAACACAACTCCACTTCTTTGGAGAAGTGGGGGGACCACTCTAAAAATTATAAACATAAATATTTACTAGAGATTCAATCCCTTTATAGTCAGCCTCAGACCTTATGAATCCTCCAACTTCTATTTTGCCTAGACCTATTTAATGTGAAAGATATGGCTAGGCAAAGTTGTGGTCAAACTTGGTAAACAAGATGACAGAAAAAAATGTGGAATAGTAAGAACATGACATGTGGTATTTAGTTCATATGATAAAATAGTGGGTTTCAATCATTTGTATTTGATAGGAAAACATAGTCATCTTTGATAAATGTAATGTAATAGGGGAAAAAAATTGGGTTTGGATGGAACATCCAATTGGATGTCGACAAGTGGTGAGTAGTTGACAATTGGTGAGTGGATGACAAGTGGCAAGTGGAGATTGGAACACATGGTGGGTCCTCAAGCCACTACATGGATTTCTACCAATTATTTTGCTATGGTTTAATTTTATATTATTTCTTGAATGTTCCAAAAAAACCATATAACTTACCATTTCCATGTGACACCTCATACTTGCCACATGAGCAATGTTCCATGTCACATTCTAAACCCATCTTCAATGTTTCATGTCTTAGCTTGCACATTCATGCTTCATATTCCATGTGAAACCCAAATGCCACCAACATCCCCACTAAATACATGGTAATGCCAATTACTTGGCATGTTATACCACAAGTCTTGTGGTATATCTATATCCAAATGCCTCCCCCACTTTCCAATGTGGGATAAATGATATGGCTCACCACCAAAACTGTAGAAGATGGGGATTTGAACCTTGCATGTTTGTGTAAAAGGAACAAGTCCCAACTACTTGGGCTATAGATTTGAATGGCTATATAAAGTAAAAAATTTGTATTTGTATGACAATCAGAAATCTAAGTAGCATAGCTAAAGACTATAGATTAAGAGCTTATGTGGCTTGTAGAGGGAGTTCAAGGCATAATTGGGAGAAAGTCTAAAAAGGGACTTATATTATTTTTTCCCAATGAACAAATTTTTAGTTGTTCACTTTTAAATTTGGATATGTTTGTAAGTGTTTTTTAATATTTTTTCCTAATACATCGATTGATATAGGACCTAGAGATGTAGGCCTTCATGTTGAACTCTGTTATCAAATTATATGTTGTGTTTTGATTTTTTTTTGAATTATTCCTGTTAAATTCATGTTTTGTATATCAAATTTTTAAATTATTATATAAATTAATATTCTAAAGAAAATTTAAAATACACAAGCATATTATTGCTTAATTTTACAGATCAGGTTGGTATTAGAGCGGTTAGGGTGCTGGCCTAACTTATATTTAGGCATTGTTCTAGTGCATCAAGTTTAATATCAAAACTAAATTTATGGGTGAATTTATGATTTTGTTGTTTTAAGAAAAATTATTTATTATAGAATAATGGATCCAATGCTAGCTTAGATTTAGTTGTTATTGAATTCCATTATCACTATGATAATGCAATACTTGCAATCTCAAGAGCAAAGTTGGTAAGCGGCACATCAATGACAGGAGCAACAAATCAAGAGGCTCCAATAAAACATTGATTCACTATGAGTATAAATGTAACAAGAATGTCAATAGAGGAAGAAGATGCATGAAGATATAGAGATTTGTAGACATTTTGCCTACCAAGGTCATACTGCCAAGTAATGTTAGATACTACATCCTAGTTAGGCTCCATTATGGTTTAAGAAGCAGAATGAGTAGAAATGCAAATCAAAGGGGAAGGCATCTATTAGATAATATATAAATCACAATTATCCTAAGAATCAAGTAGTAGATGAATGATTCATCCAAGAGATGTTTCCAAGTTAGACTACAAAGGTACAATCTAGTTATAGCAGTAATTCTTCTAATTCATATACTCCTACTAGTCCTATCAATGAGAATGATATTGAAAGTTTAGAAGAAATAATGCTCCAATTATTAATGTATCTTCTAATGTACATTCCAAACATGAAAATAATTAAATCAACTCTTTTGGCTATATTGATAATATTAGAGATACTAAATGTACTAACCCTCAATATTCATCGAGTTCATGTGTTGATATATTTGAAAATCACACAAGGGGAATAGGTTTTAAGCTACTAGCCAAGATGGGATTTAATGGAAAGGGTCTTAGAATTAATGGTTAAGGAATTTTCCAACCTATCCAAGTTGCAAAGAGACCACTCTATGTAGGATTAGGATATAGAGATGAAGGACAATCTTTCCAAGAAGCTGAGCTGAAGAGTTACGCAAGCAACAAGTTAGAACACCCTAAAGAATTGAAGGAAGCATTATCAAAATATGAATTAGTTCAATATGATGAGACATATTTAGATGACTTATCAAGGTATGAAAATAATAAATACTTGAATGTATCTTATAATTATGCCTCATAAACCCCTAAAAATATGCTTAAGAGACATGCCAAGAAGAAGACTGACAAAACAAAATTACCTAAAGAAGACATGAAGTTTGGTTTTTACTTTAATGCTAGTGGGTAAATTCTGAAAGAAGATAAGCAATGTTAGGAACAACCTAAGGCAAATTTTTTAACTACATCTTCAATCAAGCAAAAGATAGATCCTTGTCAAATAGAATATTGTCAGTCAGAACCTGAGGTAACATCAGCAAATGAGATGGGAGTCAATGAGAAAGCTGATAGTTTAGAAATTGTCACCCTAGAAAGGTAAGAAATAATTTCTTTAAAAGAATAATAGCTAAGAATTCTAAGATAGATGTTATGTTTGATAAAAAATTATCAAAGGAATCTAACCTCAAAATATGTTGTATAAACCCTAGGTTTGGAAACTAAGCCACATTTCCAATCCTATTCTCTAGATAGAATAGATGATGGTAATGGAATACATGTAAGTAAAACATGTAAATTAGTGTTTTCAATCACTACCAACTTTCTAGATGGAGTTGAATTAGATGTGGTTCCACTACAGTTTAGTGGCATTATCCTAGGTAAACCATATATGTCTCTAAGAAAGGCAACTTTTCCAAGAAACAAAATCAATATAGCATTGTAAAATATGGGATAGAATATCTCATGTGAGCACATCAACAATAAATTGAACTATTATAGGTAAGTGGTGCCTTTAGTGTTATGTTATGTTGTAGACAGGAACATTACATGATAACCTAAAGATGTCATCATGAGAAGAATCAAGAATGGCTCAAAAGATAGGTTGTATATTTTAATTTGTATAGAGTGTACAAACATGCATACATATTTTCCTTATTTTTTTAAGACCTAAATATAGGTATTCTTTATAAATGCATAAGACCCAAGTATGGGCAATGTTTTTAATCATTACAATATTTTTAAAAGACCCAAGAATGGCAATGCTTGTACATTATGTTGATATCTAAGACCCTAATAGGGTAATTGTAAAATGGTGATTGTTATAACACCAGGTGACATTTTCACAAACTCAAATCTAAAGACTTGAAACCAACTAACATTCAAGAGATCATCTAAGCTAAAGATGATAGCTAGAACCATGAAAAGATCCACATATTGAGTACTAGGTCTAGTACCATCTTTTTGAGGATAAAAGCCTTCTTAGCAGGGAAGATAGTAAGAATGTGGCATGTGGTAGTTAGTTCATATGGAAAAATATTGGGTTTCAATCATTTGTCTTTGACAGGTGAATATAGTCATCTTTGATAAGCATAATGTAATAGGGGAAACAAATTGGATTTGGATGGAACATCTAGTTAGACATCAATAAGTGGTGAGTGGTCAACAATTGGTAAGTGGATGACAAGTGGTGAGTGGATATTGGGCAAAATGGTGGGTCCTCAAGCCATCACGTGGCTTACCACCAATTATTTTACCATGGTACAATTTTATATTATTTCTTGAATGTTCCAAAAAAATCATATAACTTGCCATTTCCACATGAAACATCATACTTTCCATATACTTTCCATATGACCAATGTTCCATGTCATGTTCTAAACCCACCTTCCATGTTTCATGTCCTATCTTCCACATTCAAGCCTCATATTCCATGTGAAACCCAACATTCCACTAAATATTCCATGTGAAACCCATATGCCACCAACATCCCCACTAAATACATGGTAATGCCAATTACTTGGCATGTTATACCATGAGTCTCATGGTATATCTATATCCAAATGCCTCCCCCACTTTGCAATGTGGGATAAATGATATGGCTTGCCACTGAAACCATAGAAGATGGAGATTTGACCTTGCATGTTTGTGCAAAAGGGATAAGGCCCAACCACTTGGGCTTCAGATTTAAATGGATATATAAAGCCAAAAACTTATATTTGTATGACATTCAAAAAGATAAATAACATAGCTAAAGACTATAGCTTAAGAACTTGTGTGGCTTGCAAAGGGATTTTGAGGCAGAATTGGAAGAAAGTTTGAAAAGGGACTTATATTATTATTTTTCCAATGAAAAAGTTTCTAGTTGTTCACTTTTCATTTTGGAGACATTTTAAAGTGTTTTTCAAGCATTTTTCCTAGAAAATTGGCTGCTATAGGACCCAGAGATGTAGGCCTTCGTGTTGAACTCTATTATCAAATTGTGTGTTATGTTTTTAGAATTTCTTGAATTATTCCTATTAAATTCATGTTTTTTAAGTCATTTTTTTAAATTATTCCATAAATTAATATTGTAAAGTAGAATTAAAATACGCAAGCGTATTATTGCTTAAGTTTATGGATCACAAAGAGAAAAGAGTTTTCATACTTATATTTTTTTACTACACTAACTATGTTTTTCATATAATTGGATTCATGTTTATTTTCCCCAAGACATCAGTCTCCCAGAGTCCTACTAAATGTTTCATAAATATTTAATGGTAGACATGTGATATTTCAATTGATTATGTGTCTTCATTTTAACTTAGTCATTTTTCATGAAATCTTTTAGGAGATCTAAATGAATGGGGAATAAACAAATAGAATGTATTATATGTGTTTGTCTCTCAAACCTACCAGAGATGTTAGATCCTAAGAGATCTTGATAAATGGGGAGTTGCCATGTGGAACTTGTCAGATGTGTCAATCTCCTAGACCTGTCAAATATGTTAGATCCTAGGAGACACTTATGAATGGAAAAGTACCATATGGAACCAACCAAATGTTTTAGTCTCCCAAACCTATCAAAAATGTCAAATATTAGGAGAGCCCAATAAATGGGTAAGTGCCATGTTGAACTTGTAAGATGTGTTAGTCTCCAAAACTTATCAAAGATGTCAAATCTTGGGAGAGCCTGACCAATGAGACTACACCATGTGACACTTGTACAAATTGATACAAAATTCCTAGGATACTCTGATGTAATTAGAAGTAGATTAAATTAGATTAAAAATATAATTAAAGGATACTTTGTGCTACCTCATTACTCTAAGTGGCTAGTTTTAACACCTAAATAGGTAAAAGTGTATCACTTGACCTTGTTTAGGTGACATCTATTCCAAATAATAAAAATTGGTGAATGACATGTAGTGCATGTTGAAGCCACATAGGATTCCATAGAGACAAGATATCCATGTGCTTACCACACTCCTTACATTAATTAAATGGGAAAGTAGTCCCTGATTGGATAATTTCAAACGTCCATCATAGCCACCAAAATCTTAGTGAGGAACATATGTTTGAAATACTCTAGTTAATTCTAGATTGGGAAATAAATGGGTGGATTGTGACACCAACTCAAATTTTAAATTGTATTGGGTGAGCCACTAAATACCATTAATATAAGAATCTTTATGGAACATTATAAGTGCCTAAGGGTAAACTTATTTACTATTATTACTACCATCTTTTTAGCATTCATATCTTCATTTTTAGCTCATTCTTGTGCCCTTTATGCCCTCTTTACTCATATTTCACAATTTTATATAATAATCTTTCTACCATGGATACTTCATCTTACAACCCTAGGCCTAAGCTTAAGTATAAGGATACCACCTTACCCACAAACTTGACCCACTTTAAGTAATACAATGAGATATTTAGATTGATCAAAGTTATCCCTAAAGTTCACTCCGTATATGATGAAGATGAGGTTGAGTTCTTGGATACCCTCATGGTTTATGAAAGGTGAAGGTTATATAAGGTTATGGCTAAACCAAATATCTTCACATGTTTTGAACTCTTCTATAATATGTTGCTCACTTAAAAATAAGTGAAATACATTGCCCAAGATGTAGTGTATTATGATGGGTCCAAACACAAAATTACATACATTTATAGGGCTACGTTCAAGGCATATTACAATTTCCTAGACTACATGGTTGTTTATGATAAAACCAATGTAAATGCTTGGGCCATCACCTATGATATATATGAGGTTTTGTAGTATTAGACAACTAATCTTGGTGCTAAGTGGGTCAACATGGAAGATATCAACTCCTACATTGTCTACACCTTCTAAGAATAGGTTCAGATTGAGATGATCTTATTGAATCACTTATTTTGAGAAAGGGACTATGTTCACATCAATCTTATCTCGATGCCCTTACTAAGCATTATCCTCAAAGGAGAAGAGATCCCAAACCTTAGGAACACTATCAACTTTTGGTTGGTTCACTGCATCAAGGAAACTAGGGATGGTGGTAACTTCTAAATCATAAGTTACCTAGTGGATTCCATTTATGATGCCATTATGTTACATGATGAGTTCCCTATCCCTAATATTATCATCTAGATTATACCTCCCTTATTTCCCATTCCACCCCTTCTATAATTCACCTAAGTACCTCTAGTTTTGACCACGTACAACATCCTCACATCCTAATTTCCCTCTAATCAACCCATTTTATCTATAGGGGTCTCCATGGCTCACCTTTAATCTTCAATAGCATTTTTTGCCTAGCCCTGGGTGCCTCACGTGTTCACTACATAATAAGATACTACTATGGGACCTATAACAACCCAAAAATTGGTAGACCCTAGCTTCACTATACTATAAATAATGATGGATATCACGTCAACACCCCCTTTGATCCTTCCTCAATTTCAACCACCTCCATACACTCTTACTTCATAATTTTGATGGTAACCCCATTAATGAGTGCACTAGTGTGTGTATTTCAGTCATCTTTAGACACTTTGATGGTACATGTAGTCACTCTTTAGACTCCTTAATCTATTCCATCCACTACCACCACCATGACCCCTTATACTACTATGTAACAAGATAATTCAAGTAAAAATATAAATAAAAAATAAAAGTTAACTCTCCCTGGGATTCTACTTAATCCTTGGTTTCTCATCTTGTCCCATCCAAGTAATCCTTTTCCATCATCTCAAGTTCCCAATATTTGGATTTAACAAGCCAATTTCTTCATTCCTATTGAATACCCATCTCCCTAGTGCCATAAACCCATAATTCAATTTAAACTAAGGCCAATGGCATGCCCAGATGTTACCATGGGCTTCCCCATTTTTTCTCCCATGTCTCCTCCTCCATTGATCTCTTCTTTCCTTCCCTCCACTTCATTCATTCCTACTCATTTCATGCCTCCACCTTCTACCTTTATCTCTACCACCACACATTCATCACTTTATACCTTGAGAGTTATTATAAGATCATAGGGGCTTGAGATGATATTACAAGGTGATCTAAAGGTCTAATGGGTGTTCAATAGGGAGTTTAATAACATGAAGAGGATTTCTACACATAGATTCACTCAATAGGGAGACCCAATTGTATATAAAACTAGACATAACCTCTTCTCCCTTACTAAATTTAGTACATATAGTGGAGAAGATAAGGTGGTGGAGGATCTAGTATCCATGCTCTGGGATACTAATGACATGTCTAAGAAACTCATGAAGGACATGAAGGAGAAAGTTTAGGTACTTTAAGCATAGGTGAAGATCACTTTTCCTATAAAATTAATCAGTTGAGTTAATTAGGTCCTCATGAATCTAATCACATATCTTGGAGATGTGGTCATAACACTGACCATGAGTAAAGAGAATATATAGTGAGCATAAGAATACTTAGAGAGGATTACTTTCATGAAAAATAAATGCAAAAGTATCATTATAGTTCTTCATAATGGCATGTTCATAGATTTTAAACCCATGCCTCTTATAAACCTAAACATGTACCAAACCTATTATGGGAACATGAGAGCCTTAATTTAAGAGTGGTTGGCCATGGTATAGATTGTTGTAGAACATATGGAAGATAGTAATTAATGGATGTTGACTTACTTCAAAGAAGACAAAATCAAGGTGTTGTTCCATCTAGATGGCACCTTCTTGGATAGAAGATAATTTGAGTTTCACTTGGCTCATTTAGATAAGGTCATGATAAGAAAGGTAGAAAAGGCCAATAAGGCTGGATCCAAGGTGATTCTAGAGATCTTGACCCAATCCACCATGAGTATCATCTATGTGTCAAAGGTGAAAGTCTCCTTGAGGCCCCACTCTAAGTGTACCAATGAAGGCTAGTCTAATTTGAGGTGATCATCTAGGATCCTCCCATGAACTTGGATAAGATAGATAAGGAATTTGACTTGGTGGAAGTTACATTGGTAGTCATGGAGGTACAACTTAAATAGTTAGGAGGTGGTTCTTCTCTATCTCCTTAAAATATCACTTATGTGGGCCCTAAGCATCATTTGAGGGGTGGGGAATTTTTTTTTGAATCATTATAGTTTTAACAACCTTTGGTGGCCATTTTTAGGAGTGGTTTTTGAAAGACCTTAGGACATGTTAATTATAGGAATAGTTGTAGACTCATAAAAAGGAGAGCAAAGAACTATTGGTATCAAGAAAATGTTATCCAAGATAATTTCACTTAGAACTTGGGTTTCATAAAATACTTCATATAATATATCCTTATAAATAGTAGATTATTTTATAAGTTCAAGGATTTGAAATATTAGCATATGTGTTACTCAATTGATCAACAAGGTCATATCCCTTAGATTTATTCACAATATTTGGCTAAGGAGGCATTTCTTTTATATTAATAGGTGGTAGATTAGGTTTCACACCCTTACATTTTTAAGTAGTGATAGCATATGCAATGAGATCCAATATAAGCCATGGGAAAATAATGGGTATGGGATGATAGTTTTTATTTTAATAAGATCTAGATGGAATAAATGGTTGAGAGCATGCACGTTGGTATATATATACTAGATATATAGTATTGTAAAAATAATTATGAAAATAGATTAAGTGTTGTTTTATATTTAAAACCCTCTCATTATATTCATGTATCTACTTATTTCTTTGGATTATACCTTAGATTATCATATTATAATAGTATTGTTATTAAAATTATAAATTATAACACAAAATGAGCTATGTAGGCATCCAAATTTAACATATTGATAGAAAATGAAATATGATGTAGAATCTTTTTAATTTAGAAATTAGAAATCAGAAATAGAGAATCAAGAAATTCTAGATCAATATATAGGGTTTTATGGATGAAAGGTTAGTTTCACCAAATGCTTAACCCTAAAATATAGATTATGGTTAATCTAGGGTCAAATGGGTAGAGATATACTAGGGCACAAGGATGGTAGACTATCTCTAAATTAGGCCAATTATTTATGAAACTTAGATAGAACATATACTAAATTTATTATGTTGAGATGCTAAAGATAGAAAAGTATAGTTATGCTAGATATTACAATGATGAAAAAAGTAACTTAGTTGGTTTTGATGATAATACATATCTGTATTTGGAACAATAAAAAAGTAGATGGAATTTGGATTCTAGATCAGTCACCTAATTTTATAAATTTACCTCTATAGCTATAGATACTTGCATTGACCTTAGATGGTTGCATTGATGCTACTATCTGACTCAAATGCAAGTGTCCATTATGGAATACCTATTGAAACTACATGTGACCACTTGGATGCTTTTATGTTTTATGTAATATTTGATTTAGTGTATTTAAATTTGGGTGATAGACTAGTGCTCTTTGACAAATAGGAAAAAAACTAGTTCTTCATCTTCATAGTGGATGTGGAAAAAATGGGTTAGTGGGCACTTAGTGTTAAAATACCCCAAAGACCCCTATATAAGTGAATTCTAATTCCATAGATAATAATCCAAAGAGGGCCTCAGACTTGTGAACTTCTCCCATATGTGTTGGTTTGTGTGTTAATAATTTAATGTGTGATAAATAAGTACAATAGTGACCTAGCTTGTGAATTACAAAATGTGGCTAATAGAAATATCCTTCAATACTTCAGACCTCCAGATGTGTTATCCCTATTATTGATATGGAAATAGGAGAAAATAGGGAAGTTTTTATTACATGAATGAATGATATAATGATTTTGGTAAGTTACCTTTTGAGTTGTTAGGTGTTTCTAGGTGAGGAATGAATCATGGTTGATCTTATATTTATACTAATATTTTTGGAGAATGTCTTGCATAAAATCACTTAGGCTGACCTTTAGGATATGTTTCATTTGAAAATTGGATGAATTTATGGAGATATAAAATTGTGTTTGGATAGGACACTTGTATCAAGGTATGTATTTGACTAGGGCATAAGTTTCTAGGTAGTTAGAAAATAGATGCAAGTCTAAAAATTACAAAGATGGAATATAAGTAGGATTATAGCATCTTGGGTAAGATAAAAGGTCAAAGTCATCATAATAACATTGGTCAAACTAATATATAATAAATTAGGCATGAATATGTAGTGTATTCAAGACTTTTGGTAGTGTAAAAGGTTTAGAATTTGAAGGTACATCCATGATATGTATTTTCCAAGTGTACAAGATTGAGGTGCTATAAAATTTAGAAATAGTTTCTACAGTTCCTTGGATTTTCCTTTTAAATTAAGTCACCAACCTCAAACTCTCTATTATGAATCATTTTTTATATGAATTCTAAATGTATTCTGATATACCCTGAGATGTTATGATATATTTATATATGTATGATCTAGTTTTTTTAACTCATGTAATCATATATATATATATATATATATATATATTGAACATCTATAATAATCACTTTGAGGGATACTCATAAATATGGAATTAAGTACTACTTTTATCCCATAAACCAAAGAATATGGAGATCCCCAATGGGTGTGTGAATGATCATGTGGTAAGACCATAATTCATAAACTATTTGGCTATGTCAATTATCACCAAATTTAGTAAATATCTTACTAAATATTCTATTTATAATCTTATTTCTAGCTTCTACCTATCCTAATTCCTTGAGGATAATAAGGAGTAGAAAATGTGTGTCAAATCTTATATTTAATGAAAAAAAATTGACCATTTTATTTATTAAATATTAACCATTATATATAATAATATTTGAAGGAATACCAAAGTGAGAGATGATATGTGTCATTAATAACTAACATATGGCATCTCATATAGTAAAATATAAGAATATAACTTCTACCCATTTGGTGAGATATTTAGTAGCTATAATTATGAATTTATTCTCACCTTATGATCATAGATTTATTTTAACAATCAAATAAAACCCTTCAAGTGAAAAAGTCCAAGGAAAGACAATGGGTTACAATTCATTCAAAGGAACATGATTTAAATTACTATGCCTTTGGAAATTTTCACATAACTTGGCATATTCTTAACATCCATGCTCCATGGTAGGCCAATATTACCCTCGTTGAATTAGTTTATATGACATTTATTTTCCACTAAAATTTCCACCAATTATTGGTAATGTACCTATTATGTAGCTAACTTATCCTCCTCACTTCTTAGGGATTAGAGTAACTACCCTTTAAATGATTCTTTTAAAAAAATTCTATATTGGATTATATTTTTTTCTTTTTTTTAGTAAGTATTTGTAATTTGTTTAACAAAAAAAAGTGAATCCCCACCTATATTAATATATTTTATGTTTAAATCATGAAAATTATATAATCCCTAAATCAATGCCTCAAATTCTATGATATTATTTGCGCATGAAAAACTCAATCTATATAGAAATGGAATGAGCTCTCCTTGTGGAGTAATACAAACAATCCATACACTAGTAATTGATGCACATTGGGATCAATCAATTTTTTTCCATGTATCTTCAATAAAATTATATTCTATGAAATCATTCGTGAAAGTATCCATGAGTGGTGCCATATCCTAAAATGAGGATACAACTAATTGGTCTATGATAACCTAGCTTTTATCACTTTTTAAGTTATAAAATTTAAATATAACTCCATAAGTAATATTACCCATTTTTTTACACATCTTGAGATATGAGGTTTTTATATGATAAAATTCCATGTATCATCCTTGGTAATGACTTGCGTCTAATTATTAATCATGTAATGTTGATGTTTATGCATAGAAAATTGAAGAACCAAACATAGGTTTTACATTGTAGTATACTTATGTTCATAGTCAACAAATGTGTGGATAATATAATATATATCTCATTCTCTATGATCATCATCATACTATGATAGTAAATATCCTAGTGTGTGACATGTAGAAGAAATGTATAGTAAGAGTAGTTGATTTGGTATTAGAGGTAGTTTTATTATTTAAGTGCCTTGAAACTTTCTTGACATTTTACGTCCTATTCAAATTGTGTATTTTTTTTTATCATAGTTTTTTAAAACACTAAGTATTATCTACTAATTGAGAAACAAAACAACATGTCACTTACATTTTACTCTATAAATATTATATTTGTTTCATTTTATGTGGTGGAGGCATGCCAATAATATATTTGACCTTTATAGGATCAAATTCAATACCTCATTGTGATATGATGAAACCCAAATATTTTATTGATGTTACTCCAAAAACACAATTATTTGGATTTATGTTTACATTATACTATCATATTCACTCAAATATATATAATAAATCAATTATATGATCATGTCTTTATTTTTATTTTGTGAATAAATCATCAACATAATCCTCTACTCTCTTGTGAATGCAATCATGGAAAATATTGTCATGTCACATTGATATGTAGCCTTTGAAGTTTTTTAATTTAAAAGGGATGAATATATAATGAAAGGTAACCTATGGTGTGATGAATGATGTTTTCCCTATATCCTCATCACAAATTTTGATTTGATTATAATCAAAGAATGTGTACATAAATGATATCATCTCATATCCTATAGTGGAATCTACAATCATATCGATGTTGGTTAGGCGATATATTTAGGTAAATCCTTATTCGAATATCTAGACTCTAAACAAATCAAATTTTACCATTATTATATACTATAAAAAAGATATTAGACACCTATTTTAGATAGGCTACAGGTCAAATGAAATCGTCATTAAATAATCTATGAATCTCTTCTTTGAATAACAACAAAAAATTTGAATGCATTTTGAGTATTTCCTACTTAACTAGTTTTTCATCTAGGTAAAGTGTTATCTAATGGAATGAAATTTAAGGATCAATAACTTTCATATGGAAGTATACACAAGTAAATATCTTAATAAAATCATGGAATGCTTACCTGATTGATTTGTATTCAACATTTTTAAGTGGATTTACCAAAATATGATTCTTGGACATATATTTGTTCTCTAATTAAATGTAATTGTCTCTTCATTTATAAGTGTGTATCTATATTCAACATAATGTGTAGTGTGAATTTTATCACAACCATTAACTGGGACATTATTTTATGGCATGTCAATCTTTCCAAAGAATGAGAATTTATAGAACAAGGAAACTATTTTTATGATAGAATGGATGGAGATCCTCATATGATCCTAAATAGTCTACCAATGACTCATAATTAGATAATTCATCCAATGTTAATTTTTTTGATGAAACAATATCATTAATAAGTTGTGGATACACAACTAATGATGTGATGCATGATTTATTGAACTATTAACATACTAAATAGATTTACAAAAATATTTATGCCTATGTGTGGATTTAACCAAGTATGAATTACCTGAATGATATATGTAACCAAGTCCATGTTTACCCTCATGAATATACACCTTAATAGGATGAAGAATTCACTATGCATAATTTATTAGTCCATCTATTTTGAAGCCCAATTTTTGTAAATAATTTAATCTAAAATCATATATTCATTAATTTGTATTATTAGAAGAAGGTGATCTATATATAAATATAGGAATCATGATATAACTTTAAATAATAGGTTGTACTACTATTTGAGTAGAAACTTGCATATGAAGGACATAGTTTTGTATAGATTTAGTTACCTAAAAAATACTTAAATGGTTCATGATCCATAGGAAATGTATATATATTTACCATTGGTAAATAAAAGTAAAACATTTAAGTAAAGTAGAAATGATAAATTTCATATCATGAACCCATGGCCTTCTAATAAAAATGTTGTAATTAAGATCATTGGGCATGACTAGACATGTTGTAGAAATAATTCTAGGACCTAGTGTCAGATTCAATGTTATCTATCCCAATACCTTGCAAGGAATGTTTCCAAACCTATGATGTTCATATAGGAACAATATAAATTTTTATCATGTATATTAAGTATTTGAACAAGAGAAAAAATACACTTATTCAATTCTAAACTATTATCAACTAAGAATCACTTAACACCCATGTCATGAATTCTAAGTTGAATGTATAAATTTGAGTACTCATTAATAATGTGTTGTGGTGGTAAGTATTCATTTTAAAAGTATATATACTCTAATATTCATCACAATGAGTGAATGATAGATGGAATATAATTTGGCTCAACATGTTTTGGAATAGTAGTATCATGAAATGGCACATATAACATATTATTATGCATATTTCACTATTGAAGTAACTTTTTAAAAAAAATAGTCTTAATGTTATTGAGTTGATTGATAATATTATAAAATTATGTTTGATCATCCTATCATTCATCTCGATCTATTTTAATAATAACAACATGAACCAAATTATATACTATAGGCCTAGGTCAAATATCATATGTGGGATGGTAGATGAGATAATTTAAGGGTATAGGAATGGGAGGGATGAAAATAACCAACTATGATCTCATAAGCCTAATAGTAATAGGCGATAATCTAAAGTGAATCATGCGACAATAAACATCATGATATGATTCATTATTAGGACTTGGTTTATATTTAATTGTATCTTTACCATTAAATTATGAATCCATGGATTTACATATAAATTAAATATTTTTGATGTTATAGACATGATACATCTAAATAACATATAATTTTTTTGAATTAATAAATGATAAATATATTTAGTCGTTATAATCATGATGAATTTATAAACTAGAAAATATGAAATTTTAAACCTTACTGTAAGTGTTAAAATATAAGTAAACCCTAAGGGAAGATAGTTTTTTTGAAAATTCAATCATTAAAGGGGTTCACCAATATATTTTATCAAAATTGGGAAAATAAGGAAAATGATTAACTCCTAATTATGATAAATTTCTACATAAAATATGAATATCAAGATATGTAATACATTAAGTATGTCTGATTTGGAACTTGCTAAATATAGAAATATGCTAGAAGGGGGAGATAATATAGACAAAGTACTTAGTTCAAAATATGAAAAATAGGATAGTGACTAAGATGGTATATTTAATTATGTGATTATTTTGATTGTTTTTTGAATCAGGAACAAGGCTTTTCTTGATCTCTAAATGAGGCCACACTAATTAGACTAGGCTAACTTATACTATAATCTATACATAGTATTGACATTCAGTAGGGTTTTTTTTATCTATATGAAAATATAAGTTATGTGTTTTCACTTTTTGCTCATGTGTATGTGTTATATGGTACATGATCAACTATGAAAGCCATTGTGTAGCTTCTTCTTCACTTGAAACCTTAGCTTGATAGACAATGATAGATAAACAAAATAAATCAAAAAAGGGTTAGTGGTTGAAGTTTTGATAATCATCGACACCCTCTATTTTGAGTGATGTATACCTGAAAATAATCTAAATAAGGATCAAAATCCATGTAGTTATCCCATGATACAATTGTGTGTGTGAAATACTAGTGTAATGCTAGATGCTTATGTAATCCTGGTGTAATTAATGTGCTTCAACCATGACTTGTGACAATTGAGGTGTACATAGACTTAACTCAAGGCTATTATAGCTGTGTAGGTTTTGAATTAGGAACAATAATTAATTTTTACTGAATGTGAAATTATGTGTTCTAGTACTTTTGCATGTATGAGCCTCTTGCATGAAAAATGTATTGATTTGTGACTTTATAGTGATATTTGTGGGAAATTAATTCGATGGGGCTTGTAAAACATGTGAGATAAATCATTAGGTGATTTTAAATTTGATAAATTATCTATTATTTTTTAAGACATGATCTATGGATTAAAATTCTACCAGTTGATGGGATAGTTCTGAAAGAGTGGCCTAATATGGGAATTAGAAGCAACTAAGCTAGAAGTGTGAACCATTTAAGGAGTGAATTTAGGATTTTTAGATTGAATATTATGAATAATTATGCATTTGTATTGGCTCAATATAGGTATAATTCATAAAGAGATAGAAGAATAACAACTTAGAGACATGGAATTGGGCATGAGTTAAGAGCATGTAAGAGGATGGTCACAAGTGCACTGTTTTAGCATTAAACATTAATTTATATGACTACACTTACATTCATGAGTGTTGTATCATATTTTATTTGAAATTTACATAATTTTATGGAATTATTAACCTATATTATCCAATTATTTAATGAGGAATCATCATTTCTAACAACCTACAAAAATTACATGGTTTGCACCAACACATAAGTGTACTCTAAGCCTTACTCTTTAAATTTTTAGATACACATTTATCATCTAGACATTGACTAATTCACTCTCATTTTAGGTTTTTATGGACCAACATTAAAAATATGGAGTCATCTCTAAAAAAAGGTGAAGTGTGTTGTACACACTCATGTAAATTTTATCCTTTTTCTCTAAAAATTTAATTACTATAATAAAATGGGGTAATTTATAAATATTTTAGATACTAATTATTTATATCATTTTAGTCTTTTACATTTGAAAAATATGAATTAGGGAGATACCCTTCAGTTATAGACCTTGATGCAACTAAAAGTCTCATATTTTTTTTATCTCATTATGCCTAAATGCTTATCTCTTACTTTGATCCATATCAATATGATTACCTAGGTCTCCTGTACTACAAAAACAACTTAAAACATGATAAAAATCCTTCACTTTCAATTTCATATCAATACTTATTTTTTATCCCTTTGGACACTACTAACCATAGAGGGACAAGATCATTGATGGTAGTGTCTAGATCCTTATTTAGTGTATAATGGCCAAAATTCATCCAAATTAAAAAATTATTGAAACCCATGAGTCAACCTAATAATATTATTAAACCCCATCATGAGATATTTTCAAAAGGTGTGGTATAAATATAAGTCTAAGCCTTATCATTCCTCATCTATAAAAAACCAAGCAAACACTTACTAAAGATAAATAAATCAAATTCACAAAATCTCTACTCTACCCTATTCATCCCTATTTTCATATCAAGAATATGAACAATCATATCACAAGTTTAAAGCATTCAAAGAGCATCCCACAAGTGATATTTATCAAATTATAAGCTAGATTAATAAATGCATCTACATATAGTATATTTCACCCTTATGAATAGACTTTCATACATATAGGGGATAAATACATAAGTCTAAGGCCCTCCTTTGAGTATCGAATATGCAGAAAACATGCATTGATAGAGGGGTATTTGGGGTATCTTGACACCATGAGCCCACTAGCCCATTTTTTAGTAAAATCATTCCAAGGGTGAGAAGGGTGAAGAGCTATGGGTTTTATCAATTAACAAAGAGAGACAAATTGTATCCCATACATGGATTAATTAGTATAAATATAACATAAAACCCAAAATGGCAATGTTGGTTGCATCTATAAATAGTCATTATTATGTACTAAACACCTATATCACATTTAGATATTATCTTTGATAGTAGTGTCTTGATCTAATGGTAGTGTCCATAGCCACAAAATATAAATTTAGAATATTATTTATCTAAGTTTTCTATTAATTATCCTACTATAGACTAGTTTATCACCCTTGTGTTAAAACTACTTCTATATTCTAAACCCTAAATACCCCATTATCTAAATTTTAGGGTTAAAAATTTGGTGAACCCAAACATTAGTCTCTAAACCAGATTAAATTAGGGTTTTTTTATTCTGATCATTGTAAACTTTATATTTCAAATTATGAATTTTTTATTTATAATCAATGGAAAATGTTAATAAAAAATCATATTAAATGGAAGATAAGGAAGCACTATTCAATCGTATCAATAATAATATGGACTTAATGGATGCATTATTTTATGTTACAAGAGATGAGATTAGTAAACATGCTAAGGCTAAGACATGCTCACATAGTGTTAGTGAATCCTTAGGTGGTGTTATAACTAATTTCATACCAATAATCATCCCCTTGAGCACATCCTCTCTTCCTACATATAATGGGCGAATGAATTATGTATTTACACCATTATTCCTTGAAATAAATATTATATTATTAAATATTCCATGGAAACCATTAGTACTCAAACCTAATTAATTGTTTGAATTCTTATATCAACTCAAACCATGGGTACACCTCCTTTGGTGACTTTTCAATCTTCAAAGTTTAGTGATAAAAATGTGCAAGATATTCTACAAAATATAAAAAATTTGTAAGCTAAGATTACTAATATTGATAAAAAATATCTAAATTTACCTTGCATTATTGATTCACAAGAGGTGTTACATAATCATATTGCACCTAAAATATATTTACACTCTTTTCTAAATATTTTTTTCTCACCCAAGTTCACATTTTATGATCGGTTCCATGAAACCACATTTTTTTTGAAACCAAATATAACTCAATGATGGGTTCCATGAAAAACTACTCATAGTATCTCCAAATTCTATTGGGGACATGTCATAATAACATGGCCTTCACACTTGCACAATCTCCAATTTAATTTCATGATTTAGATATACTCTTGGATCATAATCCTATATATTTCACCAATTTTACATATATTTGAAACATATTTTTCTAGATTTATGAAACATATAATCCAACTCATATATATCATAAGTGCATATTTCATGTTATTTCACCAAAAATTATAAAAATCATTAATTATACTATTCACTAAGACACACTGATTACACTAGCATGTACTATTATCAAGCCTTTATTACTATAAAAGAGGGTTCATTTTATTGGTTAAAGTGATTAAATGATTAAACCTCACCAGATTTATATATTGGAGTGATTAAATCATCCAACTCACCAGATTTATAGGATGACTTTATTAAATCACTCACCCTCACAAAATTATATATATATATATATATATATATATATATATACACACACACACACACACACACTTGAGTTATGCATTTGAGATATAATGATCTCAAGAGTCATGTCATAAGTCATACTTAAACCATATTGGGGGATAATAACTTCTAATATCCCTATTTAGATATCCAAGGTTTAGGTTTGAACCTTATATAGCTCCAATGATTCATAAGTAAGCATCTTTATCAAGTCAAACCATCAAGAAGCAACATAGTTACATCGACACACAAGTGTACTATTTCCTTACTCTCTTTATTTTATGTTTTATGCTAAATTATCTCAATAAACAAACACACTAAGAAAATAAAACCATTGAATGTAGTATTACAATATTTAGATTTAGGTAATGTAATACAATATTTTGACAATACATTCATTTAAACACATGTAATAAATATAGTGATGATTGTACATCTACATAACTAATGGATAAGAGAGAGAATATTTTTTTTTATGTTATGGAATTTTAATATTTACCAAATCCCTCTTAGTCCTATAACTAAGATCTGTATTCTATTTGTTCATTATTTTGACTATTTTTCTTCCTTGGATATTTTTTCCAACTCTAGACACCTGTGTCATTGTTAGTGTCCTCCTCTAGATATTTATGTACTACACAAAATATAGGATATTTTATGAATCCATTAGTTTCAATTTTGGGTATTTTATCACCTTTATGATTTTGTATTAAAATCATGTGCATAATCTATCATTATTTGTAAACTTATCAAACCCTAGATTATTCACCCTTGGAGTGATTGTGAGAAAAATGGGTCAGTGGGATGATGGTATTGAGCTACTTCAAGGACCCCTATATCAATGTGAACTACCTAAATAGCCAATAATTTGAAGAGGGACATAAATTTATGTAATTATCTCCTATGATTTGGATTTTGTGTGTAAAAGGGTGCAATATGTTATAATCAATTACATATAATGACCTAGTTTATAACTTGGTAAATATGGATCATGTGTTTCCTTTAGTAATTTATACCTATATATAGACTACTCCTATGAGTAATGTGGAAATAAAAATGAATATGGAAACTTTACTCACTTGAATGCCTAATTGATAGTTATATTTTTCTTTGTATGTGAGAGGTATGAATTTTCTAGGTAATTTTTGGATGAGTATTAATCTTGTATATGTACCAATCCTTTGGAAAAATATATTTCACTAAATAACTTATGTTGACCATAAATATACATTAAATTTTCAAATTGGATGACTTTTGGTCACTAGACACTTAGTTGGAAAAGGGACATGCTAACCAAAATTGACTTTTTAGTCCAATTAGGGCACTTATAGGTAAAAAAATGACTTTATAGATCTATAAGTGGTGTAATTGAGTGTCATGGGGTGTATTTCATGTTAATTAATATCAAATTATGTCATATTGGCCTTGGTCAATTAGTTTTTATGTCCATTTATCATTTTGGGTCATTTTAGAGGTCAAAAAGGTGCATTTAATGATGTGTGCAAGTTTATTGGGAAATGTGAAGGTGTTAAAAGATGATGTAATGCTCCATATGTCCCTATATGTCGTAAGTAACTAACAAAACTAAAATATGGTAGGTTATGTAGAACAAAAGTTAATTTTCTTGTGAAAGGAGAAGAAAATGGCACTTGTACAGCCTCCTCAGGAAGTGTGACACATGGAAAATGTTAAAATGTGTCTCTTCAGCTTCCCCATGCTTTTTTTAATCTATATTACAATTTTGAGTCCAAAACCATTCTACACCTTTCTTGGCTTTCTAGACACATAAAAGTGACTTGCAAGTTTGTACTTGGTATAATCAACGCACGGGGTTTCAGGAAAAATGATCATAGGGATAGATTCTATAATTACTCAGATTAAATTTGATGTTTTTTTGAAGAGGAATGGTGGTTTGAGATTTATGAACCATTCCTAAGAAGTTTACCTTTCAAATCAATCTGCTAATTTGTGTAGCCTATAGGTTTTTCCTTAGTTTAGATAATTTCATACAAACTAGTTGTTTAGTTTGATGCCAGAGGATGTTGAATTCCCCCTCTATTTTTTTCCATTCTTAGTTTCAAGTTTCAAGTTGTTTTGAGGAACCAATCACCTTAAGTTTGTAGATTGGTCTCATTTTTTGTTATTGGCAATTTTTCACCATGTTTTGTATCCTCATACTTCTTCATGGTTTTTGTGAGTTTGAATAGGTCCTTGATCATGTTTTCAATGTGATATTGTTCCCTTCCACCTTCCAAACTTCATTTTTCAAGGTAGTTCTCATGGTTTGCAGTCATATAATACACATACTCACAGTTTGTTTGTCATAGCTCAATGTGTACTTGCAAGTGCTATAAAAGAATATTATAATGTTGTAATAGAGGTGTGAAAGTTTTTTTTGAGCCTTGAAATAGTTTTAGGTCTCTATTTTAACACACTAAGGAGAAACCAACCTTGGAAGACAAAATTTTGGTACATTGTTCTAACCTATGCTCATTGTTTGTATAAAATCCAATAGTGCACCTGCAACATCTTAGGATGACATTATGATATGGATGAAGAGTTTTTAAGTTTATTAATTCTTATGATATTTTTAGGAGTCCATGGGAACATTTGGTAAAGTTTTTATTCAACCACCAACATGTTTGTTTCCCACTATCCAAAGTTTGAATTCACTGCCTATATTTGCAAATAGTCACCTATAGGTGGCCCAAATAGGGGACTGACACATTCAATAGGGTTTTAAGGCATGAAGTAAACTCTTCTAGGAGATATAACATGCCAAAATGATCATAACATTCATACCAAGAGGTCTAAAAGTGATAAAC
This sequence comes from Torreya grandis, assembly GCA_037957365.1. Classification (NCBI taxonomy): domain Eukaryota; kingdom Viridiplantae; phylum Streptophyta; class Pinopsida; order Cupressales; family Taxaceae; genus Torreya; species Torreya grandis. Next base: position 1,369,547 of record JARHVA010000675.1, on the reverse strand, counting down.
AAGCTGATAACCTTTTCAAGAGAAATCATTGCAAGTTCAAGGATCAAATCCTTAAATGGGAAAAATAGAGTACCTTGGGTTTTTTCTAATATCTCATAACATGTTTTTAAATATTTAAAATGTTCCTAAATGACCTAACCTTATAGTATCATCATGGGAGAAAGTACATGTAAATTTTGGAGAGAAGTTAAGTGATAGAAGGTACTTATTAGAAGGCCTAAAGTTGCCTACAGAGCCACTAAAACCAAATAATAATGTCTACAACCTTTAGAGTCACAAGTGACTTAACAATAAAGGAAAAAAAAGTGTGATTCATGATTTATATTTCCATTTTAATTTAAAATCACATCATGAAATTAAGGACAATCAAGGAAATAGGTCATATTGCCTTTTTGTCTCCCGTTGGCACCTATAGGTCCCCTGTTCCTCACACCAAATGTACCTACAACTAGGGGTCAAAGTCTATCTCACCATCTAAAGTGGATTTGAGAATGAATGCATAAAGTTGAAATAAATTAAGGTGCCTTAAAATTCCATCACTAGAATTATAGGGAGGCCAAAAAACTTGCTTTATGGATTTTAAGGTAAATATGCACCTACATGACCCCACAGTCAACTATAGTTGACTATGAGGGGGGGGGGGCACAGAGAATAAATAGGATAGCTGATTGAGATGTATAAGGAATGAATATGAAAGAAATGACATAGATAATATAAAATTAATCCAAGGGTTATAAGGAGGTAATGAGAATTGTATTTGAAATCAAACCAAGAACTTATACCTTCAAGTGCATTTTCCAAAGCAAAACATAGTCTGAGATGGATGACTGTAATATGACAACAAGCAAGTTTGGTGATTCTAAGAATAGTTAGTTATTAAGGGTGAGAATTATAAATAAAAAAAATATAAAATGGAATTGTTTAATTCAAATATTCCTCCAATAATTACATTTAGGACCTAAACACATTTATACACCTACAGGTGTGATGCACAATAAAAGAATTATGCATATAGTTTAGGATAAACAAGAGAAAGTTGGAAACATGTGAGAGTTTTAATGGATTAAATAAGGTCATGGAACACTTTCATAAAATTTAAATCAACCTCATCAAACCATCATAAAGTTTTTAAATTATAATAATGGTGCTTAAGTAAGCAAACATAGTTAGTCAAGTGACACTCAGTCTTGACTAGATAGTTACATGGGTAAGTAAAGTGGAAGTTTGAAGTGAGGAATAAATGATATTACACCTCCATAATAATATGAGATAATTAATATGAATTTATAATGTTTAAATAATCTTAATAAATGTTCCTATGATGCATTACTCAATCTAACATGCTAACCATGTGCATACAATATGCTTTTAAAGGAGTTTGTTTGGCATTTTGTAGGTTTGAAAGGTCAAATGGATAGAAAAAATGATAAATATTAATTTATATTATATTTATAACCTATATAATCCTTTAAAATATTCAAATATATTGATAAAATAGGGTAAGTACACCCTATTTTATCTCAGACAGGGGGTACTTCCCCTCATGCATGAAACTGGTAGATTTGGAGATTGGGGAAAATGAGTAAACCAGAGTTTTGGAGATAATTAAAGGAGGTTTTTAAACTTGTATCACAAATAAATAAATCATGAGATATTTTTAAGGAAATATAAAATCAAATAGGTTGGTTTAGACACCAAGAGTTACAGTTAAGCCTACTAGGCATGAACAAACCTAAAGGTCCAAATGAGAAAGTATTATCAATTACACCTTTAATTGAGCCTTATATACCTTTTAAAATGTTTATGGGATGGTTATAGAATTTTTTTGAGCTATTTGGGGACAATAAAAACCATTATAGGTCATTTTGAGCTATGTGGTATAGTCAAGCTTACTAGGCATGATAAAGTCTAGATTCCAAATGAGAAACTAGTCACACTCTTATCATTAGATATGAGATATAACATATTAAAACATATTAATTTGGTATAAATAGAGGTTTTAAATCCTTTACCTTATATGATAAACCATAAAAGATCCACTTTTGACTAGAAAACTCACTTAGACTTGTCTAAGATGAGGAAAAGAGCTTGATAGGTTAAGTTGTGATGCTCATATCTTCTTCAAAGTTTTGCATGGGTGCCAAGGGAGTTAAAATATGTTATTATGGGTATTAAAGGCCATGTTTTTGAATTTTTTTTTTGAAATTTGGATTTTTTTTTTATGAATGAAGCTTAAGAGGTCAAATAGACCTAAAACCCTCTAAAACCCTTCATAGTGACTAGTTTGTGAAAATGGATTTAGAAAGATGATTTAACAAAATATTTGGACCTTGAAATACTTTTTAACTTATAAATTAATCTCTAAAGTTACTTCACATGATTTTTCCTTCTATAGACTTATAAAAATGGGGATAAAATAGGGTTTTTCTTAGTGTTTTGTATGTTCTATAGGTTATAAGAAATTTCAATAGATTAAAATAACATGGATGAAAATATTAAGACTTAATATAACTCTCAATATCACTCTCATTACTTAAAATAACTCCTAGGTATCCAAACTAGGTGATTCAACTTAGCCAGTCAAAATTGGCCTAATGGACAAGCCAGGGAGAAGTGTGAAAACATCAAGTGAATGGGTTTTTAAGGTGTCCTTGGTGATTTTAAGTCCATTTAGGGTATTTATAGGTGTCATAAACTTGATTCCATTTATTTTTATGAAAAAATAATCTTTTTTTTAAGCCAAGTGTGTAGGGTACATGAAAGGAGTGTTTTGTAGACAATAGAAGATGATGGTTCACTTTCAGAGGTTTCTAAAGGACTAGGCATGAAACCAATTGAATGGAGAGGAATATATGAGAGCCTCAAATTTTATTAAAATCATTTTATCTTCTCCTAATTAGTTATACATCATTCAAATATGGTTAATCATGCAAGAAGTTTTTCTAAGCTATAATGGGGAGTTTCTTGCCACTTTTCATAAGGTTTATGACTTAGATTGACATTTTTACCTCCATAAATTTCATGGCTTATACCACATAATATTATAATGCATAATTAATTTATTTTATCACCTTTACAAGTGTCCTTGTGACCCTTAGACTTCTCTCTTCTTCTCTCTCTCTCTCAAGTTCTATAAAAACTAGCCATTTTGGTAATATATTGGATGCTCCACCTGAGTATGGTGAAGACCTACTCAAATTTATACATTTTTATAAATAAGAAAACCAATTTTTACCTCCTTTATCACTATTCTTATTTTTTTCAATTAGATGATGAATCTTGTTTAATGAAAACTATGGATTCCTTAGCATGTTGTTCCATTCTTTCACCTATTTATAGCCTCTTATTGTAGGCCATGTGAAGTGTTATAGGATATTTTCATGGTTTAATTGAGTTATTATATTCATTATTGCCCTCATATTCCTCTTTTCTATTCCTCCTAGCTTTTCACATTCATCCATAACCTCACAATGTAACATTGATGTGACAAGATGAAGATTAGAGAAGTTTATTTTTAGATTGTCCTTTGAGTTCAAGTGTAATATACATATGGTTACATTTTTTCATGTTATGTGTTGTATAAACTCCCTTGGATTAGTTTTATTTTATTTATCCTTCTCCCTTTTCACCACCCAATTTTAGTAGTAGTAGCAATCCAAAGTGGTACATCAAGGGAGCTAGCCCTATCTAGAGATTCACCTCATTCCTTAGGCTACCCACAAGCCTAGAGGTGATTCCATTGTGTCACTTGGATGAGGAGAGCATTTAATATCATCAAAGGGTGAAGATACAAGTGAAAATAGTTTTTTGCATGCTCAGTGGGACTCTTATTCTAAGAGTTGGAGGATTTTTTGTGTTGTCCTTCAACACATTAGCCTTTAGAGGCATCTATTCAAACATCAATGGCAACTTTGAATATATATCAACTGGTCAAACAACCCAAGATATAATTTAAATACTATTATCAATGTATTTATTTGTGTTCTTGTTTTCAATTAAGTTTCATGGTTAACTTTGGTGTTGAGTTTTGTTCTCTACAAGTTGGTGAGACATTAAAAGCTTGTGTCATTCCCTATCAATATGAAAAAGTCATTGGTCAATCTTGTCATGATCCCTAACATCTAAAATATAACTTTCATTAACTAAAAATATGACCCTTGTTATCCCATGCATGAAGTATATCAGTCTTATAGTCAGTCTCCTCAATGTTTTACTCCTCCTAGTTAACCTAGCCACTCCTCAAGTCAGCCTATTTCCACCTTCAATAAGACACTCTTAGGATTTTAAATTTATATATTGGACCTTAATACTCAAAAGGGATGTATTATAGATATTCATAGTCATATTATTCATAGGGTTAGAGAATCATTAGAGTTGATCAAGAGATATTAGGTACCTATTGAGAGAGTTACTTGGCAAAGGCTTACGAGTGAGATGCTTGATGTGAGTGGTCTAGTTTCTACCTTAGAGGATAGGCTAGGAGTTCATGAAAGGAAACCTCACCATACCTATCAACCTTTATATCCACTTTCTCAAGTTTCCTATCAGCCGTATATGACCCCTAATCATGAGTCAAACCAAAGATATCAAACTCATCCTTTTCATAATCACTTGGAGGAGCGAGTTGAAAGGAAAAATGTTGTGTTTGAACCTAATATTGATAGGCAAATTTAGTTGGATAATATGAATTTTTAGAGTTCCATTTTATCATCTAAATAATTAGAATTCAAGGCCTAATTTTCCTCTCATATTGCATCCCCTCCACCTTTAAAAGAGACTCATAATCCCAATGTCCTAACTTAGAATAAGATAGTGGATTCATGGGGAAATAAAGAGGAGAAAATTCTTGACAAAGAGTGTGAAGTTGAGAATACTCTTTATCCTATAAAAAATCCTCCTACCATTCCTCAATAAAAGGTTTCCAATCCTAAAATACTAAGCTAGAGTAAGATAATGGAATCATGGGGAAAGAAAGAAGATGGAAGAATTGTTAAAGAGTGTGAAGTGGAGAATAGAGTTGATCCTTTACAAGTCCCTCCCACCCTTCCTCAAGAACATTATTTTGTTCCATGTCAAACCCCAATGTATCCCTCATACTTATGATGATTACTATGACCTTCAAGAAATACTTTTTCAAGAGAACCTATACAAATAAATTGAAGATTTAGAGTCAAGGATGAAGTTACTAAGCCAAGGTGTGATAGAAGGTTTAGACCCTAAAGAAGATTATATGCCTAAACACACCCCATCTAATCTATTTCAAGAGAGTTCCCAAGTTAAAAATCAAATGTGAATGAATTTAATGTCAAGTGGAAGGAATAAAATCAAGTTTTTTAAACCTAAGGTCTACCTTCCCTTCCTCTAGAGCTCCCAAAAGAGTTCCCAACTTTGCATTCTCAATTTGATTTTGAACCCTATGTTCTACTTCCACCAACTAGTACCTTTTATCCTCATCCCATACCATTTGAATTGATGGAACTATGGTGTGGGGACCTTAAGAAGATAAATTGGTTGAGGAAAATTTAGAGCTCTTACTTGAATAAATTGAAACTCTTTGGTAACCTTATTGGGCTAGGTCACCAGATTTTAAGATTCCTACTTTTGGCATCACTAAAAAGGAGATTAAAGATCTTACTACCCTTGACAAACAAGATCATATTATGACAATTGAGGTATAATTTGAAAACTCTCAAGAGGTCCTAAGTGATGAAGAAGTGAGATCTTGTGTTGGATCTCCTTGTTTGGTTGATGATGAAGAATGCACTCTTTGTGTTGAAGATGAAGTCTTGGAAGAGGTCCTATTGGAATCTAAAGAAGAAGATGAAGAAGATTATCTTTTTGTTCCCATTCATGATGTTGATCAAAGTGAATATGATGACTTGTGGTAGAGATTTTAGGACACATGCAAAGAGTTTGAATCTCTCAAGGGGTCTACAACTCCTTTAAAGTTGGTTACAAGTGATGGTAAGAAAGATGACATTGTCCAAAATGTCATAGGTGAGAAAGAACAAAATCCACATCAGCCTTTAGAGGTCAAGACAAACCTCTATTGGTATTAATCTTTCAAGGAAAAATAAATCATTCCTTTTGAGACCATGCCTATAAAGAAGATGAAAATTGATCATAAGAAAGAGGGTGGGAAGCAACATGAAGTATGTGTACAAGGTCAAAAAGAATATGTATCAATTGGATACCTATTTTAAGATAATATACTTGATAACATGTCAAGTGAGGTACCAAAGGAATAGGTTTGGTCCATCAAGTGTTTAATATAAAGAGAAACATGCTTAGAACCCTCATCCATCTCATGAAGAAGAAGATTCAAGGAAATCCCACTTTGATCCTTGAAAGGGAGGTATGATTGATTTATTAATTGTACACAATAGTTTTTTTGACATTACCTTAAGTGATTTGAACACACACACACACACACACACACACACACACACACACACACACGTGTGTGTGTGTGTGTGTGTGTGTGTGTTTGCTCTCTTTATTGTTGGTGTCTTTGATTTGTGTGTTGAGGTAGTCATTGGTTTCAATGGTAAAACATCTCCTTTTTTGACTCAAACTTTAGATGACTCATAATCCCAATGGACTTGATAAGCTTAATGTTTTAGTTAGTATAGCAAGCATACTACCCTAATGTGTCACCAATTTGTTGACCAAATTTGAATTCTTAGTAAAATTAAGGAACCTATAGGTAAAAAATTGAAGTTATAGGTCTATAAGGGGTGTAATATGACTGTAATGGTGTGTATTACATGTTATTTAATCTCAAATGATGTCATATTATCCTAGGTAAATTACTTTTTAGGTGAATTTATCATTTTAAATCATTTTAAGGGTCAAAAAGTTGCATTTAATGATTTGTATGGGTTTATTTGAAAATTTGAAGGTCTTAAAAGATGATGTAATGCCTAATGTGTCCCTATAAGTCTTAAGTAACTAAAAAAGCTAAAATATGATAGGTTTTGTAAAAAAAGGTAGTTTTCTATTGAAAGGAGAAGAAAATGACACTTTTATAGCCTCTTTGGGAAATGTGATACTTGGAAAAGGTTAAAAGGTGACTCTTAATCTTCCCCATGTTTATTCTAATGTTTGGTTTGATATATAAGTACATTTTTGAGGCCAAAACCATTCTATACCTTTCTTGGTTTTCTAGACACATAAAAGTGACTTGTAGGGTTTTACTTGGTACGTCAACACAATGCATTTCAAGAAAAATGATCTTAGGGGTAGATTATAAACTTATTAATTTTCAATTTGATGTTTTTTTTAGGAATAATGGTGGTCTAAGCTTTATGAACCATTCGTAAGAAGTTGACCTTTCAAATCTATCTACTAATCTATGTAGCCTACAAGTTTTGCCTTGGTTTGGATAATTCCATATGAAATAGTTACTAATTTTGATGTCAAATTATTTTTAATTCCCCATATAATTTTTTCCATTCTTATTTTCAGGTTTTGGGTTATTTTGAGGATCCAATCACTTCAAGTTTACAAACATATCTCATCTTATGTTATTGGTAGTTTTTCACCATGTTCTATATCATCATTCTTGTTCATGGTTTTTATAGGTTTTAATAGGTCATTTATCAGGTTTTTAATGTTATATTGTTACCCTCCACCTTCAAAAAGTTATTATTCAATGTAGTTTTCATGGTTTGCAATTATACAATGCACATACTCATAGTTTGTCTACCATAACTCAATGTGTACTTTCAAGTGGTGTAAAAGAAGATTCCAAAATTTTAAGGGAGGTGTGAATTTTTTTTTTGAGCCTTGAAAATTTTTTATGTCTCCATTTGAACACATTGAGTGAAACCAACCTTGGAAGGAAAAATTTTGGTACATTGTTCTAACCTACGCTCAATGTTTGTATGCAATCCAACAATGCACCTACAACATCTCAAGATTACATTATGCTATAGATGAAGAGTTTGAAAGTTTATTCAATATTTTTATATTTTTAGGATTATATGGGAATATTTGGTAAATTTTTAATTCAACCACCAACATGTTTTCTTCCCACTATCCAAACTTTGAATTCACTGCCTACATTTGCAAAGAATCACCTATAGGTGGCCCAAACAGGGGACTGAGGCATTCAATAGGGTTTTAAGGCATTAATTAAAAATATTATGGGAGATATAAAATGGAAAATGTATTATAGAATACATACCAAGAGGTAAAAAAGTGTTAAACAAGTTGAAAACCTTTTTAAGAGAAATCATTGCAAGTTCAAGGATCAAATCCTTAAATGGGTAAAATAGAGTCCCTTAGGTTTTTATTAATATCTCGTCGCATGCTTTAAAATATTTAAAATGCTCCTAAATGATCTAAAATTTTAGTTTAATCATGGGAGAAAGTCCTTGTAGAGTTTTGAGAGTATTTAAGTGATGGAAGGCAGTTATTAGAAGGCCTAAAGTTGCTTAAAAAGCCACTCAAACCAAACAATAGTGTCTATAGCCGTTGAAGGCACAAGTGACCTAACAGTAAAGGAAAAAACAAAGTATGTTTCATGATTTTAATGTCCATTTGAAGTTAAAATCACATCATTAACATAATGATAATCAAGGAAATAGGTCATATTGCCTTTTTGTCTCCCATTGGCACCTACAAGTTCTTTATTCCTCACACTAATTGCACCTACAACCAGGGGTCAAAGTCCATCTCACCATCTGAAGTGAATTTGAACATGAAGGAATCAAATTTAAATAAATTAAAGTGACTTAAAAATACATAAATATACTTCCAATTAGACCACAAACCTTTTTCTATGGATTTTAATGTAAATATGCACCTATAGAACCCCACAATCAACTATAGTTGACCATGAGGGGGGTGCAGAGAAAAAATAGGTTGTCTAATTGAGATGTTTAAGGAATAAAGATGAAAGAAATGACCTATACAATACAAAATTACTCCAAGGGTTATAATGATTTAATGATAATTTAATTTGAAATCAAACCATGTACTTATACCTTCAAGTGCCTTTTCCAAAGTAAAACATAGTCTAAGATGGATGACTGTAATATGACAATAAGAAAATTTGGTGATTATAACTATGGTAAGTAATTAAGGGTGAGACTAAGGACTCAAAATAATATCAAATGGAATTTTTTAATTTAAATATGCCTCCAATCACTACATTCAAGTACTAACACATGTATATGCTTATAGGTGTGATGCATAATCAGAGAATTATGCATATAGTCTAGGACAAATAGGAGAAAATTAGAGATTTTTGAGAGATTAAATGGATGAAATAATGTCATGGAACAATTTAATAATTTTTACATCACCCTAATCAAACAATCATGATGTTTTTTAAGTAAAAGAATGGTTCTTAAATAAGCAAACACAGTCAGTCAAGTGACACTCAGTCTTGACTAGACAGTTGCATGGGTAAGTAAAGTGGAAGGTTGAAGTGAGGAATTGATGATATTAAACCTCAATAAATAAATATTATAACATTTATATGAATTTATCATATGTAAATAATCATAATAAATGTTCTTATCATGCATTACTTAGTCTAACATGTTAACCTTGTGCATACATTATGCTTTTAAAGGAGCCTATTTGGTTTTTTATAGGTTTTAATGTTCAAATGGATATATTAGATTCTAAATTTTAGTTTATATTATACTCAAAATATTCAACTAACCTAATAAAATAGGGTAAGTACCCCTATTTTATCTTAAATAGGGGGTACTTCCCCTCATGCATGAAACTAGTAGATTTGGAGATTGGGGAAAAGGAGTAAACCAAAGGTTAAGGATATAATTCAAGGATATTTATGAATATATATCATAAATAAATAAATTATGATATATTTTAAAGGAGAGAAAAAAAAATAGGGTGGTATAGACACCTAGAGTTGCAGTTAAGCCTACTAGGCATGAATAAGCCTAAAGGTCCAAATGAGAAATCATTGCTATTTTCATCTTTAAGTGAGCCTTATATAAAATTGTCACATGTTTATGGGATGATTATATAAGTTTTTGATCTATTTTTTGATAGGTAAAACCATTAGAGTTCATTTTGAACTATGTGGTATAGTCAAGCTTACTAGGCATACTAAAGTCTAGATTCCAAATGAGAAACTAGTCACACTCTTAAGATTAGATATGAGTTATAACATATTGAATAATATTAATTGGGTATAAAAATAGGTTTTAAATCCTTTAAATTATAGGAAAAACCATAAAAGAGCCACTTTTGACTACAAAAGTCACTCAGACATATACAAGATGGGGAAAAGAGCTTGATAGGTCAAGTTGTGATGCTCATACATTATTGGAGGTTTTGAATGGGTACTAAGCGAGTTTAAAGATGTTTTAAATGTTATTTAAGGCCAAATTTTTTAAATTTATTTTACAATTTGGATGTCTTATTTTTATGAATGAAGCGTAAGATTTCAAACATACCTAAAACCATTCCTAGTGACCAGTTTGTGAAAGTGGAGTTGTAAAGATGATTTAATGTCACATTTGGACCATGAAATAATTTTTTAATTTTAAATGACTCTAAATATCCCTCACATATTTTTTTCCTATACAAACTTGTATAGATGGAGATATAAATAGGGTTTTTATCAATGTTTTATGTGTTTTACAGGTTGTAGGAGGTTTCAAGAGATGAAAATCACATGGATAAAAATATTAAGACTTAAGATAACACAAAATATAAATATAATTAATTTAAACATATCCTTAGTTTCCAAACTAGGTGCTTTAACTCAGCCAATCAAAATTGGCCTAATGGATAAGCTAGGGAGATGTGTGAAAACTTCAAGTGAATGGATTTTTAAGGTGACATTGGTGATTATAAAGCAATATAATGTATTTATAGGTATCATACACTTATTCCCATGTTTTTTAATAAACAATTTATCTTTTTTTTAAACCAAGTGTTCATGGTGCAAGATAGGAGTGTTTTCTAGACAATAGATGATGATGGTTCACTTTAAGAGGTTTCTAGAAGACCAAGCATGAAACCAATACATGGAGAGGCATGTATAAGAACATACCCTTGAATTTAAATCATTTTAAATTCTCATAATCAGTTATAAGGAATTCAAATAGGGATAATCATGCAGGAAATGTTTTTGAGCTAGAATGGGGAGTTTCTTACCACTTTTCATAAGGTTTATGACTTGGATTGACATTTTTACCTCTATAAATTTCATGGTTCATCCCATATATTCTTATCATACATAATTAACTAATTTTATCATCTTTAAAAGTGTCCTTGTTTCCCTTGGACTTCTCTCTTCTTCTCTTTCTCTCAAGTTCTATAAGAACTAGCCATTTTGTCATTGTATTGGATGTTCCACTTGAATATGGAGAAGTCCTACTCAAATTTATACCTTTTGATAAATAAGAAGACTTATTTTTACCTCATTTATGACTTTTCATAGTGTTTTTAATTGTATGATAAATCTTTATTAGTGAAAACTATGAATTCCTTAGCATGTTGTTCCATTATTTCACCTATTTGTAGCCTCTTCTTACAGGGCATGTGAAGTGTTCTAAGAGATGTTCATGGTTTAAGTTAGTTATTATATTCATTATTACCCTCATAGTACTCTTTTCTAGTCCTCATATATTTTCACATTCATCCATAACCTCACAATGTAGTGTTGATGTGAGAAGATGAAGATTAGAGAAGTGTATTTTTAGATTGTCCTTTGTTTTCAAGTGTAATATGCATATGGTTGGATGTTATCATGTGATCTGGTGTATCACATCCCTTAGATTATTTATATTTCATTTTTAATTTTCCATTTTCACCCCCCAAGTTTAGTATTAGTTTCAATCCAAAGTGTTACATCAAGGGAACTAGCCCTATCTAGAGATTCTCCTCATTCCTTAGGCTACCCACAAGCCTAGAGGTGATTCCATTGTACCACTTCCATGAGAAGAGACTTGAATCTCCTCAAAGGGTGAAAATCCAAGTGACAATAGGGCAAATGTATTAACATAAGCATCTGACTAAGATGCGAGTGTATAAGGAGGTAAAAAATAATTATAGGTCCAAAACTAGAAAAGAAGGATAATGATTATGTTTAAAGCATTTTTTATAGTATAAAAGGCCTAATAATTAGAATAACATATGTTTGGACAAATAGATAATTAATTTGGCACATGGAGATAGTGGATGTGAAAATTTTGGTAGTGGGAAGGTCTTAGAGATGAAGGGTACAACCATAATACATATTCTCTAAGTGTAAATACTAAGGTGTTATATAATTCAGATGTAATGTGTGCATTTTCCCCCATTTTAATATAGTACTAAAATTTATAGTTTAAAGGGAAAGAAATGCATACTTGGGTGTGTATATTACACCATGCCTTTCTATGAACCCATTTTAATTGCTTTTTTAGTGGCTGGCCTACACCAAGAACATTTAAAATGTATAATTAATGCATATAATCTAAAATTGAAGGAATTTTAAATGTTTGAAAGTAAAGAGATCAAGGTTAGGATTACACACATGTGTCAATGCAACAATCTTGCCTTTTGGTAATTTAATTTGAAGATATTATTTATTAGGAATCATTAGAGTTAATATTAAGAAAATTTTGAAACTTAAAAGTTCATATATAAATAAATATTGGAGGAAAACATGCCCCCAACCATGTAAAAATGGTGAGTTACCACATGGGCATTGAGCTTGTCTCAATCAAGTAACCCAATCATGTTTATAACCTAGTAAGTCTGAGTGATACAATAAAATCACACTATATATCAAGTGAGGGTGGAAAATTTAATCACTCCATCTTATAAATATAATTAATTTATATTATTTAATCAATTCTAACTTTTAAGCTTGGTAATATTGAGTGATTTTAATCATCTCAACCTTTCAAAGGTCAACCAACTACTATAATAGATTGGCTCAACAATCATTTGTAAAAGTCCATCTTGGGTATGATAATAGTCCATAGTATGATTTTAAATCTATAATTTTATTTGATTTTTTAATTTAAGGTGTCTTTTGCATAACATATACACCTCATATATGTCTTAAGTTAAAACCTTGGTATAATAATGGTACCAATGTATACAATGTTTCCACAAATATATCTGAATAATATGACTATGAAATATGGCCAATTTCATTTTTTTAAAGTTTGGAGGACATGTTTCCATGACATGTCCCCACTAAAATTTAGGAATTAAAAATCTTTAAACCAAATTTATTATACCATAAATCAGATCTAAATTATGCCCTAACATGCATCATAAAAACATTCCTCAAACTATAGATATTATGAAAGCATAAATGGAGAGAACAAGATAATAATAACACATAACATAGATCTATGATGCTTCACGCAATGTGGGCTGCATCCACCAAGAAAGTCCTCAAATAAAATTGTAATAAAAAATAAGATTACAATGAACTCTCACACAGATAGAATATCTCCTATAGAAAATGCTATGCAAAATCAATGTTGCACTTTCACTTGCACCTGCACTTTACTATATCTCATAAGCTACTATACCACATCCTACAATAAACACTTATACTTTGCAAAAAAATATGCACTTTGACTCTGATCCTCAAAGCCACACCATGCAAATATACCATCAACCTCTAAAAGTCACAACACACCTGTATATATAACAAACCAAGGGAAAATCCACAAAATGAGGATAAATTCACAATGTTTATCCAAGGTAAGCATCATCCACTAAAATACACCTCAGTTGTACCTAAGTAATCTTATCCAAAAGCTCCATAAGGAACATGCCAAGCCTATCTCTCCTCCTTGAAAGGATACATTTTCCAAGGACATGTGATCACAACCAACTCCTTGAAATAAGGAAGACATTCCCTTTTGTAATAAACAATTAACTCCCTAATATTAAGGAAGTCAACATGGAAAATAGGCATCTAACAACTAACTCCACAAATTATGAAAACATAAAAATTAGAAATACAAGGAATATTCCACTCATATGTGGAGAAAGATTTCACAAAAGGTGGAGTAGGGCAAATTGTGTTCCCCACATTTTTAGAGTTCTCTAGGCCCCCAAATATATCCCTATGGTCATGTGATATCACCAAAAGGCTCCAAACTCAAAATTCTCCCACTTGGATACCATTTATTCTAAATAGAATCTATCACTACTCCATGACCACTAAGGCCAACCAAATCTAAATATAGTCTCAACTTGTCTAATGTGACCACCTTGGTCATCATATCCACAAGATTCTAGCTAGTATTAGTCTTCTCTAGCTTCACCAAGTTCTCTAAAGATATCCTAATAAAGTGATAATGTAACTAAATGTGTTTCATCCTTGATTAAAAATTGGAGTTATTTTCCAAATGAATAACACTCTAACTATCATTGTGTAGTCTCCTAAATTCTTGATCATACCCCAATTCTAAAAAAAATTCTTGTAACCAAATAATCTCCTTGATAGCCTATATGGCAGAAACATACTTTGCCTCTATGGTTGATAAATCCACAACCTTTTGTTTCTTGGAAAACCATCTAACCATTGTATCTTCAACAATAAATATATAACCTATCATAATTATCCTACTATCAATATCCCTTACCATATCTGAGTCCACATAACCATACAAAGTGGTATCTAATCCACCATAACATAATGTAAAATCTATGGTTCCTCTCAAATACTAAAGAATCCATTTCATTGCTTATCAATGCTCATAACTAAAATCACTCATATACCTACTCATAACTCCCACTACTTGGGCAATATCCAGCCTAGTACAAACCTTGGCATACATCAAGCTACCAACTACTAATGAGTAAGGTACCTTAGACATCTTAAGATTTTCATCTTCCATCTTGGTATAATTCTCTTTTGATAATCTAAAATGTCATACCAAAGGAGTACCAATATATTTAGCATCCAACATGATAAACCTTTCCAAGACTTTCTTCACATACTCTGATTAGGATAAGATTAGCTTCCTCTCCTTCTTGTCATGAGAAATACTCATATCAAGGATTTGCTTTGTATCACCCAAATCCTTCATATAAAAGGAGTCACTAAGTTATTTCTTGAGCATATGAATATTATGTATGTTCTTTCCTAGAACTAAAATTTCATCCACATATAAGCATAAAATAATAAAGTAAATATCACTAAAATGTTTGATGTACATGTAATGGTCAAAATAATACCTTTAATATTATTGTTCCAACATAAAATAATCAAATTTATTATACCATTTCCATGGATCTTGTTTTAGGCCATATAAGCTCTTCTTTAGTCTACGCACATAGTTCTCCTTCCCTTTGAACTCATATCCCTATGACTACTTTATATACAACTCTTCATCCAAATCACCATGAAGAAAAATAGTTTTCACATCTAACTGTTCTAAGTGCAAATCCTCAACTATAACTAAACCAAGAATAGTCCTAATAGAAGTCATTTTTACAATAGGAGAGAAAATTTCATCAAAATCAATACCTAATTTTTGTGCAAACCCCTTGACTACCATCTTGGCCTTATACCTTTTTCTCCCTTGATCCTCTTCTTTTATTTAAAAGATCCACTTGTTTGGTAATACACTCTTGCCCTTAGGTAGCCTTACCAAATCCCATGCTTGGTTCTCCATGAGAAATCTATTCTCATCATCCATGGATTACTCCCATTTCATCCTGAAATCTACCTACATTACTTCATCATAACACTTTAGTTCTCCATTGTTAGTGAGTAATAAATAATTTAAAGAAGGAGAAAAACATTCAGGTTCTCTTCTTAACCTAAAATACCTTCTTACCATAGGATTTTTGGGTCCTTATGTAGAATATTCATAACTAAATCATTGGATACTTTCCCATTTGTAATATCACTAATACTATTTACTCTTTTTGTTCCTATTCTTATTCCTGCAACTAATTCTTATACATGAATTTTTCATTAAAGGTTACATCTCTAGACAAAAATATTTTCCTATCTTTAATTCTCCTTAAATGGAAACCAAAGTCATCCTCACCATAACCAATAAATGTGTATTTCTCTAATTTAGCCTCTAACTTGGTCCTATCCTCTTTATTAATGAGAGAAAAAGCCTCACATTCAAAGAATCTAAGAAAAGAATAATTAACATTCTTACCAAACCAAACTTGTTTAGGAATGCCTCCATCCAAAGGCATAGGTCATCTATTAATCAGATATAATACCATGTTAATTGCTTCTACCCAAAAATATAAATAGAACCCTATATGTAACAGCATGCTCCTAGCACATTCCATTATTGTTTTGTTCATCCTTTTAGATAACTTATTCTACTATGGAGTTCATGAAACTATCCTTTACCTATGGATTTCATTTTGAGAACAATAATCAAAGAAATCATTACTATAATACTCACCTCTATTATCTCATCTGAGACATTTCAACTTGAGACCTATTTCATTCTCAACCAAGGCTTTCCACTTCTTTAAAGTGCCAAATACATTAAATTTATTTTTAATACAATAAACCCAAACTTTCCTAGTTGCATCATCAATAAAAGTACATAATAATTGCATCCACCAATAGAAGATACCTAAGCTAGTCCCTATACATCTAAATGGACCAACTCTAACTTGTGATCTTTCTTTGTGGGTATAACTTTCAAGAACTTAACCTGCTTATATTTCTCACACACATAATTATCATATAATTCTAGATCTAGATATTTTAATCTAGGAAACTTACCTTTTAAGATCTCCATGCCCTTATGGCTCATATGACCGAGCCTGTAGTGTCACATAGTTGCATCATCATCTACAACAACTAAATCAATAGAATAAACACTACTAGTCAAATATAAAATACCAAATTTCTTACCTCTTGAAACCATAAGAGCACCTTTGGTAACTTTCCAAGAATATACAACAAACATAACCAAATAACCCTCACTACCCAATTGCCCCTCAACATAGGCATGTGTCTAACATCCTTAAGTAGCCATATATTCTCATTCTAAATTTTAACTTGAAAAAAACCTTTCCCTACTATCTCACATGGTTCATCATCACCAAGATAAACAAGTCCTAAATTTTCTTGAACATAATCATTAAAATAATTCATATGTAGGGTGGTATGAAAAGAAGCCCCTAAATCTAATACCCAAGACTCAAAAAAACTATCCATAGAAATAATTAAGGCATCTTGACATGATTTACCTCATTCATTTCCTCCTTGTTGGCATTCTTATCTCTAAGTGACCAACAATCCTTCTTTGAGTCTCCACTCTTCCCATAATGCTAGCATATCATCTTGGATCTAGATTTGGATTTAGACCGTTTGATTTTCCATGGTTGCATTTGCTCTTGTAATTTTTCCTCCGTCTAGTGTCAATAGATAAATCATCATTCACTATTGATTTTCCTTCACATTTTCTCACTAAGAATCACACCTAAAACATCCTCAAAATTCAAGCTTCCCTTGGTAGGGACTTCATTACTCACAACCATAACCAAACTATCCCAAATATTAGGCAAAAACCATAAAATTATCAAATCTCTAACTTCATCATCAAAGATAATTCCAATATAATTGAGCATACTTAAAACCATATTAAAATCATTTAGATGATTAAAAATTGAACCATTCTCAAACATTTTCATGTTAAACAATCTTTTCATAAGAAAAATTTTATTAGAAGCAAAGGGTTTCTCATATAAATTTCTAAGTTTATCCATGTGATCCTTTATAGTTTTCTCATAAAAATGTTAAATTCAATAGAATACGCAAGGCATAATTTCAAGGCTCCCAATGCCTTCCTGTCAAGCAATGACCTATTTGCATCACTCATAGGTTGTTCTCTTTTCCCCTTCAAAGGGAGATGAAGCTCCTTATAATACATGTAATCTTCCATTTGTATTTTCCATAAACCAAAATTCTTACCATCAAATTTATAAACCCTAAATCTGATATCTTCTCTCATAGCTCCCACTCAAGCTAATAACCTTTCCTATGATTTACCACTTCATTAAAACATAACCAATACTCTAATATTAGCTATTAGGAATTAAAACAATTAAAAACATATTTAATATGACCATAAATTAGATCTAAATTATGTACTAAGATGCATCATGGAAAAATTCCTCAAATAATAATTATTATGAAAGCATACGTGTAAATAACAAGATAAAAATCACACATAACATAGATCTACCATGGTTCACCTAATGTAGGCTACATCCACCCAAAAATTCCTCAAATAAAACTATTATAAAAAACAAGATTACAATAAACTCTCATAGAGATAGAATATCTCCTATATAAAATTATGCATAAAAGCAATGATGCACTTTCACCTACACCTACACTTTACTATATCTCACAAGCTGTTATACCACACCTTGCAATAAACACTTGCACTTTGCAAAAACATTTACACATTGACTTTGATCCTCAAAGCCACTCCATACAAATAAACCATCATCCTCTAAAGGTCACATCATACCTATATATATAAAAAACCAAGGAAAAATCCACCAAATTAGGAGAAAATTTCCATGCTTATCCAATACAAGCATCATTCACTAAAATACACTTAAATTCCAACCAAGTAATCTTATCCAAAAGCTCCATCAAGAAGGAGCATGCCAAGTCTATCTCTCCTCCTTGAAAAGACACATTTTCCAAGGACATGTGATCACAACCAACTCCTTGAAATAAGGAAGGCATTCACTTTTCCAATAAACAACTAACTCCCTAAGATAAAGGAAGTCAACATGGAAAATAGGCATCTAACAATTAACTCCACAAAATATGAAAACATAGAAATTAGAAATACAAGGAATATTCCACTCATATGTGGAGCAAGGTTCCATAAAAGGTGGAGTAGAGAAAATAGTGCTCCCCACATTTTTGGATCTTTCTAGGCCCCCAAAATATGTCCCTATGGTCATGTGATAGCCCCAAAGGGATCCACACTCAACACTCAATTTGGAGAATTTGAGAACTAGTGTAAGTGTAGAGAATATGTTTCCATAATATGCCCCCACTGTAATATGAAATTGTGAAAAAACATGAAGGTCATGCCTCTATGACATGCCTCCAATGATATTCCCCCAATTTTAGGTGAGGATAAGTATAATATATAAGTAACCTTACCTCAAAAGGATAAAATAATTATATAAGTTATGAATGGATCATGTAGTATATAAGAGGAACATGTCTAGATAGATATATCATTGAAGCATGTAGAATGTGATTACATCAAGTCCTATGAAACATGATGTAGATCATGGAAAAATCTAGACAGTAATAATAAAAAATTAGAAATTAATAAATCAGACACACAATATAACTAAAAATCAAAGCAACATGAAATGGTCAAAGGATACCTCATATAAAAGGCATGTTCAAATGTTGCACAATCAAAGGGACTTGAATTAATAAAATGTAGAAAAAACAGAAAATGACATTCTCAAATGTCCACATAAGTAAGTAGGGCATGGGAGCTAAAATAAATGGAGCATATTCAAATACACCAATATGAAATATTAATGTAATACAATAGCAAGCAAATAAAATA